>CM077266.1:17490000-17827500 GCA_039654775.1 Spinibarbus caldwelli | reverse complement strand
TGTTCTTTTTTTAAAGTTTAATAAATGTTATAATTGATAGCTCTCAATTATACTGTAATGTTGAATGGCTATAGTCTATAGTTAAATATTAGGAAAGAAAGAACAAGACATCCGTAGTATTGGTATCAGTGATACTCGCCTTCAGTCATAAAAAAAGATGCCACTAAACAAATATTAAAAAAAATATACTGTCTTTATGTTGTTTCTACATTAATTTGAAGATTAAATGTGAAATTATTACGATATAAAAGTATATGTAAAAACTTTAATGTTAGGTAGGATTAATTTGAATTAATCACAATTAATTTCAGAATAAAATTGTGGAAACTGGCAAAGCTGAATCTTCAGCAGCCATTACTTCAGTCTTCAGTGTCACATGATCCTTCAGAAATCATTCTTATATGCTGATTTGGTGCTGAAGAAAATATTATTATTATTATCATCATCATTAATATTATTGTTATTATTATTATTGAAAGTTCAACAGAACAGCATTTATTTAAAATCTTTTCTTTTTTTATCATTTCATCAATGTTTTTACTGTTACTTATGATCAATTTAACCTTGCTAAATAAAAGTATTAATTTCTATAAATATTCCCCACTCTTTGTAAAATCCAACAACAGCCTTGTTTTATAATATTAAAACTTTCAATTACAAAACATAGAGAAATCAACAGTAGGTGACATGCAGCTCTGTATGCATAAACACTCTGATTGGCCAGGATCATTATAATGTTAATGTTAGGTTATGTTACTCAGAGAAGCACTCAGGAATGAAAAGCTGCATGTACAAGTTCCTTGGGTTTTTTGATTACCGCATTATTAGTGCATGATGAAAATGCAGGGGGGAGGCATGTGAGGTCTCTCTCTTGGAGTCCTTGCTGATTAAAAGAGCACAAAGAGCTTCACCTCAGCATTGCAGCACAGACAGAGAGTTTTGTCTCTCGAACCCTGAGGGCTTCTATGATGTGGAAATTCAAGATTGATTCTAAGTTGTGTGAACTCCCACTTTTCTGTTTGCAGGAGACTTGAAAGTATGAAGCTCCAATTTGTTGAGAAAAGCCATGGGGTTCTTTTCAAATACAGCATGGAGTTCTTCTCTCAGGTGCGTCTGCATAAGAAAGTCATGCGAGGCGTCAAAAAATAGTGCTTCATAACAGTCTTTGGAACATTCTTACTAGGCTTTGTGATTCTTGGTTCTGCAGCAAAAGAAAAAAAAAAACCTTTTTTTCCCCTCACCCATCTCTCTTGTCAAAAGACAGCAGTGGCTTGAAAGTTAAAGAAGGTCACAGCAGCCTGTCATAACTCTCGTTTAAAGCACTGGATGGGTGAACAGAGCAGGAATGCAGCTACTGCGAGGGGTAAAGAGACTGACTGACGGGACACAGAAGATCAGTCCTTCTCAGGGTTGATGTACAATCTCGCCATCAACACAAAATCAATAGTCTATCATTCTACATGTTCAGTGAATCAGAATTAATTATAGCAGCTCAGATAGTCACGCCAAGAAACTACAAAGTCAGGTGTTCCTCCACAGATCTATTTTCGTTGATGTTTTTTTTTTTTTTTTTTTGGCCGCGTGCCATTCTATATTGAGAGAGGAGTACAGAGTAGGCAGGAAATGATAAGGAGAGAGAGGGGGAATGGGAACAGATAACATTACGAGGCAGATTTGAATTTGCACTGCCACTTTCAGCACTGAAGCTCAGTGTGTTAACTACTAAACCACGGCTCCAACATCAGCTCTGTTTTAAAGATAAAATGTATAAATGTAGCTATTTTCTAAGCATGTTTGGGTATATAAAAAGCACCACATCTATAAAAAAGACATCACATCTGCTCCATAACTAGATAGCTGCTGACATGACAGTGACAGCAAGACATTATATACTTCATCAAAAACTATGTTAAACAGCATTTTCATCTCATTTTATAATTATTACACATGAAATTTGATGGTATCATATAAACAGGGAGACTACACTGATTAGATGTACTTTAAAAAAAAAAAAAAAAAAAAGCAAAAATTCTGTTAAAAATACACACTTTTACTTACACATTCATATAAATGCTAACCTAAATTAAATTATTTTAAAATCAGATATAAATTTATTATTATTATTATTATTATTATTATTATTATTATTATAGTCGTGATTTATATTTTAGAATGAATAATTTATTATAAATATCATATATATTATAAATATGCCATACATATAATAAATTCTAAAATAATAAATGTAGAAATAAATGAATGAATGAATGAATGAATGAACGAATAAATGAATGAATGAATGAATGAATGCCACAGATGTTCCTAGCATGTAATTTTTTAACTAAAAGTAGGTTAATCTCCTAAGCGATGTTTGTGTTATAATTATTAACAAATGAATATGGATGCATGCATATACTTTATTAAATATATGATCATATAATCATTAAGTATACAATTAAGGGAAACAAAATTAATTTAGGTGAGATTCATACTTGACTTGCTATATGCTCATTCTTCTAAATTCATAATAAGTCAAGATCCATAATGAAGGTGCACCAAGCAGCACAACAAGAAATTTAGCTTTAGTAACAGCATTCAATGGACGTCAAAATGATTATGCCATCACTGATATTCCTCTCTGGACAGGACTAAATTTCTCAGAGGCCCCCCAGAGTGGGTAATTTTCCAAAATAATTTTTACAGAATAGTGTTTGCATGACCTAAGAAAAAAGATGTCCCTTGGCAATTTTGGTGCAAAGCAGAACGCAAGTCCGGGTGACATAATATGTATTAAATACCCTCTTCATCTCTTATAAGACAGATTGTGAACTACTTGCCGCTTTAATGACAGACCCTCCCGCGAGAAATAAACAAGAGACGGAAATTCTTCTTGCAAATTGCTTCACTTTGTGCGACAGACCCAGTCCTGTCAGCAGTCTAAAAATACCCAGGCCTCAGGAGTCTTTTTATTCAATGAATAAAAAGAGAAGCAAATGATGATGGTCTATATCTATACGTAACATTGATTATGCATGTAATAGACAAGTACAAGGGAGTGAGTGATTGGCCGTTCAATCAGAACCCTGAACAGAAAAGCACAGCTCTTTAATGGCTAATGATCTTTTTCATATAAAATCTGGCATGCAATCAAATGTTTATTGAGAGAAATTAGCCCTGTATGTTTCCAGGGACTGTATGTTACTTTCATTTGCAGGTTTTTTGTGATCATACTGTATGTGTTTGGATGTGTTTTGTGTGTGTGTTTGTGCTTGTGCAGTCTTGATTTTATTAACCTTGCTCTGCAGAGGCGGAGTTTAGACCTTTAAGCATCTAATTCAGTGAAACCGGTCTCCCACCTCTGAAGTCTTTGGCTGCGGTCCAGATGCCCAGAGCAACGCCACCCCACAGGCGCTCAGCACCACACACCTGCACTAGCTAGCCCTGAACCGCTTGCCACACTGACGCAATCTGGCAGGAAAAAAGTGACATGCTGAAAAGCTGAGTCCTACATCTCTCTCCCACTAGCACCAGCTCTGGGGATGCAGGTATCAGCCGCTTAGTTCTGGGCCTTGGTGATAAAGTAGACTGCAAATAGTATTCAGGAATTTCTAATAGGTGTGCGTGGGCAAAATATCAAGTCTAAGGTGTGTGTTTTGCTGCGGGGACGCATTTTAAGAATGAAGTGAAGTGCTGGCAACCTGTGCTAGGTAACGCTGAATAAATACAAAAAAGCTTTTGTTGTTTTGAAATGGTTCTAAAATGAGCTTGATGTATATGTTATTCTTTCTGTCGACTAAAACAAGAGGATAAAAGACATCTAGAGTAGGGCTGCACGATATATCGTTTCAGCATCGATATCGCGATGTGCGCATCCGCGATAGTCACATCGCAGGATGTGCGATGTTTAGTAGGCCTGATCGTTATATTTATACTGATCGTTTCCTTTGCTCACACACAGACACCGTGTCTACTCCGGACGCGACAGCTGCACAGAGATACCCATTTTTAAATAAATTTAGTAGCAGAGCTACTGCAAGCGATTTTCAGTGCTGGAAATCCATTTATCCTTTGTTGAAACTTCCGCGTCGTCGAGGAGAGCACATCACGGATGTTTAGCAACGGCAGGCGCCAGGAAAGCGCAAGCTCCCGAGCGCTTTGGAAAGGAGGAGGAAGTGGCGCGGCGGGAGTTTTCCACGCGTTTGCAGATGCACCATGTGAATGGCTCCAAAGTCTTTCTACACTGGATGCGACAAAGCGACCGTTGCCAATCGTGTCAACTTTGTGTCAGTACGTCATAAATAGAGCGAGGCATATCAGTTTACTGGCGGGGATTCGTCGTGTCGTGCCGCATCCAGTGTAGTACGACACATATGCGCGAAACCGTGTCAAAATGCATGTCTCCATGTATCCTTGTAAAAAAAAAAAAAAAAAAAAAAAAAAAAAAAAAAAAACGTTGCTTATGTCTTAGGTAAACAATTGAGAAAGAAAGAGGATAACAATAACAGCAGTTTAATGTCTCTGTTGCTTTCTGTGTCATAATCAAACAACAAAACAGAGAAAAATCACTTTTGTAGCTTTAACACAGATTTATTAGATTTAATTTATACAATGAAGACTGTGTTATGCAGTGTTATTTTACATTTTATTATTCAATTTCTGCACCTGAATACTGTTGGACTTGCCTTAAAAATACAAAGCACTGTTTATTTCATTTGTATCTTTGTTCTATTATATTTATCTATGCTTGTAAATTGTTTATTTCCTATGCTGATTTACTCACCTACAATATCAATATTTTTTTTTCTCTCCAAATAGAGCTATTCAAGTCATTTGGTGATATATTTTTTTTTCATATCGCAATATATATCGCAGAAAAACAAAATATCGCAATGTGAGTTTTTTCCAATATCGTGCAGCCCTAATCTAGAGACTAAATCTTGAGCAAAAATCTTGAAGGAATCATTTTTTGACTCCCAAAAGAACCCCCAAATATGACGAGCCCTTCCTTAAATACAAATGCAGGTATACTTATTTTGTATGTATACAAACTCGTGTAAACTATGTATAATCGTGTAAATTATTAAGTGTGATATTATATAAATTATATAACTGGATTTTAAATTGTCATTGCACTGAATCCAATACAAGTGATTAAAATTTTATTTGGAAAATATAAACTTAATTTGACAGCATATCCTTTTCTGCTATCAGAGTAATTTTAGATGCATTAACCTGAAGAGTAAACTATTAAAAAAATAGGGATGAAGGAATTTTCTATTTCCTTTTTTTACAGGTGTTTTACCTAATTTTTTTCAATTCATTGCATTATGTTTTAGGGTTAATGGAAATGTCCGTTAAGTTACTGGATAATGTCCTAGCAGACAATTAAAAGTACTTTTTTAAATACAGCTAAACACAACAGCATACATACTTCAAAATTCTAAGTATTGGTCAATAGCGGTTGGTCAGTGACAAAGCAGCATGACCAACAGTCAATATGTGACCCTGGACCACAAAACCAGTCATAAGGGTCAATTTTTCGAAATTGAGATGTATACTTCATCTGAAAGCTGAATAAATAAGCTTTCCATTGATGTCTGGTTTGTTATGATAGGACAATATTTGGCTGAGATACAAATTTGGAATCTGAGGGTGCAAAAAAAAAAAAAATCACCTTTAAAGTTGTCCAAATGAAGTTCTTAGCAATGCATATTGCTAATCAAAAATTAAGTTTTGATATATTTACAGTAGGGAATTTACAAAATATCTTCATGGAACATGATCTTTACTTAATGTCCTAATGATTTTTGGCATAAAAGAAAAATCAATAATTTTGACCCATACAATGTACTTTTGGCTATTGCTACAAGTATACTCCAGCGACTTAAGACTGGTTTTGCGGTCCAGGGTCACATATAATGCCAATATATCCCTTACGAAAAAGAAGTTTATTCAAGTGTGCTATTAGTATACTTCTTTTAAACTAAAAATGGGAAAGTATACTTTTAGTCTAATTTTTATGTAGCCTTCTCAGAAATGGGCTTTATGTACTTCTCAGAAATATACTTAAAATGACATTTAAGTATACTTGACTTATACTTAGAAAAAGTCTAAATATATTTGAGCTAGACTTGTGCTCCGAGAATCCGTGTTTTCATTGTTATATGGTAGGGGGTGCTAGTACACATCTTCTGTACAGAATTTCCAAAAAAAACACAAGAAGAACAAACCAAAACAACAGATACTTCCACATGTAATCTAACATGATCATCAGACATAAAACAGCATCAAAACTGTAACGTTATGGAATAAAATGTCAACCAATGAAGAGGTAATAATGACTGTCAAGCTTTGGGGTGTTGATCGACTCCATCTACATTTTGATTATCATTCTGAATCCAATTCATAGACTCTTTTCAGCTTTTTGTTCAAAATGTTGTTTATTTCTTCATATTTTATTTATGAAACTTACCCACATTCAAGTGTTTAAAAAAAGAATGCATGAAGCTAGAATAAAATGTTTTTGTTTACAAACAGAAATCCTGTTCTTTCTTTTGATGTTTTGTATGTTCAGTTATTCATAACAAAATATATACAAATTAATACCTAAATAGGAACATAGTAGTATACTTAAAGTATGATGTAAAGTTCCCTTAAAGAAAACTTACAAATATACTTGCAGTATAAAACTACTAAACTAGTAGTTTACTGAGACTATACTTCAAAGTATCCTAAAAATACTACTACAAGTATTTAATGAGTAAACTACCAGTATACCTATAAGTTCACTTTTAGTATAGTTGCAGTACAAGCTAAAAACTTTGATGTAAACTAGTTGTGTACTCAAAGTTTACTACTGTTATACTTAAAGTATAATTAAAAGTATACTTTTATATACTAGAAAGTGGGCCAATTTAGTCCCAAGGAGTATTGAAATAGTACACTTACGAGTATACTACTAGTACACTGATATTTGTATACTTACTACATAAAGTATACTTAAAAATATACTTGAACTTTACTTAAGTATACTTAATAAAATAAACTTGAAGTATACTACTTTTTGGTAAGGCTATACAGTACAAATTACCAAGACAGCAAATTGCTGATGTTTGTACACCAAATTTGAGCACAATTAAGCATAAGTTGTAGAAGAACTGTTCCACAGCATCATATAGTGATTTCTAGACTGAGAACTGATGTATGCTTTAAAACATCCACCATTTGGTGAAAAACAAAAAAGTGTTAGTAATTTTGAGGTTACATAACTTGGCACATTTTGACTTCACAAGTGGCCCATCTCTGCTCTCAAAGGCAAGTAATAGATATCGAAAACATGTACTTTCTTCAAAATCACAATGCTGCTTTCGTGGTGAGGAAATGAATCGTCTAGGCCAAATTTACTGAGAGTAAGCCAAAGAAAAAAATTATGGAGACTTTTTTGAAGAGGAAACTTTCTGTGATTTCAGGTTCCAAAGAAAAACACGAAAAACCGAGGCTAAGTGTGATTACACTCACAGTGTTTTTCTGACTTGTTTTTGTTTTTCCTTCTCTCACTCTCTGTCCTCTCAAAGGTTAATGAGTCTGGTGAAAGGAAATGGTCTGAGAGACAGCAAGGTGTTGGACCATTTGGTGTGTGGCCAAGCCAAAGAGCCGCCACAATGTCATTATGCCCTGATGGCGGTTCAAACCCGGAATGAGTGACAAACAGCTGTCGCTAATGCACTCGCTAACAGATGCGCCTAGTCTTTCATCCCCTTACACGCAAGCTCCTTTCAGCCAAAAAATAAATCAAACTACAGTAGAGGTCCATTTCCACCATTGCAAATTAATTCCGAAATATCAAAACACTGATTAATCCCGGGTCTCTGAATCTTCTGGATGGTCATTCATTCTGACAGCACTCCCGTGCTCCGGTCTGGCTCTGTGATGGTGGCTCAAATGATTAGGCTTTAATGAGAGACAAGAGAATGTTGATGTAAGGTAAAGGAAAGTGGAATTAGACAGATAATGTTGAGCAGCTCGCTGTGAAATCAAATTAGCGTCTTCTCAATCTTATCAGCAAGAAGCTTATTTTTTTCCAAAGCAGCAGTCCATTCAAACCTCTGCCGTTTATTCTCTTCTCTGTCTCTGCTGCAGATATTCGCAATATATCTGATCGTTCAATATGGTTCAGTTAATACAAGAGAACTTTGAGCTTTCTACAGGAATATGTGATTGCTAGATATCACAGCTGAGATTTGTGAGGAGAAGTAACGGGAAGAGGTGAAGTTAAGCTGATGCATAAAATCTAAAAAGACTTTTTTTTTTTTTTATGGTGATGGATGATATACTATACCTCTGTCGAGCTTTCATTTAGGATCTGAAAAGATCCGAATAACACTGTGAAGAAGTCTTTATGGTACATCTTACATGTACAATAATATTTCAGAATTGGAAAAGTGGAATAAAAGCTTTTAGTGAAACATGAACTGAAAGAATAAACTAGATATTAGCATTTTGTGAAGAAAATATAAGTTGCTAGCGATAGGCAACTTTCAGCAAGTTACATTAATATGGTAGCAACAAGTGACTCAATGAGTGAGTCGTCGAGTCATTCATTCAACTGATTCACTGATTTGTTTTTGTTTATTTTTAAATTTCTTTATTTTTTGTACACAAGTATTTTTTTTGTTTTGTTTTTTTTTTTCTCTGAACTTGCACCAGGAACATGAGAGCTGCTACTTTATACTGTTTAGTAGGGATTCATGCACTGTGTTATTTTTAGTGATTCGTGTATCTGAATTAAATGAATTGCTATCTTACCAAATTCACATTTGATTTACATTTAGTCTGATACAACAGATTTAAAAGACACATGTACTGTCAGAGCCGACAGCCTTGTCGAATTATTCCCACACTATATGCAAACGTAGTGAAAATTTCCAATCATCATGCACAAACTCCCAAACAACAGCAAAAATAGGTTTTGATTGTTTATCACATCACAGTTCAAATTGCATTTACCTATCAAAATAATCAAAATATTATTGTCTGACCAAACAATGCAGCCCTTATAAACACAAATCCACAGAGAGAGAAAGAATATTGGATTGATATGCAGGTTAAACCTGGTGGACTCTTCAGAAATTGCAGGGATTTGCTTCTATCCAGCAGCATTTGGGAGGCTGGCGATAACGACAGCAGATATATCAGGTGTCAACAACAACAAATAGACAAGTGGCTGGAAGATAATATCACAGAAGACTCAGGAGCACTCCCTGCAAACATGAGAGCAGCATTCTCCGGGAACCGTCATGAGATGGTATAAATGTTTTCATGCTGTTTAACCACCTACTAAATTGCTGAGGTAAATCTCAGAGATGTTTTTTGTTCCACGTTGAGAGTGAAAATGCTGGGAGAGAGGAAATTGGCTGCTCTGAGTTTCAGCAAGAAGCACAAGGCCAGCGTACCAGCTCTCGGTGGTATTAACAAGGTATGAAAGCAGCACACCAATAAATCACAGGCCTTTCAGCCACCACAAGTGAAAAAGTGAGTGCTGTTTCCATCCAATATACACTCTAAAACTACAGACCCAGGTGACAACATTTAAACACCAAGGTCCAGGACTAATTAAGTCTGATTCCTTAATATAAACCACTTATCCTACTCCTCAATCAGGGTTCTTGATGCTGGCTAGATGTATCAACTCAGCTTTAAAATAGCAAAGTGAGAAAAGGTTGGCAGCTGTGACCAGAGAGACAGGAAGTAGCATGTGGAAATTCATTAAGTTCGACAAGTTTGGCTTGCGTTTCTATTGTTGGTTTATACCCTAGGTAGTTTTTATTTTCTTCTTCCATATGATACAGTTTATTTATTTTTTGCAACAAACAAAACAGGCCTTTTGTCAGGAAAGTTAGTGTCATGCTAGTTCCTTTCCTACCAAATTTTCAAACATGGCAATCACAACACTCATTGGAAAACAGGCTTTACTCTCTCCAAATCTGAAGCTAGGACTGCAAGTCTTACAACGCTAGTGAATTCATGGCTGCTTGTTTTGTATTCCTCATTTTCTTTTAATTGCTGAAACCATCCTAAAATTGTACTGACCTGTCATCTGTGACCTGTAGTTTCTTCTGGCAACCACATTTTCTCATCTGCACATTTGTTAATGAGCGGCTGTTTATTTTAATTGTTACTTGTGTCATTTCTTTTCGTACTTCTGCTGCTCATCAATTTCACCTTTTAAACCATAACAGCCTTCCTCTTCGTCTTCCAGCCAATAAATTGCCATATCCCATAATCCTCTCCAGACAGTTCGGCACTTCAACGCCCACTTACTGCTCTCAAACTCCCTCAAATTTTGTCACATTACTCTGTAAGAGGGCTTTAATTTAGCCCACGCTGTTGAGGACTTGCGCAATGAATCTTATTTTTAATGTAATGGCCTTGTTATGTTTTTGGCCTAAGAGTAATTGGAACTGCCAGAGTTAGTTTTCTGCTAATGTTCACCTGAGGGGGCGATATGACTGAAAACATCACCTTGGGCGGTCGGGTATGATGACACCAATAACTGTAAACTGTGCAGCTGTCACAATGACTGGCAATGCATCTGTGAAATGGCTGCACCCATCGTACAATCTGAATGGAGGTTTATAACATTGGCAGAATTTTAAATAAGCCAATATATTTGTGGACAGGTTTGATTTAACACTCAAATACAGGAAGCTGGAAGCATAACTGCAGGAAACAAAATTTTTTATACAAGTATACATTAAATAACCAAGATTTGTTCCAACTCATTGTAGAATGAGCTGCCATATTACTACATATTACTTTCTGGAAATGTTTAGGGCATGTTGACTGCATGAATTATTTTTTGAAGCTAAAAAATAGTGTAATTAAATAAAATATTGTAATTTTAGAGGATTTAATGTTTGTTTTCAAATAAATATCAATCGTTAATGCAGTCCATGTCTCACACCATCAGCTTTGGGATGTATCCAACATAATAATTGGACTTTTTGATATTCCAGACCCCATACTGCTCCTCAATTTTAATACTTTTCCCCTAAAAATTGGCCAGCAAATCTGATTTTTTTTAAATATATTTTTGAACATGGCATAAAACTCAAAATGCACAACAACAGTATAGCCTAAGTGACAACAAACCATGCTGGCATCTGTCAAAAGTTTGGTCATCACTGTGTGTAAGAAAGATTATCGTTGTTTTTAAAGATCCATGCCTCAATACATCTTTCCAGTTTTATCATACACCCCCTCACTGGCTTAATGTTTAATATTCTAAGTAAACAGCAGACACTATCAAATACATTGTCAATCAGTCATCTCCACTAGCAAGTTTTTCTATCCCTGCACAGAGGTTAAGCTTTATTAAAGTGAGTGTAATCCTGTTAGTCATGAGAATATCCTAAAGGTTACTAGTTCATGTTCCTTCATTAACATGAAGACATATGAAGATCCAAAACATTAGTCACCAAAATAACAAGCCTGGCTTTTGCACCCAAACAAACATTTGTTTTTCTGTCATGATTTGTTTTTCTGTTTGTCTTTTCCATTGACTTCCTATCGTTTTTATGCTGAACTAGTGATATTATCTCTCATCTAACTTAAACCAAACTCTTACAGAAAAAGTTTCTAAATGTTCATTAAGACATTGTTTATCATGTTCATTAAGTTGCTTTCCTCACTAAAGTTGCTAGCTATTCCCCACAATGTAGCTGAATTCAGGTTTACTATCCCTGTGGGGACATATGTTCCTCTCAGTATAGGCAAAACCTGACACACACACACACACACACACACTTTTCCTTAGTTATGTATATTTTTTCCAATTGAGGACATGCCCAAAGGGAGGTTTTGTCAGATTTACCACACTTTGGGGGACAATTTTATTCACAAACTACGGCTACGTACAAGCACACAGAACACAATTAGCTAGTGAATAAAAGTTAAACACACACAACTGCTTAAAATAATTGTTTATATGTGACCCTGGACCACAAAACCAATCTTAAGTCACACAGGTATATTTGTAACAATAGCCAACAATACACTGTATTACTAACTTTATACAAACTTTATACTAACCTATATGGGTCAAAATTATTGATTTTTCTTTTATGCCAAAAATCATTAGGACATTAAATAAAGATCATGCTCCATGAAGACATTTTGTAAATTTCCTACTGTAAATATATCCAAACTTAATTTTCGAGTAGTAATATGCATTGCTAAGGACTACATTTGGACAACTTTAAAGGTGATTTTCTCAATATTTTGATTTTTTTTGCACCCTCAGATTCCAGATATTCAAATAGTTGTATCTCAGCCAAATATTGTCCTATCCACCATACATCAATGGAAAGCTTATTTATTTTCAGATCAAACCTTATGTTGTGGTCCAGGGTCACATACAATAAATAACTCCTTTAGAAGTTTAAATAGACCAACATAAAGTAGGAAATACTCGGGAACTACTGGGCTTCAAAGAATGTAATGCATTACATTTGAAGAGAGTATAAAATGTCCAGTTTTCTTATTCCACTGACAAGTCAAACTTTGTTGCATCCTTCCTACTCTTGGCTCCTTTAGAAGATCATTTATTCTGATATTTTCTGCAATGTGCAAATGTTCACATCATTATGTAATCAAACATTTGTTTCAAATTGACTTTCGTGTTCATATCCGTTTTATCAAGTTTCAACTTAATGTTCTAAATTCAAAGTGGCTGAAAAAGTGCAATGAACTGCAGGTTGTGTCCATTTCTAATTAAAAATGTAGTGCAGCACTTAAAAATTCTGTTTTCAATTATAGTGATTCGAAACAGTTTTCAGTTTGTGGACTAAAACTTATAAAGGAAAACAGAAAGCACATTAACAATTCCACTAATTTTGAAGCTAACTAAGCCATTTTACCTTGCAACATAAATCTTTAAAAAAATCAGCTGACAAACGTCGTGAAAAGACACGCAAAACACTTGACAGTCCTGATGCTCTTTTCGCGCAGGACACAGCAACATGACAGCATGATAAATGCACAACCATCACCGCTTACCTGAGGAAGAGCGTCTCTCCTTGTCTGATGGTGATATTGTCCATCTGTTTGTTATCGGATTGGGATTCTCCCTGACTGCGGACAGGCAGACCTGCGGGGAGAAGGAACAGCAGTCTGAGACTCATCACCACACACCTCCTCCAGGACGCCGCGCAGCATCCACACACAACCATCTTCAACTGCGGAGTTCTGGAGTGGAAATCCGTTCACAGTAGTCCAAAAGAGAAACGCGTTAGTTAGCCATTACAGTTCATCTGCTAATCCAGATTTCATCCCCAGGTAATTTACATTAGACGACAAAATCCCTCGCGTACTTAGTACAGAGCGCTAATCGATGACCGCGGCGTGCCGTCGCCATGGAAATGGGGGTAACGTAAAATAACGTATGAATGAAATGTACACTTTAGTGGTGCCCTCAATCTTTCTGCTTTCTTAGGTCCTATCGCCTTTAATATCCGAACTCAAAATCCACCCTTTGCCTCACTGACACGCTGTTTCAAACTTTAAGAAGTGAAGGCAAGAGAGCCGAGCCAAAATGTCATTCCAGCTGTGCGTGAATGGATATGGAGGGTGTTTGTGGTTCCTCAGTGCAGTATACACAGTCTTCTCTCTCAAAAAAAATAAAATAAAAATATTCTCCCTCCTGTGGGACCGTTGCTCGGTTTTCCTTTAGAGCCTGCTTACCGCGAATAGAGACTGTAAATCACGCACAAGTTGGAAAAAGCGCGCGCTGTTGTCATAGCAGCAGTGCCGCGCCAAAAAAGCGCGCAAATCAGCGGCTATTGTATGGAGTAATGCAATGCGTGAGCGACATTCATTGATTGCCTTGTGGTTGCAGCCTCTGCCATTCAATACGACTGTTCAAGGAGCACTCGAGAGAGAAAATTGAGCTTTGTTGCACAAAATCACAAATCAAATAACCCATATTTTTGAGAACTGAAAAGAATGATGTCTAGACAGAGAGGATGACAGGAAAATTGAAGTACAGAATTAAGGGCGTAGCGCACCTACTTTTTAAGAGGTTTTGAAAATCCAAACTGGATGTCATACCCACATAATATATATATATATATATATATATATATATATATATATATATATATATATATATATATATGTGTGTATGTATGTATATGTAATGTATGTATATATATATATATATATGTGTGTGTGTGTGTGTGTATATATATATATATGTGTGTGTGTGTGTGTGTGTATATATATATATATATATATATATATATATATATATATATATATACACACACATACATTACATATACATACATATATATATATATAGCCACGCGCGTGTGTGTGTGTACAGGTTTACAGGTGCATCTCAATAAATTAGAATGTCGTGGAAAAGTTCATTTATTTCAGTAATTCAACTCAAATTGTGAAACTCATGTATTAAATAAATTCAATGCACACAGACTGAAGTAGTTTAAGTCTTTGGTTCTTTTAATTGTGATGATTTTGGCTCACATTTAACAAAAACCCACCAATTCACTCTCTCAACAAATTAGAATACTTCATAAGACCAATAAAAAAAAAAATTGTGAATTGTTGGCCTTCTGGAAAGTATGTTCATTTACTGTATATGTACTCAATACTTGGTAGGGGCTCCTTTTGCTTTAATTACTGCCTCAATTCGGTGTGGCATGGAGGTGAACAGTTTGTGGCACTGCTGAGGTGGTATGGAAGCCCAGGTTTCTTTGACCGTGACCTTCAGCTCATCTACATTTTTTGGTCTCTCGTTTCTCATTTTCCTCTTGACAATACCCCATAGATTCTCTATGGGGTTCAGGTCTGGTGAGTTTGCTGGCCAGTCAAGCACACCAACACCATGGTCATTTAACCAACTTTTGGTGCTTTTGGCAGTGTGGGCAGGTGCCAAATCCTGCTGGAAAATGAAATCAGCATCTTTAAAAAGCTGGTCAGCAGAAGGAAGCATGAAGTGCTCCAAAATTTCTTGGTAAATGGGTGCAGTGACTTTGGTTTTCAAAAAAACACAATGGACCAACACCAGCAGATGACATTGCACCCCAAATCATCACAGACTGTAGAAACTTAACACTGGACTTCAAGCAACTTGGGCTATGAGCTTCTCCACCCTTCCTCCAGACTCTAGGACCTTGGTTTCCAAATGAAATACAAAACTTGCTCTCATCTGAAAAGAGGACTTTGGACCACTGGGCAACAGTGGTCCAAACAGTGGCTTAACAAGAGGAATATGACAACTGTAGCCAAATTCCTTGACACGTCTGTGTGTGGTGGCTCTCGATGCCTTGACCCCAGCCTCAGTCCATTCCTTGTGAAGTTCACCCAAATTCTTGAATCGATTTTGCTTGACAATCCTCATAAGGCTGCGGTTCTCTCGGTTGGTTGTGCATCTTTTTCTTCCACACTTTTTCCTTCCACTCAACTTTCTGTTAACATGCTTGGATACAGCACTCTGTGAACAGCCAGCTTCTTTGGCAATGAATGTTTGTGAAGGGTGTCAATGATTGTCTTCTGGACAACTGTCAGATCAGCAGTCTTCCCCATGATTGTGTAGCCTAGTGAACCAAACTGAGAGACCATTTTGAAGGCTCAGGAAACCTTTGCAGGTGTTTTGAGCTGATTAGCTTATTGCCATGTCACCATATTCTAATTTGTTGAGATAGTGAATTGGTGGGTTTTTGTTAAACGTGAGCCAAAATCATCACAATTAAAAGAACCAAAGACTTAAACTACTTCAGTCTGTGTGCATTGAATTTACTTAATACACGAGTTTCACAATTTGAGTTGAATTACTAAAATAAATGAAATTTTCCACGACATTCTAATTTATTGAGATGCACCTGTATATATATGAGGGGTCGTATAGGCCATAATTATTGGCATATTATATATATATATATATATATATATATATATATATATATATATATATATATATATATATATATATATATATATATATATACAGGGGCAGACTGGGGCCAAAAAGGACTTGGACTTTTGGACTTTTTCAACTGGACTTTTTGGCACAGAACGGACCACCAAACCCGGTCCGCAACACAACAAAAATGATTGGCATTCTTTACATTATAATTAGTCTTTCCTGGTTTATATGGCTCATGTGATTTGAAATTCTTTTAGTTTTCATTTTATTCAAATTTAAAAAACGTCCCAACATTTCCGAAATTCGGGTTATGTGTATATGTATATATATATATATATATATATATATATATATATATATATATATATATATATATGTATGTATATATATATATATATATATATATATATATATATATATATATATATATACACATACAAACACACACACACACACACGTGGTCAGAATTGTTGGTACCCTTGGTAAATATGATCAAAGAAGGCTGTGGAAATAAATCTGCATTGTTAATCCTTTTGATCTGTTATTTAAAAAATTCACAAAAATCTAACCATTCATTGGAGAATAAGAATTTATTGGGGGAAATTTCATTATGAAATAAATGTTTTTCTCTAATACACATTGGCCACAATTAACGGCACCCTTTTATTCAATACTTTTTGAAACCTCCATTTGCCAGTTTAACAGCTCTAAATTTTCTCCTATAATGCCTGATGAGGTTAGAGAACACCTGACAAGAGATCAGAGACCATTCCTTCATCCAGAATCACTCCAGATCCTTCAGATTCCCAGCTACATGTTGGTGCTTCTCCTCTTCAGTTCACCCCACTCATTTTCTATAGGGTGCAGGTCAGGGAATTGGGATGGCCATAGCAGAAGCTTGGTTTTGTTCCCAGTGACCCATTTTTGTGTTGCTTTTAAGGTTTGTTTTTGGATTATTGTCCGGTTGGAAGATCCAAACATGGCCCCATTATAAGATTTCTAACAGAGTCAGTCACTTATTGATTTTTTATCTGTTAGTATTTGATAGAATCAGTGATGCCATGTGTCAAAACAAGATGTCCAGGACCTCCAGCAGAAATATAGGCCTACAACAATAAAAATACAGCAGTATATTTCATTGTACACATGGGGTACTTTTTATCCCTGTGTTCACCAAACCCATCTTGAGAGTTTGCTCGTGTCTGATAACTGAATATGCTGGAGATTGTTTTTTGGTTAAAGTATTTTCTTTTCTTTATTTTTTTCCTGAAGCCCTCCCAAACAACATGGTGATGTAGTTGCAGTTTAAGGTTTTCTGACACCGAAACTCAACCTTTTTCTGTAATTCTTCAGCTGAGATCCTTGAAGAGTCTTTGGCCACTCAAACTCTCCTCCTCACCGTGCATTAGGACGATATAGACACATGTCCTCTTCCAGACAGATTCATAACATTTTCTGTTGATTGGAACTTCTTAATTATTGCCCTGATGGTGGAAATAGGAATTTTCACTGCTCTAGCTCTTTTCTTAAAGACACGTTCTAATTTGTGAAGCTCAATTATCTTTTGCTGCACATCAGAAATATATTCTTTGGTTTTTCTCATTGTGATGGATGATTAAGGGAATTTCATAATTTCATGTTCATAATCACGCTGGTGTGCTCAAAATTGTGAATATGAATAGGAATATATTTCAGATCTATTTTACTCATAAGAATTTCTAGGGGTACCAGTAATTGTGTCCAACATGTACTTGAGAAAAATAAATAAATAAATAAATTTAAAAAAGCTTTATTTCATAATGGTATTTCCCCCCATTTTAAATTATTATTCTCCAATGAAAGCTTAGATTTTTGATTTTTTTTTTTTTAAATAAAAGATAAAAAGGATTAACAATGTACATTTATTTTCACAGCCTCCTTTGATCATATTTCCCAAGGGTACCAACAATTCTGACCGTGTGTGTTTGTGTGTGTGTGTGTGTGTGTGTGTGTGTGTGTGTGTACCAGGTATTTATCACATTATGGGGACCAAATGTCCACACAAAGATAGTAATACCAGTAAATTTTGACCTTGTGGGGACATTTTTTTGGTCCCCATGAGGAAACAATCTTATAAATCACACAGAATGGAGTGTATTGAAAATCTGAAATAGCAGAAAGTTTCCTGTAAGGGGTAGGTTTAGGTGTAGGGTTGGTGTAGTGCGATAGAAAATACAGTTTGTACAGTATACAAACCATTACGCCTATGGAGAGTCCCCACAAAAAAATGGAAACCAGTATGTGTGTGTGTGTGTGTGTGTGTGTGTGTATAATTCTTAATTATTCCAAACTTTGTTTTTCTGTCTAGCAGTGTGTATAGTAGATATTCAGACAAGCCAATGTGTGATTTCTGCTACATTTTAACCGAAAACCATTTTCCCTTCAATAATCAACTTAATTTTACAATATAAATATTTTTTAGAAGTTGCCTCAAAGCATTTAAATTGACAAAATTAAATGTCCAGTATTTCATAAATGTTCTCAGACAACACCTGCTTCCACTTTCTACCATCAGCCATAAGTAATCAATTCACTCAAGACAGCAGCACTTATTTCATAACAAGCTTCACCTCCTGTAGAAGGACGAGAATGCCCAGAGCATTTTAAGAGGAGCAATTCAAGAAACACAACATGTTCTCTGTCTAGGCTCTCAGACAGGCTCTCCCTCTCTGCAAATGTGGCAATGTGTCTTCACAGATCACTCTAGAGATCCAGAATCAATGTGACAGTGGCTTAAACAAATGCATGCAGAGTATGGGTTTCTGACCAGAAATGAGGGAATCATACAGAAGACTCTTCTTTCATAAAAATTTCCTACTTAGTGGTGAAGTGAAGCAGACTGTGTACAGAAGCGCATACACAGGGCATTTGAGGATGACTCATTTTTCTGCAATGGTAAAAGTTGGGTCAATTTATTTAGCAAAAGCATTGAACTGGCATGTATTGCCTTCTATCTATCTATCTATCTATCTATCTATCTATCTATCTATCTATCTATCTATCTATCTATCTATCTATCTATCTTGTTTAGCATGTATCTTACAGACTAATTCACTCTGCGCTCCAGATGGTCTTCTTCTTCCTTTAAGATTTAAGTTTACCCACCAGGGGCCTGTGATAATGAGGTCTCATTATAGAACTTCAGAAAGATCATCAGTATGTAACTTTATCTGTGGCATGAGATGTTAATATGTATCGGCTGATCCAAAGCTGTAACAAAAAATGTTAGTGTAACTTGGTAAAATGTTACCCTGCATAAATAAATTTGCAACCAATCATAAAATGCTTATGAACTGTCATGAAACTGTGTTGGAAATGCTATTTTGTTTTTTTTTGTTTTTTTGCATTTTTCCCCCATTAAAAACTGGCACAAAAATTTAATAATTTATTCCTCCCCTTTAGATTTTCTGTGTGGTCTCAGACTTTTGGACCTAATATATCACTAAACTAAACCATGACATATTAGGAGTCTAACTATCACTGTACTTAAAATATTTCACCTGCGTCCGTTGCTGACCGAATTAATTAATTTTAAAATAGATTTGATAGAAAGCTATTTTTACAGTACATCAGTGCCACATTGAGCAAAACAAAATGTTTGAACTTTAAATTTGACAACTATTTCTGCGAGTTTTTTTTTTTTGTAACATTCTACATGTCTTTCATTATTTACCATTCTTTGAATTATTGCTTATTAAAAGGTTTCATTTCAAACTTTTGAACAGTAGAGTGTATACACCAAATAAATATGATATATATGAAAAATATTATTTTTAAAATATGATTATTTGCTATTTCTGGTAATGTAGAATGTGTGTCATTCCAAGTGTGGCACTATAATTACCTGAAGTCGTATGTGGAATTAAACTAACTAACATATAATTAGAAATACTTTTGGTTTCTAGCGTATGACTCTCGAGTTGAATCTAACTTTGACCAGTACTGTACAAACAAACCTTGTTTATCAGTTGTGGCAGAAAGCATAAATTTGGAAGTACTCCACCTCTGAGAAGGAGAAAACACCCAGATAAAAAAATATCACCGCCTGAAGGTTTTCTCAACAGGGAAATTTTGCCACTATAAGTTAAGACGTCTGTATACACTGAAGCTGTGAAACCTTACTCACTAAGACATCACAAGCTCTGCTAAACTCTGCCCTGCTGGCAATGTTGACTTTAGTGCACTGGCACGGCACTTCAATAACATTTGTGGGGTGACAGCTCAATTCCCAGTTTGTGGGCTCTCAGCTGATTTGGTGCAATGCTGCTGGCTATGTAATATCGTGTCACTATGAGAACTCAGTTATATATCATAGAGGGCCTTTTGTAATTTTCAGTGTTTTGCTTTAGCCTGCTAAACGCAACCCACTTCAGCATTCAAAACACCTAGCCGATGATTGCCTGGGTTAAGAGTACTGCTGAAAAACAATAATCAAGTTGAAATGCTGCTCTGAGAGGGATAATATGTGTCCTCATGTATCTGTGAAAACAGTGTTTATGGCTTAAGTGAGAGCTCCAAGTGGCTTGCGACCGGAATGTAACGGTACACCTCTGTGTGCACGTCCACACGCTCTCGCTAGTGTGCTAAATCACTCTCTTTCTTCATCTAACACATAGTGACACACTAGGATGAGTGATCGGGCAGATCTCTATACACCGGAACTGAAGAATCTGAGCTGAGAGAGATGGGGAAAAAGCTGGTAGCCGAGAGCAATTCGACTCTTTGGGGTGGAAGTGGCCATTATTTTCCAATACAGAGATTGATGTTGCTTGAACTCCTCTTTGTCTTGCACTAGTAATGGTTTTCTGTCTCTGCTTTGCCATTTAACAGCATTTTCTTCTAACTTGTTCTATATTGGAGTGTCATTGCAAAAGAGCTGGAACACTTTCGTCTTCAAAGGAAGAGAAACTGGAGGTTTTATTTTTACTGTTGTGATTTGCTTCTATAATAGGGATGCTAATTAAAAAAAATGTTATTCTATTATATTATGATATGGTATTACAAATGTGTGATATGATCTTTTAGAAAATGATTTTGCACTTAATATTTTGTGGAATCTGTGATACTTTTTTCAGGATTCTTTGATGAATAGAAAGTTCAAAAGAACAGAAGTTACTTTAAATTGACTGTATTTATAACATTACAAATGTGTTTCTATCTGTCAGTTTAAACAATTTATTGTATCCTTGCTGAATAAAATGTTTAATCAATCTATCTGTCTGTCTGTCTGTCTGTCTGTCTGTCTGTCTGTCTATCTATCCATCCTCTTACTTGCTGGCTGGCTGGATATATAAACAATAAATAAATAAAAAATAACAACAACATAGGCATGTTTAGTATGTATCTTACATGTATGTTGTTCTTTATTTAAAAAAAAAATACAATATTTAAAATTTAAAATAAATAGATAAAAATATGAATATTTACAATTTTTGGTTAGTAAAATGTGCCATTCCAAGTGTGTCACTATATAATTTTACCTGAAGTCATTTCATAACCTATGTAGGATTTAATTAACATATAATTATAGAAATACTTTCTTTTATTAAGATCAGATCCCCTGATAAAATATCATCAGAATCAGAATGTGATGGTGCTCGTCCAGCAAACTCAACAGAGGTGTGATAAAATCAGGTTACTATAATTAAATTCCATCCATTCTCTTTTGTAACACGTGAGATTCTATACATTTCAGCCTTTAAGATCAGACTACTGGCTTGCACAAAGCATCAAATATTGTTCTGACACAGATGCACTTTGCATGACAAACTACTCACAGTGTATAGTAATTATAGAAACATATGCATGCATGACAAAAAACTATGTAATAAAGGACACAATGCCCTGACCGTATCATAATGCTCTGGGGTTTTAATTCACAGCAGTCAAAATAGTATACTGTTATACTATAGAACCACACCAAGGCAGCACTGGCAGTAATATTTTATGATGGTGCTGTAACAACGTACAGCCATAACAAGCCATTAAAGGGGTATTTTCAAGGACAAGTAAGTTTACTGCATGGATTGGAGAGCAAGACGTAAGTGTTTACGTCAATAGCATATTTAGTTTTTATAGCCTAAGCAAAGGAGAGGACTGCAGTACAGGTAAGCAGTGACTGAGATAATTAGTGTAATATTATGAGTATTCAAAGAAAGCACTTGCAGCTCTCTGAATCTCTCATTCAAGAACAGAGGTCGGGTTCATTAAAACAAATCCGTCTGAAATGTTTTGAACTGGTTCATGCTCCAGTCAAATCCTGTTGTGAAACAGTGATAAGGGAATTGTGTGTATCGCCAGATCTTTAATAAAGTCTAAGAGGCAGGGGGGAAGTTTACTAGCGGCTATTATGAAAAATAAAATCAGATTAATGGGAATTATAAGCGCAGAGAAGCATTTGTATGATAATTTACCTACACTTTGAAGAGGTGCAGACTTGCAGAAAATGACTCGTGTATTAGAAAATAAAAAGTGCATCTTTCTTCATTATTTTTTTTTCTATGAAAATAATGGTAACACTTTAGTATAGGGACTAATTCTCACTATTAACTAGTTGCTTATTAGCATGCTTATTATTAATATCTTGGCTGTTTATTAGTACTTATAAAGCACATATTCTGCATGACCATATTCTACATCTCTAAATTTAACAACTACCTTGCTAATTATTAATAAGTGCCAAATCAGGAGTTTATTGAGGCAAAAGTCATAGTTAATGGTTTGTTAATAGCGAGAAATGGGCCTTAAAATAAAGTGTGACCAAAATAATACAACATTAATAAAACTAAATCATAACACTGAAAATACTTCTAATTTCAACATTTACTGATACATTATCATATTTAATGGACCTGAGCCATCATGGACTAACAATAAACATTTTCAAAAATAATAATAATAAAATAAATCCCTGGACTTTAGCCCTTTGTATTAATAAATCACCAAAAATAATTTTACAAAGTATTTTTAAAGTGGACACCACACATCAAAGAGTAATATCAGATCATGTCTGTATCCAATGCATAAATGTTTGCCTTGCTCAGTGATAGAGGATCTGCTGCTATTGTACACCTGTGAAACCTTCAAAAGTAATTCATGTTTTATACATCAAACCAGCTTTTGACCGTTTTCATCTGTGGTGATCTTATGAAACAGAGCATTCCATTTGCATAACATTCCAAAAGGTGTATTGCAAACTGGTTGGCGGATATGGTTTCCAAAATACCTCAAAGCACCAGTTCTGCTTGAAACAGAGGCTGTGAAAGAGTATTTGTTCTTGAAAGTCGTCTGTCAAGCATTGACGTTTAAGAGAGATAGCGCTCATTACACACAGCACAGACATTTTGCTGCAATTACTCTTATCTTGTGTCAACACCTCTCACAAACAGAACCCCTTTGAAGAATTTTGCGAATCAAGACACTTCTCATTTTCCGTTGACTGGTTTAAATTCAGAGACTAAATTACCGCGAATAACTCTACACCACAGAACCATCTGGCTTTCCGCGCAGCCATATTTAATTTACGAGGACAGATTAGCCAATCGCTCTTCATACATGTTTAACTGACAGGTTAAAATTGGTTACCTGGTTACTGAAGAAGAGAGCTGTCATTTAAAGTCTGCAGAGGTGAGAGCATTTTGAGGGGTCTCTTCTGCATTTGACAAAATGTTATGTCACTCAATATGTGCGAGATATTATATGATCAGAAATAGAAATGCAGATAAATATGAGTGTTACAGGAGTTTTCTTTTAAAAATGGAAATCAAAATGTCATTATTTACTCACCCTCAAGCATATGCTATTACTTTTACGATAAAACAAAAAAGGAATTGTGAAGCATTTCTATGCAACTACAACAACATATAAAGCTTCCAAAATAAATAAATTAATTAAAAAATATATATTAAATTGGTCCACATGCCTCAAGTGCTACTTCAAGTCTTATTTTAATTAATTCTTATTCTTTACTTTAATATATTTTTCAAGTCCTTTTTTTTTATTCTAGAGTCTTACAATATTCAAAGTTTGTGGTACACTCTTAAAAATAAAGGTTCTTTATTGGAATCAATCCATGGAACCTTTTCATTCCACAAAAGATTCTTTATAGTGGGAAAAGTTTCTTTAGATTATTGTAATGTTCTTCACACTTAGAAAAAAATGGTTCTTTTGAGAACTGTTCACTGAAATATTCTTTGGGGAATGGCATCGCTGTGAAAACCCCCTTTTGGAATCTTTTTTATTTTTTTTATTATTACAATTTAAAATAAATGTTACTATTTTAATATATTTTAAAATATAATTTATTCAGATGTTCCATGTCTTTAGTGTCACATGATCCTTCAGAAATCATTCTAATATGCTGATTTGGTGCTCAAGAAACATTTCTTCTATTATCAATGTTGAAAAAAGTCGTATTGCTTAATGTGTATTTATATGAAATAGAAACTGAATTAAAATGACATTTTAATTCATATAAAAGTCTTTACCGTCACTTTATATATAAAAATTCAAAATGATAATTAAAAGTTATGTTACACTATGACATTTGTTTTGAGTTGATGTGGTTATAGGCTTGTCTTGTGATAAAGCAAAAAGCAAATAATGCATGAATGCTCTAAAATGACACTTAAAGAAGATCTCAAGTAGATTAAATTACTGTGTAGACAACGTCTCTCACTAATGCAAAACATGATGTGCTTCTTCGCTCTCTCTCTAATCGCCATGGTGATCCTCCTTGGTGGGAAAGAGCATGCTAGACTGTAATGAGATGTTCCTATTAAATTCACAGCAGCTACTTCAATAGACTTGTCATATTAGATATGCCTCCAGACAAATTAGCAACCCAACACATTTGTGATTTCTTCATAAATACAAGCCATAATTATGCCTTTACTTTGCAATATGCTTTTGTTTGAGGCGTATGCCATTCAAAGACTTTAAAATGAACAGGACATTTCGCTGTGTGATGAAAGTGAAACAAAGTGACACTTGGTAATGAATTTTAGAGTATCACCTGGAGAGACTTATCCTAAAGCTGAATTTGGATGTACGGCTATAAATTGAAGCCTAAGGATCCAATTATGCTATTTCTAACAACCGATTCTCTCAAAATGTCAACTCTCTCTTTGAAGAAATAAATAAGATGAATTTCCCATAAAGACATCTATGTTTAAGCCCTGCATTTGGGTGAATGGACTGGATGAGGAAAGGATGAGTTTGTTTCTGTATCAGAACAGATTTGGAGAAAGTTCGAATTACATCATGAATCCTCTACAGTGAATGGGTGCCGTCTGAATGAGAGTTCAAACAGCTGACAAAAGCACCACAATAATCCACACGACTCCAGTACATCAATTAGCTCCCTGTGAGGTGAAAAGCTTTGTATTTTTAAGAAACAAAGAAGTTAAAAAAGACGTTTTTAACTTCAAAGCATTGCTTTCGATTATAATACAAGTCCTCTATCCATAATAACGCTTTCTCCAGTGAAAGTGGTCACGTCTGAATCAGGAGAGAAATAGGCACAGATCAAGCACTGTTTACCAGTTAAATCAGTCTAGAATAGTTTTAAACAAATATGTTGGTGGATTTTGATGTGAGGACAATCCTTTTCACCGGAGGAAGCGTCATTATGGATTTTGGCCTGATTTTTAACTCTCAATATGCTAAATGATGAACTGGAGTCCTTTGGATTACAGTATTTGTGGATTATTGTGATGTGTTTATCAACTGTTTGAACTCTAATTCTGACGGCACCCATTCACTGCAAAGAATCCGTTGGTGAGCATGTGATGTACTGTTAAATTTCTCCAAATCTGGTTTTTGATTTAGAAACAAACTTATGTACATCTTGGATGGTCTGAGGGTGAGTAATTGTTCAGCAAATTTTAATTTTCTGTGTTTTTTTAGTTTTTTGGTTTGTGTGTACTATCCCTATAAAGCAATTCTAAAGGAAGTCACTGACCAAAAACTCAAATTCCCTTGTTCACAATGGATATGTAAATACATTAATCGATTAGTCGAGAAACCTCCAGTGCAGCATGTAATTAGCAACATTTTATTTTGCAAATCCAGAGCAAAATAAAGATAAGAAATCCATTAGGCCCTTAAAACACTCCTAGATAACACATTCCTAAGAAAAAAAAAAAAAAAACACTAGCAGATAATGGATTTCCGGAATGGATAATGGGATATTTTTTTTTGCGGCTGTAACAGCAGCTGATGTGTGGTCGGTGGGTTTGGCTGCCAGGATCGACTTTGCCACTGCCAAACCGCCGGCATCATGTGATGCACCGCTGTCATCAAAGGCAAATGAGATTACAGGGGGGAATGGAGTTTACTCGCTCTCTGACAGATTTACCGATCCCCACAGGATCGAATACAGGTCCAGGGCTATGAAAGTCATCATCTGTGGGGTGAATTACTTGTGGCTGGAAACTACTTGTTTCGATAACCAACAATTCCCCACTCCCTCTTTGATTTACCTGCGTACAACCTTACTTTCTCTCGCCCTTCTTGCTTGGCTTTCTATATCTGCCTCCCTCCCTTCAAGGGCGGACGTTATAAACAGAGATATGTCACTGCAGCGCCACCAGGTTCTCTTTCATCATCCTATTTTCGCTTTATTTTTTTCCTGTGCAGTGGTCTGTGAGGCAGACTACTTCTAACTCTGCCACTCTCTCCCAGACGTGGCCCAGAAAGTATATTACGGCTCAGTTTCTGTGGCTACATCAAAAAAGAAAAAAAAGGAAAAAATCTAAATATTGCAGGTGGCTTTATCAGTGAGACACTTCTCGTATTCCCCGAGCAACAGCACATCGAGGTCAGGCGTAAATGCACAGAGTCGGCGGCACTAAAGCTGTCATCAGTGTTTATATCACTAGGCCAATTCAGTGAGGACCAATAATAAGAGAGAGGGAAAATCTAATATCAGCCGCAGATCAAACGGCGCATGATTCATTTAGATATATTGCATATCGCCTCCCCTTCAGCCTCTGCTCGTCCCTTATGAGGACATTTCTGATTGCCACCGTACTATCGAAATTAAATGACCTTTCTTATTATAATTTTGCACATAATAAGCAGCTAATTTGAAATATTCTTATCTCTTATCGTCAGTAAAGGTTTCTATTTCCATAACTGGAATTGCGACTTTCTAGATAATGAAGCCCCTCCTGGCCTGTTGTGTGTATTTATTAGACTAAGGCTATTGTTTTTTTTGTTTTTTTGTTTTCTGTCATGGTGAACAAAGTATAGTGATTCATTTCTAATCGAATCTAACAAATTAGCAGATTATGATAATGAAGTATAATTAGTCTTATAATAACAGCAGGGAATATATTAGCTGACCTCATTCACCAGAGTGTCAAAATAGTTAAAACTAGACCCATTTTTGTTGTTTGATAATCAGTACGTTTACATGGACATCAATACTCCGATTTTAATACGATTAAGACAATACTCTGATTAAGAGTCTACCATTTAAACAGAGATTTTTTTGATGACCTTAATCCGGCTAAAGTCATAATCGAAGTAAACACAAATCGAATTAAGACGTGGAGTATTCCTGTTTTAGTCGCATTATTGAAGTGCAGTACAGACATGTACACACCTTAATCAAACTATTACCGTCGTGTAGGACTTTTCGCCGCATTTTGCGACAGGATACACACACGGCAGTGTTCAACCATTTGACGGCAAATAGAAGAGCTACAACGCTGTCGTCTGTATGCACGTACATATAATTAACTGCACTTGAAGCATTCGTAAAATTAAAAATGAAACCCCCAAAACTGTATATGGCATCATCACGAAGACGAACTATATGTTTATACGTGAAGTTCTGGAAGGGACGTCGGATGGCGTCGCGTGGTGACGTAATGACGCATGCCATTAATCGATCCATGTACTATAACATGTAAAACGGGAACATGAAAGGATTATTCTAAAAGCAACTCATGTAAACACCTTAATCATAATATTGTCTTTATTTAGAATAAGGTAAATAATTAGATTACTGATGTCCATGTAAACATAGTCTATTGATTCAGCACTTATTTTAGTGACTTGTTAATCAATGAAGCACCTGAAGAGGACACTCAAACAACATATCAAAATTTAATTTTTTTTTAATTTATTTTTTTAATAAATATCATCAATACTGGTATATTCCAACACCCCTACACTGTAAAAGTGATTTTTCATACAAGCTGTATGTTACAAGAAAATACTTTTTCAGTCTTTCTACTTCTAAATTTCACATTTAATTCAGTGTTACTTGCCATTTCTTAGTACTTATTTGGGAAATTTAGTAGTAATTTCTGAGTGAAAACTATTTTGTACGTTTAATTTAGTGTATAAATAGCAAGATAAAATCCCTTTGTAATAAACTTTTTTTTTTCTTTACAGCAAGCACACATAATCTAATGTACACGACCTAGTTCATATTAGTTTTGTAGCGCACAGTGTTATGGAAAAATGTTTCCAACTCTTATTGTGGGGCAATAACTCAATGAGTATTGTAGAATAAAAAATAAAAAAAAAATAGAGGGTTTATTCTTGCAAGAAGGTCAGAAATTCATACAGAGCATCTGCAGAGTGTGTGACAGAGAAACACTTCGACTCAGTATTTATATCCTATATGTTTTCATCTCATCCAATCACAATGCATACTCAGCATATGTCTCCTTTTAGGGTATCTGTCTATTGTTAAAATGGTCCATGTGATGTCAGTGGTTCAACCGTAATGTTATGAAGCTCCAACAATACTTTTTGTATGCAAGGAAAACAAAAATAATGACTTTATTTAACCATTTCTTTCTTCCGTGTCAGTCTTCTGATCAATAAAGTCATTAATTTTATTTTGTTTGTACAAAAAAAGGATTGCAGCTTCATAACATTACAGTTGAACCACTGATATCACATGGACTATTTTATCAATGTCCATACTACCTTTTTGGGCCTTGAACATGTCAGTTTCATTGCTGTCAATGCAGGGTCAGAAAGCTCTCGGATTTCATCAAAATATCTTAATTTGTGCTGCAAAGATGAACGAAGGTCTTACGGGTTTGGAACAACATGAAGGTGAGTAATTAATGACAGAATTTTCATTTTTGGGTGAACTATCCCTTTAATTTGCATGTATATGGTCGTGTGCTTTACAAAACAAGTATACTAGGTAGTGTGCACTTCAAAATCAAGCATGTGGCTGTATATGCTTGCATATATTTGTTTAAAGGTGGAGTTGATTAAATTTATATGGCAAAATATATTCTCTTAACTAAGTTTATTGGATATTGACTAATACAAGTATGCCATTCATGGGCTTTTCTCCCCATAGTGTAAATATTGAGCCTCCCAGACACAATAAAAACATTTAGAGAGGTCCGCTTAGATCTGTCAATCTCTGCCAAAATATACAGCAACAGATAATGTGGCAAAACAAGTGTAAACACAAGAGGTGCTTGTATAGAACTTGACGGAATGTTTGGGTTTCAATCGAAACACCGGACTTGAGGAGTTTCCTCTCGACATGGTAAGTTAAACTCAATTGTTAACTCTTTACCGTCAAGCCCCAGAAAAAAAAAGAAAGAAAAAAAAAATACAGTAATACATCACAACGTGAGAACGGTTGAGATGAGTGTTTGCAAGGATTGTTTGAAAATATGCTCCATTTTTGTAATTCCGCTAGGTGACACTAGTAGTGCAGAAACTACATACTTCACTTTTTAATTTGTCTTTCAGAGGTTGGTTCCACTCAAGGTGTCTTCCTCCTCATTCTGTCTAACTATCTCAGTGAGCTTTTCCTTGCTACTCTTGCCCTTGGCTTGTTGTGTGGGGGTTTGTAAGACACTAAGGCTGGTTTAAAACAATATGTATTGTGAAAGGTGCTACACAAATGAATTGGAATTGAAATAACAGCTGTGATGGAGTGTCACAAGAGTAGACCGGAGTCAAGTGCTTGAACCAGGGGCAGATTTAACTCCTTTCCATTATTGCTGTGGTACTTTCAACCAAGGCCGTAACCATGTCTTGAACATTGGAGGGGGACCAATTTTACATATACATATATAAAGCATATATATATATATATATATATATGCTTTAATGTGATGCACGCACACACATTGCTCGCACACAGAAACTTGTCAACAATACACTCTTTAAAAAAAAAAGGTGCCAGGAAGAACCAAAAAAAGGGGATTCGCGGCAATACCATATAGAGGAACCATTTTTGGTTCCCTGAAGAATCATTTTGTGAAAGGTTCTTTAAAGAACCGGTGTTTTTCTTGGTGCCATAAAGCACCTTTTCTGGTACTACAAAGAACCCTTTTTAATGGTTCTTCAAAGAACCGCTAATGAATAGGTTCTTTATGGCCCCATTTCTTCCAGATCAATATCCTAACATTTATCATACTATAAATTTTCTTTAATAGGATTGTTCATAAAATAATTTTGAAGAAGAAAAAAAAGAAAATCCTGAAGTAACAAGACTTGACAAGATGTATGATTAAAATGTTTATTGTATTTACAGTATACATCAATGCAGTATACATCATACCTCAATACTGTTTATATGTGTTTAATAGGGATGTGCACAAGTACTAGAGTACTCAGACTTGACAATGATTGATCATTTTTTAAAGTCACTGCAATCATCATTTTCATGATCAATCATCGCTATCAAGTCCGAGTACTCGATGATCACCTGACTTTATATATTTCTTATGGCAACATTTTGGGTGGTACCAGAGCTCTGACTAGTTAGTGTTAGGACAGCATTCCATCCAGACTAAATCAAAACCACCAGTACTTGAAATGAAAAATTTATAAAAATGCCCACCCCTAGTGTGTAATACAGTGAATACAGCAGGTTAATGTCAGTACTCCCATCATCCACTAGTATGCCCTTTTTCATCCCGTGGAAACTGCCACTAGTGATTCAAAGAGTTCCCGCTTTCACAGTACTTTTGATGAATGGTTGAGGCTGGGTACATAGGATCCTGTAACAACAACACCAAAAAAGACACTTTCATTAGTTTCTTAATTTTCATAGGTTTAGCACAGGTACAATGATGCAAAATGACAAACAAAGATAATGGAAAGGTATTTTTAAGCTGAACAGCAGTAAGAATAGAAACAAAATCAAAGCAAGTCAAAGAAATCCCAGCATCTTGGACCACAAATGCATCCAATTAATGGTATTTAAGCAATATAAGCACTAGGTAACAATGTTATACAGTACCTGTCAAAATTCTGGAAACATTACAATGTTTTTGAAAAAAACAAACAAACAAACAAAAACCTCTTCTGCTCACTAAGTCTGCATTTATTTAATCAAGAATACAGAGAAAATAGTAATATTGTATAATATCATTACAAATTAAAAGAACTGTTGTCAATTTTAATATACTGTAAAATATAATTTATTCCTGTGATAAAAAGCTGAATTTTCAGCATCATTACTCCAGTCTTCAGTGTCACATGATCCTTCAGAAATCATTTTAATATGCTGATTTGCTGTTTTTTATTTATTTTCTTTTGAAAGAATTTTACATTTCTTATTCTTAAAACAGTTGAAAACAGTTTTTGCTTTTTAACATTTTTTTGTGGAAATGGTGATACCTTTTTCAGGATTCATTGATGAATAGAAAGAACAATGAACAGCATTTATTAAATTTATTAAACAATTTAGTAAATATAAATCTTTTCCAACATTATAAATGTCTTCACTGTTACTTCTGACAAATGTAATCCCTTGATTAATAAAAGTATTAATTTCTCTCTCTTTTTTTTTAACCACAAATGTATTAATTTCTCTATTTTCTTACCACAAATGTTTGAATGGTATTGTTTCAATAAAAATGTTAAGCAGCAAAAACTGTTTTCAACATTGGTAATAATCAGAAATGTTTCTTGAGCTGCAAATCAGCATATTAGAATGATTTCTGAAGTAGCATGCTGAAAATTTAGCTTTGATCACAGCAATCAATTACATTTTAAAATATATTCACATAGAAAAGAGGTATTTTAAATTGTAATAATATTTTACAATATTTCTGTTTTTACTGTATTTTTAATCAAATAAATGCAGTGAGCAGAAGACTTGCATAAAAAAAAAAACACATTAAAAAAACCATTTTAAAAAATCATATTAATCTCTAACTTTTGAACAGTAGTGTATGTTTGAGGATTTACTTACAAGTCATATGGTTCATAGCGCCTCAGAGATGTTGTCCAACAGGAGGTCTGCTGCTCGGCCATCAGCACAGAAGAATCTAGAAACATAATATGCCATTTATCACAGAGCCAACAATATTTAGTATACAGGAAGGTTTATTTAAAGGAAGCAAGCTAGAGCAGAAGTGAAATGCAGAAAATAAAATAAAATAGTTTATACATATACATACATACACATATTATATATATATATACACACACACATATACATATATGTATATGTATAAACATATACACACACAACCCAGTTTCTTAAAATAACAGAATTGACGTTAATGTTTTTAGGTTTTTGACACTCAGGTTTGGATGTCACAACCTTCCTAAAATAACTGTAATATAACAGATGCATGGTGATATAATAAAATATGTTGTGAGAAAATGCATATGAGTGTATTTAAGTGCTTTCTCGGCTCACCTGTGTTTCCTGCATTTCTGTCAGCAGCTCCCTTCAGAAACTCTGAAATTTTGGAGCTTCTCTTCTGTTGTAGAGAGATTATATTATTACTCCTGAAACCACAGAAAATTTTTTATCAATATTTGTTTACCATGAAAGATAAAAACACGTTTGAACTAACGTTAGATTCAGTTAATTTGCGCTCCTTGTAAGTGACGTCACTGATTAACAGTACAGCGCATATTTTAGGCTAAATAAGTTAGACAACTTTCAATAAACCATTGACAAACTGACAGCAAACACTTTACAAAGCTATCAAAACCTCTCATCTATACATAAAGATGTGATTAAGAGCCCAAACTCTCATAAACAAGAGCTCAAGCTATAGAGTTAGCTTACCTCGGCTGAAAACAGTTGAGATGCTGACGGACTTTTTTGAAGTTTTCTGTGAAGTAAATATTCAACAGAAACCTGTCAGTTACATGCAAGAAAGTGTCTGGAACAGTTGTATGTGATATTTGTGTGAATTTAGGGACTAAACTCACCTAAAAGCAGTGAAAACAGCAGCGAGAGATGGAGATTTAAGGTTTGTCAGTTGGTGTTGTCCCGTTTCCATGCCAACTCCCTCCGCTGCACTGAAGCGTTTGAATGAGGCTCCCATAGATACGTAGATGCCTCATTAGCGACTGTTTCTATGGGCCGCTATACGTAAGCTGTCCGCCATATTGTAGCGGTAAACTTGACGTCATTCACCATAGTAATCACTGAATATTCGAAAGATGCCACAATCCGGCACAGAACGGCTCAACGGCTCTGTGCGAACAAGCTATAGATGAATGACGTCAGTATGGTGAATGACGTCAAAAATACCGTTCCAAGATGGCTGCCGCATCTACGTGACTGGAGCGGTCGAATGGGGCGTCTATACATGTCTGTGGAGACTCCAGTATTCAGCGTTCACGCCCATTAAAACACGTCAAAGTCACGCAGCATTTGCATAAATAAACCTCTAGAATTAAAACACTACATAAACAACTTAAAATCACATTAAGTCTTTATTAAATCATGAATTTAACCAGTTCATAGGTGCAAAATGGATAGTGGGACAAAGTGGCACTTTTATATTTTAAGATTTTGTATCACTCAGCCTTTTTATTTCATTTTAAAACATTATTGCAGTATTTTTTAAACTAAACTTAAATAACTAGACTAATATTTTTTTGAGTCATGCAAAACAGCATTAAAATAGATAATAGATATGAAAGGATCAACACCACAACACTATTTATATAACTCAAAATTAATACTTTTTATTACACTATAATTGAATGCAGCTAATAGAAAATGAGTCTGGAATGAGTTCTGGACCTGACAGAACAATTTAGCTCACTTGATCTCACACTCCAGAAACAAAAATATTTAAAACATGATGAGTGTGAAGAACCATTAAATAGTCTCTGGAACCTTTCTGTGCTACAAAGAACCTTTTGTGCAATGGAAAGGTTCTGTGCATATTAAAGGTTCTTCATGGAACCATATACCCTGCCAAAGAACCATTTAAGAACCTTTTTTTTTTAAGAGTGTACCCCGCAACTTTTATTGTAATATTGGGGGGAACATTTGTCAATTTCTAATTATTGGGGGGGACTTGTCCCCCTCAATGTCTATGGTGGTTACGGCCCTGCTTTCAACACGAAGTAAATACAGCAACTCTTACTGCAATAATTTTTGTATTAAAAACGAATCATTTAATCAACTGACTAAATAACAAAGACTATGAACAAAACACACTTCAAGATAATGACCTAAGAATCCTGAATCTAAGAAATATCAGCAATCAGTGTCTCATTTCTCAGTAACTCTCTAGTAGGAAATTGATTGTAAAGTAGATGCTACAATTTCCTGTATTGCACGTGGTTAATAAGTTCATCACAAAATCTACATTTGTACACTCTATCTGAAGCTCCCTTGTGATGCAATTCAATTTTAATTCATTAAATGTGTAAATGGAGCCACAAAATAATTGAGCAGAAATCCATTCCATCGTGCTCATTTATCAGCCCCATAATGGCACAATTTCCTTGCTTTATCTACAGTAATTACAGCAATACATATCACCCAATATTTCGATATACTCCAACATTTTGCTTAGTTATTGAACTTATTGATATCTTGCCATGCTTTTACATGCAATCTGGTTATTGAGAGTTTTATTGGCCGCTGATGGAATTTCCTGCTGTTCCATGTTGTGTTTGGTGGTGCAGTTTTCAATTATTAAAATCAGTGTTGGGGTGTAACTATAACTAAAATTGGCTAATTTGTTCAGTAGCTCTTCTGCCATGAAGCTTTTCCAGTAATGAGCTACTTTTTCCAGTGAGTTGTGTGTCATTAAACACCACAGCTTTACAGCCAAATGAACTGAAACAATGTCCTGTTTCATATGCATCAGTGGAAAGTGATTCATTTTAGTGCATCCGTTCATGCATGTAAATAAACAATTTGCTGATCAAATAACCAATTACCAATTCACCGATATGTAAACGCTGCTGCTGAAAAAACTAAATAAATAAAATAAAAATAAAAAATAAAAATAATCAATATAAAAGGTTTACCCAATAATCAATATAAAAGGTTTACCCAATTATCCCAATTAACCAATTTACCCAATTAACTTTATTCTGTGGAACACAAAAGAAAATATTTTGAGAAATGTCTCAGTGTCTTTTTGTACATAAAATTTGTCAATGGTCATCAAAACAGTCTGGCTACCAGCATTCTTCAAAACATTTTCTTTTGTGTTTGAAATAAGTAAATGATGACAGAATTTTCATTTTGAGGTGAACTATCCCTTTAATGCTACCATCACAGTTTAATCCTTCTTGTTTTTGTGCCTGATATAACTACTCTGACTGTATGTAAGAGAGACACTCTAAATGAGCAATTTCTAATGGTGGCTTCAGAATATTGTAGATTACATTATGGGTTTTAAGACAGCACACATACACACAGACACACAATAATATGTATGGACACAAAGACTCGGGGTGTAACTGATCCTTCTGAAAAGCCATTCCAATCACACCCTCTTCAGAGGTTATGATTAAATCTTCTTCAAATCCTTTCTCAAAATGTTGTTTAATTTGTGAAAGCCTTGGGGTCATGAGCTTGAGCATAAGCACAATTTATGTTTCTGTCAGTGAGTGCCTTAAATAATCAACCCATAAAAAATGCACACATAAAAATAAATAAATGTGTGACTCTTTAGATTTGCATTCATTTGTTGATGGTGTTTTACATTTGTTTAGCATATTTCCATTAAAACAAGAGGCATGAAAATTAAACCTAATTCCTCCTCTGGGGATGGCAAAGTCTGAAGCCCATCCCTGCCCAGAATTACTGATGCTCGTATTATCTGTCCAAGGACATGTGGAGGCACGGAAGTTAACCTTGAATTGGAGGCACGGAAGTTAACCTTGAATTGGTGGCACATCTGGTGGTTGAACATGCTGCAAGAAAAGACTTTTTATAGTCAGAAAATGAAAAAGAGCGTATGAATGGCAAGAGCAGCCAATTAACAATGCCTACATGCAGTTTTTTACTTCAAGAAGAAAAGCGTGCTTTTCAAGGCTGATAGATAAAGGAGACCGGTATTTACAAAGTTGACTGTTACTGTTGAAAGACTTTCATCTTGTCTGTTTTTCCTGAGTGAAACATAAAGCACAAAAACACAGATCTTTTCCTTTGTTCTGTTTTTGTTTTGGGTGAATATGTTCAGAATTAAAATAAAATGTCTTCGTGACACAGTTTGACCTGAGAGCAATTCTTCAGCAGCCTATTAAGGAATGGAATTGTAGCAAATGAAAGAAATTGTTCACCCAAAACATTTTCTATAATACTACGGATACTGATTATTGTCACGCTATGGCTGATAACTGATACATTACAGATACTATATTTCTATACTGTTTTGTCCATAATAAATAAATAAAAGACTACTAATAAAAGAAAAGAAAACAAATTATTTTAAATGCTAAAAGTGAATTTTGGCATTAATGCATTCTAAACTACAGTATGAATAACATTATATTTCCTGTGAAATCTGTTAAAGTTTACATTTAAAGGAATAGCTTACCCAAAAATAAAAATTTACTGCAAATTTACTTACCCTCTCATGATGTAAATGAGTTTGTTTCTTCATCAGAAAAGTTTTGGAGAAAGCGTTATATCACTTGCTCACAAATGGATCCTCTGCAGTGACTGGGTGCCGTCACAATGAGAGTTCTCACCTGCTTCAGATGACTTTTTCACTGGCGAAAGTAATATTATGGATACAGGACTTGAATTTTAGCTGGAAACAATGGTTTTAACTTAAAAACGGATTACTTGTGGATCATTGCAGTGTTTTTATCAGCTCCTTGGACTCTCATTCTGACAGCGCCCATTCATTGCAGAGGGTCCATTGATGAGCAAGAAATAAACTCCTCCACATCTTGGATGACCTGAGTCGAATAAGTAAATTTGAAGCAAATTTGCATTTTTAGGTGATCTATTCCTTTAACAGTGTTATTAAATTACTAGCATTTTCGTAATTACTCTTAAGTAAACGTTAGATGACAAGGATATCAGAGCATATACAATTTCACGAGTTCGTGTGCCCATATAATCTTAGCATTAGTGGTAAATGGATTTTGCTTGATGTCTGCAATGGAGGGCTCAGAGAGGCTATTCTACTCGAGCTCCGATAGCCCCCTATAGACAGAAGGATAAATTAAATAAATATGCATAAAGGAGGAGATGGAGGTGGAGAGATGCCGAAAGAACTAACAACAGAAGTGGTAAGAGGCTTTTTTTTTTACTCGGATATTAATTGTAATATTAGATGGACGTACTCCTCCTGAAATTACGTTAATAACTAAATATACAGTCTTGGCCAAAACCAACAATAATAATAACAATAAAACTCAAATATTGGCTGAAAACTGATATGCTACCAATATTGTGCATTCCTACTTTAAAGTACCATAATACTGCATACAACATTTGCACTACATTACAAATCATCTGTAGTCAAACAATAGCTTTGCATGAGGATCTCCAACACTGCACTCAGTCACAGGTCAACCATCAGTTATGTCAAGGCAAACTTTGTGTGACACATCTAAAACTATTTCAGCTTTGGTAAATGATGACAAATTTTGAATTATTGGGCAAAAAAAATATTTAATTTATAATTAAAATGAACCCCTATTTGTTGTGTCGCATACTTAAGAACAAATACTTGAAAATATATTCAACTTGCAAATTAAGAAGCAAATGAGCTCTGGAACTAATCAATAAATCTAAATCAGCAATTAGTGAAACTCATTAAGGCAGCTTTATTTACAGCCAATGTGCTGACTATTGAAATGCACCGGCCATGAAGATCTAATATGTGTAACGACAAAATTACACCTTCAATAATGGGAAAAAGGCTCAAAATTTCATGCTCCAGCCGCACCTTTATCTGCCAGAAAATAAAGAGTATTTGAGCTCGGTATTGAACTGAGGGGTTGGACTGTACGGTCGTGCTCCAGTGCGTTTGGCTGATAAGAGCAGGTTCAGACCCACAGAACATCGGACCCACCTGTGGACTGATCGAACTGGAGACGCTGTGATGATCTACAGCCTCATTAGGCTTTGGAGGTATTCTGGCTTATAGTCTCACACACACACACACACACAAACAGTGTCACAGATACAAGGGCTGTCACACATAATGTCTCTCTGTTTCACTCACACACACAGTATCACACAAAGCTGTCAGACTCAACGGAGATATCTGCTCCCTGTCTGTTCAAATCCACGTTTGTGTTTACCTCTCTCTAGTTGTAGTTAAAGTAAAATGAGGAAAAACTGGCATTTAGAGGAATGTTTAGTGTGTCAATGTTAAATGTGGCTCATAGTACTCTGACAGAGACTAACATAAATAAAGCAAACAAGACATGGGAGTTTAGCAACTAGGACAAGTCATATCAAAACAGCTATTTCTGGTTTATCCTAACATATTGCATATCTATAGAAAACATGAAAATAATTACTTGCTTAATTTTCTTGACATATTGTGCACAATTCACCTATGCATGTAATTTTAAAGGGAAGACACATTTGTTTTATAATCTTATAATCTGCTACGTTTAATGATGACTTCTGTATCTTCAATTTTTCTGTGACATAACCAAGGCCACATGGAGGAAAAATGTCTACCAATAATATTACAGCACACTTTTCATCATCCAATCAAATCCTTTTGGATAAACTGCAGTCCTGCTTGAAAATATTTCTAAGGATGCACCGAAATTCATAAATTTCCCAATATTGATTAACTTAGAAACATCTGTTAATACTAATAGTTTGGTGGTTTAACTTTATTTCTGAAACTTTCCATTAAAACACTAGTACATATTATCTTCAATAGAAATTTAAATGGATTATCCATTATAGGTTTTGCATATAACTTACATTGTTTTTAAACTAAATCTAAAAAAGAAAGAAAGAAAAGATTTTCTAAAGAAGTATTTTTGTCTTGTTTTTCAGTAAAATATTCTGAAATGAAGATACATTTACTTGAGAAGCAAAATTATGTAAGACATAAAACAAGTGTTTTTTTTTTTTCCCTTCTTTTTTGCTTAAAACAACAAATATCTGGCAATGGGGCAATAAAAATAAAACTTGAAAAACAAAATTAAGTCAATGGTTTAAAAAACTTTAAAACAAAACAGTTTAAAACAAAACAAATTAAGTTTATTTTTCTTACCCCATTGCCCAGATTTTCTTGTTTTAAGTATAAACTTGTTTAATCACTTAATTTGATCTTTTTTTTTCAAAAAACAACAAAGTAATTTTGCTTCTCAAGTAAATATATTCTACAAATATTTTAAGAATGCTTACATATGTGTACTGTAATACAAGTCAAAAATTCATTTTTGCAGTGGAGAAGAGATCTGAAAAAATAAAGTGCAAATCTGTTTATCGCGAACAAATACAGTATGACCCAATAAACTGCATAAACAATCTAAAAAACAAACACACACACGCAAAACAAAAATCGAAGTTTTGCAATCAATATTATAAACATCTGAGATTACAATGGTTTCCATGAATCATGAACATTTTGCCTTTTTGCAGTGGTTGAGCATTGTAACTAATCACAGACAGTCTTTAGGCCAATCAGTTACAAAAAATGGTCCTAACAAATGAGTTTTAAGCAGTCTGAACCACCACAGATGCTTGTTTTATGCATCACTTATGTTGTGTTGAAGACACATCAACAGACACTAAAAAAACAAGTTTTAGAATCCAAAAAAAACAAAAGCATTGGCAGTAATTTGGAGTTCTTTGTTAGATATGCCACTCACATGCAATGTAGACGGGGTAACACTCAATATAACACTGCAAGTGAGTGATGTGACAAACTACAACACTCCCGTTATAATCAACAAAGCACAGAGAGCGTAAATAAGATTTATTGTGCATCAAGTTTTGTTGAATATAATAGTAATGCACAACTCTGTGTGGACAGACAGTGAGCTCCTGCTGAGCTGCACAAGCAGTGGTGTGAACTTCAGTGACTGACAGCTTCAGTGATTATAATGGGAACATTTTAGTATTGTGCCATTGCTCACTTTCTGTGTATAACTTATTCAAGATCTGAATAAGTTTTTCAAGCTGCAAAGCGCAACTGCTGTCTTTTTCACCAAAGTCAAAGCACTTCCACACGAGAGACGTTTTTCTCGCTGCACGAGTCTGAAGCCTTTTTTCACCCACTTTTGACTGACATCTGCTGTCAATAACTGCTGAGAATTAGGGAATCAAAACGCTTATGTTTTCTACTGAATAATCTTTTATTCAAAAAATGTCATATTATGGAAGTTACATGCTTATACGAAAAAAGAGAACGTACTACTTGACCTGACTGACAAAACATGTTATAAATCCCATGTACAAGTGTCCCTCACATGCTTTTGGACATTGTGTTTCTCTCTTAGTACTCCAAACCTACTCAAATCACAGTGTGTTATTCTCCACCTGATCCTTTCGCCCGCTTTCAGCTGGACACACTAAAGATGTGTGGGAGGCATTTGAAGCATTTCACTGCTCAAGTGTAAAGAGGGGCAAAAGGGCAATCTCTCAAAGGTGAGATGAACTGAAGCCAGTGAAAGCTCCCCACTTTACCAGCTCACCTCTGGACCTCCATCTGCAGTCCCCTCTCTCTCGCTGCCATTCGGGATAAACTGGTGTTTAACAGAGACTTAAATTTCATTGTGTTTGTCACACAAAGCCATCATATCTGTACATAAGGCCTGTTCACACCATACCTATAATGATGAAGTTTTAATAATTGTTCTAATTCTGTGAGAACAGTCCACACCACAACTAAAACAATAACATTTGATTCACTTTCACAGATTTTTTTGACAGCCAATCAGAATCCAACAAACTGTTAGCAGCCAATCAGAATCACTGGTGTGGACGCTAATATAGTTATCTTAGGTATCATTCTTTGTGTCTGTTCGCCGCGGGGCCCCCTCAAAGCGTGGGGCCCGGAGCGACCGCACCAGTTGCACTGCCCAAAGGACGGCCCTGTATATATATATATATATATACACACACGTTGCCTTTTTGCAGTGGTTGAGTATTGTAACTAATCACAGACATAGTCTTTAGGCCAATCAGTAACAAAAACTGGTCCTAACAAGTGAGTTTTAAGCAGTCTGAACCACCACAGATGCTTGTTTTATGCATCACTTAATGCATAAATATATATATATCATGCATAATATATATATATATTACTAGTTAGACTTTAGCAAATAAACCATTGATTAAAAATGAGAAGGTATGTTAAAAGATACAGTACAAATTACTGAAACGTTTCTTCTCTCATGTAATCATCCAAACAGTGGCTCTGTCCCAAATCAACCCCTATACCCTTTTACAGTATATATAAAGGGAGTATAAAGGGAGTGGTGTCCAAAACCATAGTGGTCATTATCAAGTGCACTCATTCAATCCCATGATGCACCTCAAAATTAGTGTACACACTCAACACACTAAAATGCATTATATTTTATTTTAACCTGTTAATGATGTCTTGTCACAGTTTGGAGTAACAACAATGGTTTAGAGTAATAAAAGCAGATTACCATAGACACACAATATATATATATATATATACTTGGAAAGTAGTTGAAAGTTCAACAAAAAATATTTTAAAAATGGCTCTGTAAGCACTGATAAGGCTGTGGTGTAAAGTAACTGCTTCTATAATATATAATATATTTGGCTCTGATAAGATATGTGTGTGTGCATATAGGTTATATTGTATGTATGCAGAATTTGATACGTTACTTTATTACTAAAAAGAGGTTTGCTAATGGTGACCTTTTGAGAGACTGCAGATGCATTAAATGAAAACATTTATGTTTATGTTTAATACTGTACATGGCCCCTTTTCTAATTAAATAAATAATAACAAATAAAGCGCAAACTTTCCTTTTTCATCCAGTGCATAAAAATCAAAATGCATTCAAGCCCAAAACATTTTAGAATGAGGGAGCATGTCATTGTATGGACTTTTTTTGTTTTATATAACAAAAATATAAAGAAATAATTAAGGACTTTTCATTTATGGTTTAAGTATTTCTAGTGCTATAGTTACTTAAGGAAACCATTTTATAAATAAACTGTATTCAAGTTAATAACAGCCGAAAATCCTTGACGAATGTTAGTTATTTTTTGAAGGCAACCTCTGAAAGGTAAAACTTGGGAGTGCTACCAATTATACATAGCTGGTCGTGAGATATTTTACATGTTTCGCTTAATTGGTTATTTTCATCAACATCAAGCCAGCATGCGGATGTGTAATTAGTTCTCTATAAAAAGGGTCGTGGCTACAGTGCATCAATTAACCTTCTCTATCATCTCACAGAATAGATAACATTTCTCACATTCACTCCTACTGAATAGGCCGTAGCACACAATTAATCTGTACTCGCTGCATTCGTTAGCACCGAAATCCGCCATTGTGCACATCTGCCAGACACGTCTGATGTCATATCAAGTCTGTCAGAGATTCTGCGGATCATCCGCGCGGTCGCCAGCTGCCCTGCGGCGTGTGTCCTTCTGTGAAGCCCGACCAGAAGGAAGAGAGGCGAGCGGTGGCTTTACATGGTGAATCCATACAGCACAGAGCTCAAGCTGCTAGGACGAGATAGAGAGACTGAGAGAGAGATAGAGAGAGCGAGCAAGTGATCTGATGCTGTGGAGAGAGACCCGCTTTTGCACTGCATGTCCAATTGCAGCTGAGTGCTGTCAACTCCACTATTCAGCGCGAGCAGCAGCCATTCTCTCCCAAACACACATTACTGTCTCAACTCACATCAAAGAACAGAGCCTGATGGGAGGAAAATATGTGACGACAGATGACAACTTTACAATACACTCTGCCATTAGCATGGCCTCCTCAGGCCAGCTGCTATGCAATTTTGCATTTGCATTGAAAAGCGCAGCATTTGTAAGGCTGTCATAAACTACTCACTGGAAAAAAATGTTCTTTTTCATCCTGCTCCCTGGAAAATAAATAGAACAGGTTTTGTGTACATACATTACACAGTACAAGACCTGCAGAGCTTTGCTTCCATGCAAAATCGAAACCGTCGTATCTAGTGACATACTAAAATAAACAGCACAAAAAAATTCAATATGGAGTCTACAAGGCAACTTCAACAAATTCTAGTCTTATTATTTCTATCATTATTATAGTTAATATCCAATCATTGGTATGTAATTGGTATATATACTGTAGAGATGTAACAATATTATCAATATCGTTATATCGCGATAGCAAAAATGTCTTGATATTATTGTGGTCACATGACAATATGAAACGATAGGTCTTCCAGACAAAAAGTGTAGTTTTTAATGTATATTTAATATGCCACAATATGCATACTTCTTATTATAACATAAATGGTTTTAATAAATGGTTTAGGGGCATTATGCTTTGACACAGTATCTGTCAAACGAACTAAAACTGAAAGCACAATATGGCTCAATCCCTTCAGCAAGTCTGTTTTGGCTGAGCATTTCGAAACGCATTCAGGTGATCAGCTCATCATGTTTTCCACGCTTCAGAACAGCTCCATTCACAGTGAATGCAGTGAACTCATTTATTGCAAGTGCTATGAGTTTAGTGCGCACAAAATATTTATTTTCATTTATTTTCCAGTGCAACTGTTTTACAATATATGGCTATTATTGTCATTATTGTTGTTATTATTATTATTATATTCTAATTTGTTTGGCTTTCTAAAACACCAGTGTGAATGTAATTTAGACTGAGACAATATATCACAAATAAAAAGAGGGTTGAGTTCCCTTTAAATTTCAGGTAAAGTCAATTCACTGACTTTTTTCTTAGTTAAGAACATGGGTTGGAGCTCTTAATTTTGAACTCTCAATGTGCATTAGATTTAAGAATTTAAATTTAAAATGTACAAAATTTTCTCTTTTTTTCACAATAAAATATCACAAATTTATCATATTGTGGACATCATATCGCAAAATTATCGTATCGTGAGATTTTGATACCGTTACATCCCTACTATATACATATATATATATATATATATATAATATATATATCTCTATATGTGTGTGTGTGTGTGTGTGTGTGTGTGTGTGTTTCAATAATTATTATAGTTTATATAATGGGTATTTATATAAACTAATAGTGGCATAATAATAATGATTTAAAGGAATAGATCACAAAAAAAAAAAATCAAAGTATGGATGTTGGTTGGTTGCCAAATGTCATAAGGTTTCCCATAAACAAATGTCATTGAAAATGTCTATAAATCTTCTTTACAAAATGATACACAGAGAAAAAAAAAAAAAAAAAAAGTGTGGATTGACATATGGATTTGGAATGACGTGGCTTTCAAATGACATGATCATGAGTATAAATGTTTGGGTGAAGTATTCCTTTAAAAATAAGTCATTTTTACTTTTCAAATTAGCTTCAGGCAGTGCTATAAGGGTAATATTCAAAATAATGATCCACTAGCTCTTCACTCTCCATCTTCATCACAGCACTGAGGACAAAATGAAAAAAAAGGGGGGGGGAAGAAAAATAACTGCACACTCAGTATGCTAAAAGCGCTCTCTTTCCCACATCCTTGACCTACTTCATATTTTTCTTTTTTCTTGCTGCTTCTCTTAGTGAGCTGGGTCAGATGATGTTCAATTAAAAAAAAGTGCAGGCCGGGGCAATTCCGAAGCAATAAATCTGCAAAACAATGTCAATCCAAGGTGAAGACCAGAACAGTGAATTATACATCACTTCTGGACTTACGGCAAATATAGAAATCTACCATAAATCTGTCTGTTGCCTTGAGTCAATAAGCAGCCGTGCTCACTCAATGCCAGAAGGGTTTAATCATTTCTAAAAATATTTGTCATAAAGCATTAATTTCTCATCAGATTTTCTCCATAAGTCTCTCATTAGTAAGAGGGATTCCTCACAGTCACGACAACAGCGGCAGGCAGCTATGTGCTTTACAGTCATATGAATAGTTGACTACCTGTCTAAATTAATGATGAAGAGGCTTTGAATTGATCAAAGTCAGGCTTTCAAGCGGTATTAAAAGGTAAGACAGGCCAGTAATACAGACCAAAGCCTTCGCTCAAAGCGCTACATGACAGAGCAAAATGTGCACTTGAATCGAAAGCCAAATAATCTTGGTGGGAAAACTGGTATTTTCTGTGTGTATTTTTTTCCTTGTTACAATTCCAGTTTAATATGCAGAGTCAACGAATTGTATAATTACTTCATTCAAAAAAAGAGTAAATGCACCAATCACCAGCGTGAGTTTAGGGCCAGTCCAACTGTTTGGCCAACCAATGGCAAAGGGAAAAGATCTGTTCAAGAAATCTGTAACTCATATTATTGTGTCTGGATTTATGAATAACTTCCCGATTACATGTGTTAACGTGTACGGACCAAATATAGATGATCCGGGGTTTTTTCGAAAATTATTCAGGCTTATTCCAGACACTAACTCAACTAACTTGATAATTTCTGGAGACTTTAATTGTTATTTGGCTCCTTATCTTGATCGCCAATCTTCACAAGCTCCTCCTTCTATTCAATCTGTAGGTGTTTTAAATAATTTAATAAAATCCATGAATCTTGTGGATATATGGAGATTACTCAACCCTACCGCTCGTGATTATTCTTTTTTTTTTTACAGTGTTCACGTATTGACTACTTTATTATTGACTCTAAACTCATTCAGGGGGTGACATTCTAAATATCACAATGTTCTTATTTCTGACCACTCCCCTATTTCAATGGGTCTGAAAATCTCACTAACAAAGGCTGGCGTTTCAATCCTCAATTATTAATGGATAAACAATTTCAATCTTATATGTCTGAATGTTTAGGCCAATTTCTGGAGAACAATGACAAGGGGGATGTTTCAGACTCCTGTCTTTGGGAAACCTGTAAAGTAGTGCTAAGGGGTCACATTATTGCATATGAATCCTCATTGAGGAGGGATAAGCGCAGGTGTCTGTCTGAGATAGAATCCACACTGCCGTCTTTAGAACAGGTATTTCGTTCATCTAAATCTCAGACTGACCTTAACGCTATTCTGAAGCTGAAATATGAATATAACTATTTTGGATGATCAGGTTTCTAATTTGTTAATAAAAATTAAACAGAAACAGTTTGAACTGGGAGATAAGGCAGATAGACTTCTTGCCAGGCAATTAAGAGGTGTGCAGGCTAGCAGGGCTATTCATCAAATAAAATCTCAGAATGTTACTGTGTTAACACATCCACAAGAAATTAATAATTGTTTTGCAGAATTTTACAAACATCTTTATTCTTCCGGCTGTTTAGAGCTAAATGATGTAGGTCACCAATTTCTTGATGCGGTAGACTTCCCAAAACTTAATGAATGCGCCAGAGAGGAATTAGAGGAGCCATTCTCTCTCTGTGAAGTTTTGGAGGCGATAAATTCCTTCCCTAATGGGAAAGCCACAGGCCCTGATGGGTTCAGTGTGGAATTTTATAAAGCTAACGCAAATGTAATCGCCCCTGTGTTGCTTAGAATGGTAAACCATTCGATTGAGAAGAAGAAATTTCCAGATTCTTTGTATGAGGCACATATATGAGTTCTGAAGAAAAAAGACAGAGATCTTACAGAGCCCTCTAGTTATAGGCCTATAAGTCTTCTCAATTGTGATCAAAAAGTGATTGCCAAGATTTTGGCTACTCGTCTGAATAAACATGTAGCTTCGTTAATTCACTCAGACCAAACTGGCTTTATCCCAGGAAGATTTTCATTTTTTAATTCACGTCGTCTTCTAAATATTTTGTACAATAATCAGAGTAAAAGTTGTAAGGCAGCTGTACTTTCTTTAGACGCGGAAAAGGCTTTCGATCGAATTGAATATAGCTACTTGTTTTCTGTGCTGGATCGGTTTGGTTTTGGTGAGAATTTTAAACTATTGATAAAAATGCTCTATTCGTCCCCTAAATCTGCAATACTTACTAATTCAGATAAGTCTGCTTTCTTTCCTCTTCAGCGAGGTACACGTCAGGGATGTTGTTTAAGCCCACTATTATTTGATTTAGCTTTAGAACCCTTGGCTATACATTTTTGTAATCATTCTGGGATTAGGGGTATAACATGTGGCCATACTGAGATTAAGCTGTCCTTATATGCCGATGATCTACTTTTATATTTGAGTGATCCTCCTTCTTCTTTGCCATTGTTGATTGAATCACTTGAGGTTTTTGGCTCTTTTTCTGGTTATTCTGTCAATTGGGAGAAAAGTGTATTCATGCCTTTGGGTGAAGGGCTGGATGCTCAGTTTCTGAGGTCATTACCTTTTAGACTTTCAGAGGATCACTTTACTTATTTAGGGTTAGTCATCCCAAAAAATTGTAAACATATTATTAGGTTGAATTTCACAGAAGCCATAAATAGGTTAAAATTATCTATTGATAAATGGAGGGCTCTTCCATTATCTTTAATCGGTCAGGTCAATGCCATTAAAATGGTCTCTCTGCCTCGCTTTGTTTATCTTTTTCCGAACTTAGCTGTGTATTTGCCACATTCTTTTTTTAAACAATTAGATTCTGTTATTTTGCCATTTATCTGGGGATATAAAGCGCATAGAATTTCTAAGGCTCATTTGCAGAAGCCGAAAGAGTTAGGTGGTTTAGCGCTACCGGTGTTCCGTCATTATTACTGGGCCACTAATGCCAGGGCTATGATGTTTTGGCAGATGAGTGACCAAGCTGCTGACAGTTTGATGGATTCGCAACCCAAATGGTTGTATATGGAGGCTCGGTCAGTTGTTGGTAGCTCCTTAGCCGCTATTCTTTTCTCTAAAACTGCATCCCTAAAGAAGTCTAAATGTAAAAATTTTGTTGATCTCAACTCCATTAAAATTTTGAATCAAATTAAGACTGCTTTGAATATTACATGTCCCTCAGTACACTTGCCCATTTGCGATAACAATTTCTTGCCTGGCCAGTCGGACAAGGTATTCTCACTGTGGAGAGGCAAAGGACTGACCACAGTTAAGGACTTCTATATAGACAGGAAATTTGCCACTTTCGAACGCTTGTATAAACTCTTTGATCTTTCCCAGTCACAATTTTTCCATTATCTACAGGTGCGTCACTTTATAAAACTTTTCTTTTATTGAGTTTCAGGAGTTACCATAAGATCATGATTTGTATAATTTTTTGGGTCAGTCACCTATGAGCAAACACTTGGTGACTCAGTTTGTTGCTGTGTTTGTCTCTCATTTTGCAGTGTCCTCAGATCACCTTAAAGTGGCATGGGAAAATGACACTGGAGTTAATGTTTCCAAAGAAATTTGGGAGGAGGACCTGAAACGAATTCATACCTGCTCTATTAATGCACGATTACAACTTATACAGTTTAAAGTGCTGCATAGGTTACATTATACCAAAACTAAACTCAATAAGATTTACCCTTCAGTTTCCCCACTATGTGATAGATGCAGGAGCTTGGATGGGACGCATGCTCATACTTTTTGGTTTTGCCCTGAGATTTCTGAGTTTTGGAAAAATATTTTTCAGTGGTACTAGATGTTTTTGGAGAAGTCATCAGTCCAGATCTTGAATTAGCTTTGTTTGGATGTTCTGACCATGCATTAGCATTGATACATTCTCAGCAATTGTCTCTTATGTTTGGTATGGTGGTGGCTAAAAGGGTGATATTGATGGATTGGAAGTCCACTTTACCACCCAGCTTTCATAAATGGCTGGCTGAGATGGTTGCTGCCCTCAAGCTTGAGAGAATCCGTTTTTCTAAGATTGACGCTTATAAAAAATTTGATAAAATCTGGGGCCCCCTTCCTCACTTACCTTTTTAAGAGTTAAAATTTAAGTTTTAATATAGTACTTCTTTCTATGTTTAATATTCTGTTTAAGTCTGATTAAGTAAGGCTTTAAGGTGTGTATTTTTATCTGGTGCATGTTCAGGTTTGTGTTTTGTTTTTTGTTTGTGGGATTTTGTTTTGTTTTGTATTTTCAGAAAAATTTTTAGAAAAGTGTCATAAAATAAAATAAAAAAAAGAAATCTGTAACTCCATTAGGTGGTGCTAGTGAGGGATATATTAAGCACTTTAATAGGGTCATGCTATACTCAAACAGTAGATGGTGTTAGCAACAACAAGGTCTTAGTTTCAGTTTTCAGGGAATGCATGAACTAATACAATGTAAAGGTGCCGTCCCATTAGTAAAAATTCAATGAAATTTTGTGGGCAAAAAAGGTCTATTGACAATAGTGTAGCAATGTATGAAGCACAACTCATGCAGAAGTCACTTTCAAACCAAGCTGCTTTCAGCTGGTCAACAAAGTGAATCAACATGCCTCAACTTGAATGCATTGCGAAATCTGCGTTGCCCCCATATGAATTTCCCATTCTCAGGAATTTCTATAGACTGAAGATTCTAAACATGACCAAACACTACCAAAACTTTTTGGTGCAAGAAATTGTATGATGTAGTCCCTTAGAATGAATAGCTCACCTACAAATTAACATTTGATGAAAATTTGCTCATTTCACTGGTGGAGGTAATATTATTGGTTTAAAGTAAAAATGCCTCAATGATGGATTTGTTTTTTACAGTTACACAGCTTTTCACTTCACAAAATGTTAACTGATGGTCTGGAGTCATTTTGATTACTTGTGGATTATTGTGATGTTTTTATCAGCTTTTTGGACATTCTGACGGCACCCATTCACTGCAGAGGATCCATTGATGAGCAAGTAAAATAATGCTAGATTTCTCCAAATCTGTTGTGATTAAGAAACAAACTCTCCAACTTGAATGGACTGAGGGTAAATACATTTTTTAGCAAATTTTTGTTTTTGGGTGAAACCATTCTACTTTTTTTTTTTTTTGGAACTGATTAAAACGGCAACATTTATGCTTTTACATTTATTTTTCTTCCACTGCATGACTAACCTAAGTTCACTGTGAAGTTCATGGTGACTAATAGAAAACATTACCAAGATGATGACACATCAGTATGTGTGTTTCATCTGTGCTTTTAAGGAGATTGAATGGGAGAATAAAGTCAGGCAAGGACAGAAGCACATTCTGACCTCATCTGAAATCAAAAAGAGATGTGCAGAGTGAGTCCATGTGCACTCTCAGACAGTCGTGAGTGATAGCTAGGCCATTCAGTGACAAGCTGTTTAATCAGTGCCTTTTAAACCACTGCCACCTCATCACTTACAAAGCAGGAGTCCACACGAGTCAAGTGCACCGTGAGGACTCAAGGACTCGGATTGTCTTAAGCGGCGACAGCACTTGACCACATCCTCCACAGCCAAGAAAACCTAGAATTAACTTGTGGTGTGATAAAACTGTCACACAAAGTGGCAAGCAGTCAAGGTGATTTGAGATTTTCTCTCACCAACTGTGACCTTGAGGGCAAGTCACCTTGTGAGAAGGTGAAGAACATATTGGCCAGGTTCTTATGGCAGTCCGCTGGGACTGAGTCCTCAATAACTGCCCGCCTTAGGGAGGAGAGGTGGCAATTAACATACTTGTCATTTATCTTATTCATGCGAGGAACCCAATTATACACATAGTACTCCAAACTAGGGCATGGATTCAAACTGGAGTTTTCCTGTAAACAGTCCTAAATAGCTTGATAACATCATGCATTAGCGAATAGACGTATTGCACTAGTGTAGCCTTTTAACCATAGAATTGTTTTGTATATTTCACAGTACACTAGTATCACTATTAATGCTTATACTTTGGGTAAGGAATATGAACAAATCACAAGCGCAAAAGAAGATATTTTGAAGAGTGTTCACAACCAACAAGTTTCAGTTCCCATTGACCTCCATTGAATTGGAACTGCTACAACATTCTTCAAAATATCTTAATGTTCAACAGAAGACAATAAGTCATACAGGTTTGAAACAACATGAGGGTGAATAAATGATGGCAGAATTTTTATTTTTTGGTGGATTATCCCTTAAATATTAAAATTTGGTATATAACTGCATAAACTGCAAAGCGACATGTTAGAATCACACAGAGCACCTCAATAGCTGCATAGCAACATAGAAAAAAAAAATACTCTGAACCCTCTAGCAACATGCTAATATCATTCAAAACACACTAGCCACTGCATAGCCACATACTAAAAACACACAAAAAAAACCCAAAAAAACAACTGAATATCAGTGTGCTAAATTCTCTCACAACACCACAGGAAGTGCATGGCCACCTATAAAAACACTCATAGCACCCTAGCAACTTAAATAGTAGGCTAACATAGTAAAAACACTCAGAGCACCACAGCAACTACATAGAAACATAAGCTGCTTTTCCACCGAAATTACCTGGAACAATTTGTCCCAGGAATTTTTTTCTCAGGAACTTTTTTTCCCCCAGACCTGTTGCTGTCTGCGTTTCCATCGCGGTCTAAAGTACCTAGAAGATAAGGCAAATAGTCTGGTGACATAGGTCTGCGCACGTTTCTCAATACCAAGTACACAAACTTAAGACTGGCATCCTCGGTAGTTCAGACTTCGCAAGTTCGACTCAGGAGTGTGAACTCCTGCGGACGGGACGACACAAGTCCGGTAATTCTGCAAACAGCAGCGTAGGCTACGATAACGTCAGTCAGCTCGCCTTGGTTACTACAATTTTCCTCAATGTATTTACAATAAGACAAAATTTGATATCAAACACCACCGCTGCCGCTTTTCGTTTTCATTTAAACATATTAATAGCCGGAGAAATGTAGTTCAGGGAATGTACATACATTACAATGAAAAAATATTATAGCAAACAGTATTGCCTCTTTTCATTTTCATTTTAACATATTAATAGATTAATAGAATAAAGACCAAAGATTACCTGTTAAATTTACCCAAAACGAAATATCTTAATATGTTTAACCACTACAGAGACATCAGAGTCAGCGGCAAATGTCAGAAGGACTAGCTGAGTTGAGGCTGCTCTCGTCGGGGAAACATGAGCACTGAGCGCCCGCTGATCGCGTGGAGCTCATCTCTCCGAAATCAACAATGCACATTTCCAAATAGGCGACAGACACACCTGATTCAACTCATCAGCTCGTTAGTAGAGACTGCAAGACCTGAATTGGGTGTGTCTGATAAGGGAGACATACAAAATGTGCAGGGCAGGGGTGCTTGCAGGACAGTAGCATAGTAAAAACTCAAAACACTATAACAACATGCAAAAAATCACCAGAACACCCTAGAAACTCCATGGCGACATGCTAAAACTACTCAGAACACTCTAGCAACTGGATAGCAATACAATGAAAACACTCAAAACACCCTAACTGCCTAACAATGTGATAAACACCAACAAAACACCCATAGTAACTGCATAGCAACATGCTGAAACAATTGAACGCCCTAGCAACTGTCAAAAAGTAAAAAAATAAAAAAACAAGAATACTTAAATCATACAACATTTCATTCAGAACACCAATAAAAAACACTGCAATAAAAACACTAACCTAGCAATGCCAAGGCAATTTCCATGTTCTTCTTCAGAAAATGTAACAATCTAGTTTCTAAGCATTTGTTAAAGCCTTTTTGTATGTTGTCAGTTGCTAAGGTATGTGATTGTTTCCAAGAAGAACCGTCAATACCAAGTAATTGTCAGCAGTAAGTGCAATAGCGTATATTAACACAATGTGCTTTATCCTCCCACAGATACTTGTCTTAAATGCACATTAAACAGCCTTAAGCACAAGTACAGTCTTGCGTTTTTCTATACATGGCAGGGTTTGCGTTCTTCGAATCTCTGCAGTCTGAGTCATGTGTGGTGTGGCTCACCCCCTGATTTATTCTAGCCCAGAGCTATCTCGCTCATTACAAATTGGTCAATTTGCTGCTGTTCCCTCTTCAGTTTCAAACACCTCTTACAGTCAGCGAATGTACCTAAACCTTCCTATCACAACAAGACCTGAAATGGGTGAGAGACGCACGGCTTATTGGACTGTCTTTGACCTTCATCGGCTGTCTTAAATAAAGAAAATCGGGGCAAGGCAATATGCGCCCATGCAATCCACTTCACCGGCACTCAGGACGAACAACAGTGATGGGCAGTATATATAAAGCACCCCTTTTATGAGCTTTGAGGATGAAATTCCAATTTCTAAAGGGTTGAAGGGGAAGAAATGCACTAAAGAAAACTATAGAGACTGCACTGAGCAGTCAAAACGAAGGTAAATGTCATCATTAATCCCATAGGGGGACATTCATACATTGCGGTGCAGAGGTGCAGATGGATATGGATCTCAGCCTGTTCCTGCACGCACAATCCCCCCCCCCCCCCATCAGCTGACAGCAGTGTGATGGTAGGGGATATGTTTGGCTGTGACAGCCCCATAAGCAGAAATGATGGTCGGTAGGAAGTAACACAGAGTTTTTGACCCCCTCTGCCCTCCCCAGGGCAGCCATGATAGATAAACAGCATTAGAAGAAGAGAAGCTAAAACAGATGGAGAGAGAAAGAGATACTAGGGCTGCTCTGGATCACATATTAATCAGAAAGTCGCTCTCTCTCCCCTTCTCAGCCTGTCTAACTAACCGTTTTCTCCTTCTGCTCCTACTCAAGTTATTTCAAATGGTTTGCCGGCATTAAGGGACTTAATGCAATCGACATAAATGCAGGCCAATGTGTTTCTGTAGAATTTCAGAGACATCTTCACTTCATATATATCCAGCATTATATTAATTTGCATACTGTGCATTTCAAAAGCAAGGTGGCAGGTAGCTGATATTATGTTGATATTTACATAGTGGAGTTGAAAATCCAGGATCTTAAAATTAAAATTATCATTGATATATATATATATATATATATATATATATATATATATATATATATATATATATATATATATATATATATAGTATGTATATAAATATATATACAAATATACACATCATTATTGGGGGTAAAAAAAATATTGGAAATGTTAACCTCTCACCCACTAGAAAATACAATTTGTACAGTATAAAAACCATTACGTCTATAGAAAGTCCCCATAAACCATAAAAAGCAATGTGTGTGTGTGTGTGTGTGTACAAAAACACAATAACATCTGAAGAATTAACAAAACTTTTGAAAAATAACACTAGAGCAGTATTTCATTGAGTTTTTTTTTTTTTTAAACATTACTTTTTCGTGAAAAAAACAAGAGTCTTGGAATAGCTTGGTGAACTCTATCTGCAGTTGATTACCATTTACATCTGGTGCAGATCCATAATCATCTGAGGCTTTTTTCTTCAACTCTTCTTTCAAAAACCTTCGCAATCACTGTCCGTAAAGTTAACACTCTAGCCCTAAATTACCCATCACTACCCTCGAAGTCAATACTCTGTAACCATGAAGAATGAAAGCATCTAGGTGCCATTTAATTACAGGCTGCTAAAGGCTGAGAAATGTAGAGAAAATGGCCGGTAATCGCTCCTAATGTAATGACCACCTTAGACACACAGGTCTAAAAAAGAATCAACTTTTATTGAAATTTATGTGAGTCTTTAACGGACTCTGGAGGCTGGCGTATTTGGCGTGACACGTGAGAAATAGGAACTCTTGCATTTGCTGCTGGCCTTGTTGCTCAAATAGCAAACAGGTCAATAAGCCATCATTACTTCTCTTCACAGCCGGGTGGCTGCAAATCGACTGCCCGCAGGTCCATTTGAGGGATTAAGGAGAGGGGTAATGCCATTTTGGAAGATGAGACTGCACAGCTCATCTTTTCTCTGTGTTAAAACAGCACACGTGCATGGCGGACGCTGAATGGGGCCACGTTCTCTCGCTTTCTCCGTTGGTGACAGCCCATAATCCTGTCGCCAGGGGCAGCGATGGAATGCTGCAGGCGAGGGATATTCATTTGGATCAGCATCCCCTAAAAATAATCTTTTTCTGCATTCGGCCACAGAGAAAAGAGATACTTGTGGAGATTATGCGAGTGATACCCATGATCCTCGGTGACTCAGGATAATAATATAATGTTTGCCCTCAGGGGCTGCTTTGGCTCAGTGTTGCTTCTGTGATCATTCACTCTCAAAGATCCACAGTGTTCATTATTTATCTTCTTTGGGATTTTTTTATACCTTTCCCCGTCCAAGCCAATATTTTGGTCGTTTGTAAAAGATGGAAGATGGGAAACTGTATATATGAAACAGTACCTCTGTTCTAATGGATCATCACAGATCATGTTGTCTGTGTTGTTCTGTTTGAATGCATGTTGTCTGCCTGATTGTCTGATTCTGGTGTCATTTACTCACCCTTATGTTGTTTCAAACCTGGCTTTTTTGCAAAAGACAAAATAAGATATTTAGAAGAATGTTAACTTTGTTCCCCTATAATGAAATTCAATGGAGTCCAAAACAACAATGGGGATTGTATAGGGACATTTTTTTGTAAATATATTTTTCTAAATATCTTCATGTGTGTTCCACAGAAGAACATATGTCATATATGTTTGGAATAAATGTTAATTACTGTTAACAATTTTCATTTTTAGGCAAAGTACCTCTTGAATGCAATTGGTGGCAACTGAAAAATAAATAAATGTTACTTCAACTTTTCACTAAAATTGTTGCTGGTAATTAACACCATGAAAATCGCTATTAATAATTTATATTAATTTTAAAAAGTTTTTCAATAATTAATAAACAAATGATATTAAATAAAAATGCTATGAAATTTTAATGTAGAAAGACTGAAATAGTATTTTCTTGTAAAACTTTATTAATTTTTGCTTTATTTGTAACTTCATTTTTACTGAGTAATTTGATACTACAACCTTGAAATGTGGAACAATTATATAAAGGCCTTTAGTATGTACATGTGTAGTATTTCTATCATCACAACTCTCAGAAGATTTTAGCATGGGAATGGATATGACAATGTTAATTTGGTTTTGGCAGAATAGATCTGCTGCAAGCAAGCAAGTACTGGAATTTGCTACTGCCAATACATACACCAACTGGTATTGTGAGTATTTAAGACATACTGCTGCTGCACAAATAGCATATATAATAACCCGTAGCACATCTATACAGGTGGAGCTGGGGAAGGTGGAGGGTTTCAGCGGAACGGCAAAATGCTCAAGTGAATGCTAACCAGCCATTTAAATGTTAAGCAGCGAGCTCATTGGCTAGTATGCAACATGAACCAATCAGCTTGTGCCAAGTTGTTTAATGCTGTGGATATAATTAGTTTACGTTAAGGTCCCATCAGCCTGCACCATCTGGAGTTTCATGACAGGACTTGGGATGTATGTTACACATATTGAGATCTGGCGCATACATGGTGGAGGTTTGAGTCTGGCTTGCAACCTCCACACAATTTCCTGTCCCTCTCCATGTTTTCAAGGAGATTTTAACAGATCTACTCCAAACCATAGTCAGGCCACACGGACCCTAGACTATTCACACCTTTCTTTTTGAGGAAATCCTATTGCATGCATGCATGAGGCAGAAGTGCGAAGAGAAGACCAAAAAAAGAGGGTGAAACGTGCAAATATTTAATTCAAGAGTGAATCCCAAAAGGGCTGGGAGGGAAAATAATGTCAGTCGGTACATCTGTAATCCCGCAGCGAGTCCCTGGGGCGGAGGAGGCTCCTCTGATATACTGTTATGATTTTATTATCGCTCTTAGGCCTGCATTAGGTGTTAGCAGGCTGCTGGGGATTAATGTGGCTCCTGTGATGAGGCCTCATCCCTGAGGTTTGATGGTTTTGTGACGGGGCATGATGGATGGATGGCGCCGATGGCTCCGTGACACACCGTGCACCGCTGATGTATTGTAAAATGAGACCGACACACAAAAGCTGCACACCGCCACCGGCAGCCCTCGGTCGGCCGCCCTCCGCACTACTGCATGGGTTATGTCGTTCCACGGATCCATCCATCCATCTTCAGTGACTGCAGTGGTATGAAATGGCATTTACGGGGTGAGATATCCTACATAACTCGGGTCTGCTACAACGTTGAAGGGCGGGAAATGGCAAATTTCCAGATGAAGTGCTGCAATGAAAGAAAAATAACATGCGCTTGTCTTGACTGACAAGTCTTTTAACTGTTCGAAATGCGGTGCTGATGCCCCATGGGCCACATGGGTGCAACTCAAGATTCAACATTGAAACAAATGTTAAAAGCTAGGCTTGTGAATTCAAAAGCTGCATGTTTGTAAGATCCATCATTAAGGCGTTTTAACTTTAAACTGTCACCTCTGGCCAAACTATGAGTTCATAATCCAAAATAACACTTCCTCTAGCGAAAAATCCACTGACACTGATTTATTTAGAACTGTTTTGGATTGTTTTCACATCTAAACAGTGCTTAATCTGTGCATATTTCTCTCCTGATTCAGATGAGGTGATTTATGGATTATGGATACAGTATTTTAGCCATAACAACAGCGAGAAGTTTAAAATGTCTTAATGATGAATTTGTTTATTAAAGTGTGGATTATTGTTTTTATCAGCTGTTTGGACTCTCATTCTGATGGCACCCATTCACTGCTGAGGATCCATTGTTGAGCAAGCAATGTAATGCTAAATTTCTCCAAATCTGTTCTGATGAAGAAAAAAACTCCTCTAATTTTTAGATGGTTTTACATTAACATGAATGGCAGATGTTAACGCTTAGTGCTGGGAAGTAACTGATTACATGTAATCTCGATTATGTAATCAGATTCCAAAAATTAAGTACTTGTAATTCAATTATATTACATTTTAAAATGCTCATAACCAGATTACAGTTATTTTTTATGGATTACGCAATTACATATTCACTCAATGGTAGAAAATTATTTATAATTCATTGATTCTGTCTAATTCTAATTGGTAATTTAAAACAAGTTTGGTAAAAAGTAATCTAAAAGCAACCTAAAAAGTTGAAGAATAACTTAAAGCAAATTAAATAACTGAAATGAAAAACTGACTATTTAAAACATGTCATGAGCATATTAAAACATCTATTCTATTTATAGGCTGCTCTTGACAGTTAATCACTATATTTTTAATTAAGTAAAAATTATTTAATTTTAATGTACCTCACAAACTTGCATATTCTTTACAACTAAACTAATTAGAGCTACATAAAAGCAAAAAAAAAAAAAAAATACATAAATAAATAAATAAATAAATACATAAATAAATAAATAAATAAATAAATACATACATACATACATACATACATACATAAATAAATAAATAAATAAATAAATAAATAAATAAGGAATAGTGTGGTATAACTGCATCTATAATATACATGTAGTAGCAGGAGGATAAGAAATACTTTCAAGAAGACTAGCCTACATGAAAACCATTGAGATATGGTTAGCGGAATAACTGTGGAATAAGAGGAATAATGAGTTCACTTTTCATCATGACTGCCTCATCACCTAGAGTATGGATTCAAATTTTAATAATTCCACGTCAGGTATCCCTTACATATCAACATACTCATTTTCTGAGTTCTAGACCTAGTTTTTACGAGTGAATAATACATCTGAAATCAAGCATTACTGCTATTTTCCACATCATCTCAAAGGCTCAGAGTCGGTCGTAAGTCATTCATCGGGTTCCTGAGGAGAATCCACCACTACTATCAGTGCACATTCACAATCATTAAAAGGCCTTTGGAAGCAGATGGCAGAGAGCGTTTCATCCTGTTGCACTCTCTCTCTTTCTCTCCCTCTCTCTCACTGTTGTAGTTTTCAAAGTGATGGAAGGATGGAGGGAGGATTAAAGAAAATACCAGGAGAGCAGTGTCATTGTAGCTATGCCTGTGGATCACATAATGTGGAATTACTGCCACAATATACAGCTTTCTCACCCTCTCTCACTCTCTAAGGAATATTAGCATGATAACCAGACTTATGATATAACCCATTCTGAAGGAGGGAAAACTAGCAGAGAAAGTAGAGGGGAAAAGCTTTGGATCCCCACAGCTCAAATGCCAAGATGCTACTTAAGATGCTAAGTAGAAAACCAATTCTAAGGGAAAGCGATTATTTTCATATTTAGCTAACCATTCCATCCATAATCATATCTGAGGGACAATAAATGCTAACTAAATTATCCTACTGGATTGAATAACATCAAAACAAGCGAAAATAAATCTTTTTTTTACTAAACATTGAGCTTACTATAACTTGGCAGACAATGTAGGCTGGCATGTCTAGACTAGCATGACATGAAGCTAAGCGGTAATATTTGCCAAAGAATTGCAATCAGTTATGGTAGAGTGTTATTTATGATAGCTGTTCAGCGTGAAATACATCAGTATATGTGCTCTCTCCTGCAAATACAGCACATGAGAAACCTTCATATCACGTTTACCAACACTGGTGGCTGTGGATGCAAGTGAACAAACTGGGATGTTTTCCTAAATCTGGCCTGAATATTGGATGTTTTCGCCTCCTTTAACCGGATTTACTGTTGCAGGCACCGCAAATACACACAGTTTGATAGAATATCTATGCATACATATGGATATATAGTAGAAGCTGGTTTCTAATCAGACATGACAGAATAGACTTTGAATCTTGAACCTCAGTTAAGGTGAGTACACTTCTTACGGCAAAGGCTGCTTGAATCATTGCTGTTATTTATACCTTTCTCAAAGACCATTTTAAGAAATACCACCTTAATACTTTCCTAATAGCAAGATATACAGTAGGCATGATCATATTTTCGGTTGGGAATGTAGTATTTCCATATTTCATTCCATGAAAGAAGCACCAATTGTACATATCACCTGAAGTGTACTAAACACAAAAATCTACAAATAAAGGGTTAGTTCACCCAAAAATGAAAATTAGCCCATGTTTCACTCACCCTTAAATCATCCTAGGTGTATATGACTTTCTTCCTTTAGACGAATCCAATGGGAGTTATAATAAAAATTTTCCTTGCTCTTCCGAGTGTTAGAATGGGAGTAGGTGGGTGTTTTTGTTCAACAGTCCAAAAGTAGTCAAATAAAGCGCATGCATCCATAATAAAACGTGCCTCACACGGCTCCGAGGGGTGAATAAAGGCCTCCTGTATTTTAACTCCAAGATGGCGGCACGGTCAGACACAGCGGCTACTCCGGCTCCCAAAGACGGTGCTTTTACATCTTTTAATGTCGTCTGTTCGTCTCCAAATTGTGTAAATTTACCGCTAATTCATAAGGAAATCACTCCAAAACACATCTATGATCGCCAAAGTCTTTTGGATATTGGCAACGCATACAAACACCAACTCTCGCCGGCGGCTACTGAGAAGCTACGAGGCCTTTGTTTACTGCTGAAGCCAGACCTCGAGACCGCGGCCTCGCATACTGACGCTACCCGCACAAGGCAGCGTCGCAAGCGGTGTGAGAGAGGACAGAAGTGCGATAAGCGCGGAGGTATACGAGCTAGGCTAAGGGCTAACCCCACAAGACCAGCTCTTCCAACACTCATGCTCTCAAACGTTCGTTCTCTGGAAAACAAACTGGACTTAATTCAACTCAGTCGGTTTAGAAAGCATGAGACAAGGGATTGTTATGTGTTTGTTTTCACTGAAACATGGCTAAACGACAACATCCCGGACTCCGCCATTCAGCTGCTACCGAGCGGACAGAGACTCATCACTGTCTGGTAAGACTCGCGGGGGTGGCTTTTGTGTGTATATCAACAAAGAATGGTGTAACAATGCTGCAGTAGTATCAAAACACTGTTTATCGCTGGTGGAGTTTATGGTTGTGAAGTGTCGACCGTTCTATCTGCCGCGAGAGTTCATGGCCATTGTTATTGTCGCGGTTTAAATTCCTCTGTGTGCAAACGCTAAGGACGCGCTTCGCGAGCTGTACAGCGCCATCAGCAAGCAACAAACAAATAACCCCAACGGCTTTTTCATCATAGCCGGTGACTTCAACCACGCAAACTTAAAGACAGTTTTGCCAAAGTTCTAGCAACATGTGAACTTTGCAACAAGGGGAAACAACACACTGGACTTTGTTTATACAACAGAGAAAAACTCATACAAAGCTGAAACCCGCCCCCACCTCGGGACTCGGACCACATCTCTGTTATGCTAATCCCAGCATACAGACCACTCCTCAAACTTGCCAAACCGGTTCAAAAGCAGATCACGGTATGGCCAGACAATGCTACCTCTGCACTGCAGGACTGCTTCCAGGACACAGACTGGAACATGTTTAAAGAGGCGGCCACCTACAACAACCACACAGACCTGCAGGAGTACACTGAAACTGTGACTGCTTACATCAAAAAGTGCATTGATGATGTAACAGTCACCAAGACCATCACCACACGTGCCAACCAGAAGCCATGGATGACAGCAGAGGTTCGTGGGCTGCTAAAGACCAGAGATGAAGCATTTAGATCAGGAGATAAAGCAGCCCTCAAAACAGCAAGAGCCAATCTGTCTCATGGCATCAAGAAGGCAAAACCATCAGTATGCTAAAAAAATCAACAACAATTTCGGCGACAGTAAAGACACTCGGACCCTGTGGCAAGCCATTCAGACCATCACTGACTACAAGCCCCCACCACAGGCCAGTGACGATGACACATCCTTACCAGATGCACTCAACCACTTCTACTCACGATTTCAGATACAGAACGACACACCTGCACAGAAACTACACACATCTCCAAACGACCAGGTACTCTGTCTCTCTCCAGCCGATGTAAGGAAGACCCTATCCAGGATTAACCCACGAAAGGCTGCGGGCCCTGACAACATACCTGGACGTGTACTGAGAGACTGTGCTGCACAGCTGACGGATGTCCTAACAGACATCTTCAACACCTCGCTGAGCCAGGAAGTTGTCCCCACGTGTCTCAAATCCACCTCCATAATTCCAGTACCACAGAAGTCACCTGTGTCCTGTCTGAATGACTATCGTCCCATAGCACTTACCCCAATCATGATGAAGTGCTTTCAGAGGTTAGTCATGCAACACATCAAGTCCAGTCTCCCAAACACGCTGGACCCATTCCAGTTTGCATACCGTCCAAACCGTTCCACGGACGATGCAATATCCACCACTCTCCACCTAGCTCTTACCCACCTGGAACAGAAAGACTCTTATGTAAGAATGCTGTTCATCGACTTCAGCTCAGCATTCAACACAATAATCCCACAACAGCTCATCCACAAACTAAACCTGCTGGGCCTTAACACCTCCCTCTGTAATTGGATCCTGGACTTTTTAACTGCAAGACCTCAGTCAGTCCGTGTCGGCCGCAACACCTCCAGCACTACCACACTGAGCACTGGTGCCTCACAAGGCTGTGTGCTCAGCCCGCTGCTCTTCACGCTGCTGACCCACGACTGCACTGCCAAGTCCAGCTCCAACCACATCATCAAGTTTGCTGATGACACAACTGTGATAGGCCTCATCAGCAACAACGATGAAACACACTACAGAGAGGAAGTGGCACAGCTGGCTGAATGGTGTGATGCTAACAACCTGTCCCTCAATGTGAGTAAGACAAAAGAGGTTGTGATGGACTTCAGGAGAAACTCTGTTGACCACCCCCCACTGACCATCGACGGCTCAACCGTGGAGAGAGTCGGCAGCACTAAATTCCTGGGGGTGCACATCACAGAGGATCTCACCTGGACCACCAATGTCACGTCACTCAACAAGAAGGGACAACAGCGCCTCCACTTTCTTCGCCGGCTGAAAAGGGCAAGTCTCCCTCCACCCATCCTCACCACTTTCTACAGGGGCACCATTGAGAGTGTGCTGACCACCTGCATCACTGTCTGCTATGGGAACTGCAGTGCTGCTGACCGCAAGACCCTACAACGGACAGTGAACACTGCCACAAAGATCATCGGTGCCCCTCTCCCCTCCATCCTGGACATTTTCCTTGCACGATGCTCCAGCAAGACCTCCAGCATCGTGAAGGACCCCACCCACCCCTCCCACAACCTCTTCCAGCTCCTGCCATCAGGTAGAAGGTGCCGGAGTATCAAAGCTCGGTCTGTCAGATTGCTCAACAGCTTTTTTCCCCAGGCTGTGAGAGTTCTTAACTCCAATCTTTGAAATCATGAACACCCACCCCCTCCTTTAATAACTGTTGACAATTTTCCTAAGTGCAATTCTGAGTGTGCTACACACAGGTGAATGGGCTATACAAACCACCTGTAGTAATGCACTCATCCCACTACATGCACACCAGACACTTTCTATAAACACTCCCTGCTACAAAGACTCAATAAGATAATATATGTTTACTTGAGCATTGCACTACAAGATCTTTTTGCACTATGCACTGCTTCACACAAAATCTCCCTTCTGCACAACAATTTAATGTACAAAATATTTTTTTTGCACAATTTCATGTACAAATATCTCTTTTGCACAATTTCATGTACAGTATTTATGTAAAGTTCTTGTACAGTCTCAGTTTGTGTATGTGTAGTCAACTAGGTATAGTAGTTATAGTATTTATAGTATATGTATAGTCAGATGGTTAACTGTTGTATAGCTCTATTGTTTTTCCTATACTTGCATTGTTGTATGTTTATCTTATGTTTAACTAGTATGTAGCACCGTGGTCCTGCGAGACACGACATTTTGTTCCACTATATGTCCACACATGTAGCAGAATGACAATAAAGCTCGACTTGACTTGAAGCGAATCGATGCGTTTTTGTAAGAAAAATATCCATATTTGAAATATTATAAATACTTTTTTCTCACTTCTGCTGACTGTCATATGCAGAAGCCGTTCCGGCGGATGACGTAGGATGCACGCGTCGCGCTCGCAGCAGTGATTAGTGATGAGTGCGGAGAAGAGACAGCAAAACAAAACACCAGTCACGAATTAGAAGCACAAAACAAGGATTTTTAAAGAAAAATGTAGGAAGATTTCGATATAAGCCAAGAGGAGACTGGTTTTCCTTTGGTAAAGTAAGGAAACTTCGCTTCCTTTGCTTCTGTAAACAAACTCGCGAGACCAGCAAATCTCCCCGGCGTGTGCGCGACGCATACATCCTACGTCATACTCGCGTGACTAGCAAATCTCTTCGGCGCATGCGCCTGGAACGGCTTCCGCATATGACAGTCAGCGAAAGTAAGAAAAAAGTATTTATAACATTTTAAATAATTTTTACTACAAAAATGCATGGATTCGCTACAGGAGGCCTTTATTCACACTCCGGAGCTGTGTGAGGCACGTTTTATTTATGGATGCTTTTGGACTGTTATTTGACTACTTTTGGACTGTTGAACAAAAACATCTGCCTACCCCCATTCTAAAGCTTGAAATAGCAAGATTTTTTTTATATATATTACTCCGATTGGATTCATCTGAAAGAAGAAAGTCATATACACCTAGGATGCTTTGAGGGTGAGTAAAACATGGGCTAATTTTTGTTTTTGGGTGAACTAACCCTTTAAGTGTTAAAATTTCATATCAAAATTATTTTAAATTCTTGTTATATTAAAAAAAAAACTGCAATGAATACTGTATATGCATTTGTATTCATCATATTGTATATTCTGGATTCAGTTTATTTTATTGATTTTTAAATTAATTTACAACATTTTTCCTAGTCATACTCTTTTTTTAATATAAAAAATAAGTGTATATAAAAAATAATAGTAGTAACAGAAAGTAGTAATAAGAGAAAATAGTAGTAAGAGAAAGTCACTATTTTATAGTTTTGAGATGAGAAAGAATCATCAAGTATTTCTTAGTAAAAAAATACCATTCAAACCATTCAAACGTTTGGAGTTGGTAAGATTTTTTATGCTTTTGAAGAAAGACATTCATGTCATTCGCGGCTGCATTTATTTGATCAAAACAGGGAAAACTATTTATTTTTATTTTTTGGTGTTTCATAAAGTGTTTTTTTTTTCAGACTAGTGGAAAGAAAACATCCAAAAAACACTGTTAAGCACTGTTTCATTTATAGCACTTTATCTATTTGTGTCAATCGATCTCAATTACAGCACATATTTTTAAAAGCCGTTTTCTTAAAATTAGTTTTTTTTTCTCCTACACTGAGCCATAAATCTCCACTTCAGTAGCACTTACACACACCAGACTTTACATTTTTATTTCTGTCTATGTCCTGAAGGTTTTGCCAGAGGGATTTGTTCATATATAATTTTCTTGATTATATACAACATTTTATTCCCTCCAAAATTGTGAAAATATATTGTTTTCTGTCTGTTCTAAGTATTTTCTGAATCGTGGTGTGACAAAAATGAGATACCCAAAATTCCCTCTGTAAAAACATTTGACACGTCAAAAAATAAAGAATTTTGAAACTGACTTCATCCAGTGTTTAGATTTTTGTACTAGAAATTTATGCATATGTCATTAAATAATGCCTCATTTGCATATTTAAACCCAACATTTTAGAAAACTTCTAAAACAAAAAATGTTTGCAATTATCAATGTAATCAATAAACTGCGTAAGGTGATAACTATTAGTTATTTTTTTTTACCCTATTCACATGCAGTGTCTCGCCTTAAAACGTAATTTATTCCTATGATGGCAAAGCTGAATTGTAAGCAGTCATTACTCCAGTCTTCAGTGTCACATGATCCTTCAGAAATCATTCTAATATGCTGATTTGCTGCTGAAGAAACATCTTTAATTATGATCAGAACAGCTGCTTTTTCACAATTCTTTGATGAACAAAGTTTAAAAGAACAGCATTTATTTGAAATCTAAATGTTTTGTCACATAATAAATGCCTTTTTGATCAATTCAGTGTGTTCCAGCAAAATAAAAGTATCAAAAATTTTGTTTTTAAACTTCTTTCAAAAAGAAAAAAACAAACAAAAACAAAGAAAAAGAAAAAGAAAAACAAGCAAATCACTCAAACAAACTCGGAAGCATTACAGTACATTATGCCTATTGCACCAATTAGAAACAACACGACATCGCACATTATTTTAACACAAAATATTTATACTTCTTTCACCTCAGATTGAAAAGTTTTACTCATCAGATTCACACAAATTCCTTCTGAGGGTCGCAGCCAGACAACATGATGAACAGCTGTAAAATTCACACGCTGCGTTGTGTTTGCCCTTGAACGTGCTCATGTTCATGACAGCTGATTAGGTTCAGATCACTTCCTTTCATACACACCTCACTCATCAAGTGTCTTTCAGAGCTGCATGCTGCAAATCACCAGCTGACATGTTCTTATCTCACGCATAACAAACCTGAAATTGGCTTTAACACAAAGAACTCTCTCAGCAAGAAACCACGACTAAAGAAATGAGAACATACATACAGTGTAGAGCAGCAGTAACACATGAACTGACAAACATAAAGCGAAAAGAAACTCTGCTCTATTTGTGTACATTGTGCAATTGGGTCAATGATGTACTGTATAAGATAGAAAATCTGTTCCCTCTATGTTTCCCCTTAGGATGGTTGTTCCCCATTGTGCAGATACATAGTGTCTATCTATATCTATATCTATCTATCTATCTATCTATCTATCTATCTATCTATCTATCTAGCTATCCAACTTATGAGCTTACTTGCTCAGCATAATATCTGTAATATCCAAAGAACAAAAGGTCAACAGAGGGGAGTAAACTCTACAACAACATTAAATTGCACCACATAGTTCAGCTGCATAACATATGGCCACTTTTCCAACTGAATTATTTAACTGTTCTGTCAGAATACAGCAATGTAAATATGTAGTGCATTGTGAGGAAGGTACACTGTGTGTTCCAGGGCTTCGAAAATCAGTGTTGAGTTCAAACTTTGCTGTTCTTAAATTCCCAAAACACTCTGAAGCCACCCCAGAGGGATCAATTAAAACCCATGATGCATAATCTGTCACACACACACATACACATACAAACACACACACACAGTCTAATGTGAGATATTCATGAAGAAAGAGAGGAAAGGAGAGAGAAAGAGACATAGAGTGGGCTGAGGGAAGCAAAAGAAGATGAGACGAACTTCCCCTGTCACCGCTCTCAATGGGACCCTGGTAAAGCGGCACCTCAACAGAATGCAAAGTAGGAGAAAACAAGCAAGAGAATTTTAAACAAACTCTATCCTCATAACGACACCCTGTATTTACATATCATAGAGGGCTTTTCATTCTTATTAACGCAAGAGAGGGTATGCTACAATGTTAAATATAGACCCCTGCGTACAGGGAACATTAGAGATTGCTTTCAGTGATTTTGGCCACCATGCCACTAGTAAATATTTGCATACTCTATTTGGGACTCTCAGGTGGGCAATGAAAGAAGCAGCATCTAAGAGGACTGTGCATGTATATTTAGTAGATTTAGTGATTACCACAGAAAATAATGTCTTGCTTTTTTTCGGTTTGTTAATATGAGCATAAAATGTGTGCAAAGTAATGCACTCCCACTCCAACTCCAAAAGTCTATGAGGAAATGTAATGCCATGGCTGGTGGGGATTTTCAATAACTTATTTTGCAGGGTGAGCCAGTAGGTGGCGACAAGTGACTGTCTTTATGACTCATTTGTGGTGATTTGTTCTAACACACTTAAGGCCTAAGTATACTTCGTTTTTGTACGCATACATACAGTCGAACGCGTACCCTTTCAAAGTATACTCCATTTGAAGTTGTGCGCAAACGCGAGTGGTCGACACATGCGCTGTAGAAAGCTTCATCCATGTTCTAGGGGTTGCACCGACTAATCGACTAGTCGACTTTAATGCTCTGTCATGACGCTTTAAGCTTGACGTCGACTAGTCGCTAGTCCTATAGAGGGTGCAACAGGATAAGAAATCTTTGAAGGACTTCTACATTTATGCTTCATTTCCAAACAGTTAAAATGACAAATAAATGCATACTCCGAAAGCGCTCCACAAGCAGTGTTGGGCACATTACTTTAAAAAAGTAATTAATTATAGTTACTAGTTACTTCTCACAAATAGTAACTGAGTTAGTAACTGAGTTACATCATTATAAAAGTAACTAATTACCAGGGAAAGTAACTATTGCGTTACTTTATAAAAAAAAAGTTCAAATGTCAAATAACTTGGATGCCCCCAATATTACATATGTTAAATTAATGAAATGGACTCTAAATAGAATAAATTATTATTATAAAACATTGTACATTAATCTACACTATTTATCCACTGACACTTAGCATCAGTCAGTCAAGCATTATAATATGATATTATGATAATTTAGCATTATATGATGATAGAACTTTAGTAATTAGAATAACCAAGTATGAATGCATATTTGTCATGTTGACTGAACTTGGGACTGGTGGTGGTGCTTAAGATGTTGTTTGTCATTTAGTGTTTCTATAAAAAAAAGGGGGAAAAAATTTATAAAACTACTACGGATTCTACTACTAATAACAATATAAAACGCACTAAGGATTAATGAGCTGCTGGGTTCATGAATATTAATCACATAGTCTACGTTCGCTCGAATTGATTTGCTGAAATCAAAACAGGGATGATAATAGGTAAGCGCCAGCCAATGAGATTGTCGTTTGCGCATTAGTTCCGCCCACTACCAGAGAACCCGGCAGTTCTTAAAAGCTGAAGAATTCCAAAGGAACTCCGTTATTTTGACAGGAAAATACAACAAAGAATATCGTTTACATGTAGCGCGTCAATTCTGCATGTTATGAAAGACTCTCTTGCTCCGTATCTTTCTTTGCGGGTGTGTGAGACAAAGCGACGGCGAGTCGTGCGCCTTCACACTAGAGTTTACGGTACGTCAAATACAGCTACCCTGCGCATCCATTCAGATGAACTGAAAAATACAATTATAGTAATATTATAATAAATTATAGTAACGCCGCATTTTATTGTCAGTAATGGTAACGGCGTTGTAACGGGGGAAACAGTAATTTATTTGATTACTCGTTACTGAAAAAATAACGCCGTTAGTAACGCCGTTTATTTATAACGCCGTTATTCCCATCACCGATCTTTACTGTGCTACGTTATCTCTATCTGATTTAGAACGAGCAGAAATCTGTGAGAAATATAACGACCTAAATACAAAGGAACTGATAAAAAATAAAAATAAAAAAAGCTGTTATAGGAGCAACAGCCATATGCCAGCGCTGTGTCAAATGCCATAGCTGTAGAGGTCTGCTACCCTGGGTTTGGGTTAATGTTTAATTAATAGCTTAAGCTCGGGTCGGGCTCGGGTTTGTAGCTAAACTTAAACTATATGCAGTAGGCTACGCTGCTTTCATAGACGCATGGACACACACATTATTGCACACAGATATCAGAGATCACGCAGTGAACACACAGCACGGAAACTTTTATTAGTAAAATAGCTTCGATAGGCTACTGACTCGCAACGTTATATTTCTCTGCAATGCGGGGGTAAAATCGCTGGTTTTGAAGTAACTCAGCCTCATTGCTTGTAGAGAGAGACGCGCAGACGCAGGTTCACACATGCAACTTTCATCCTTCTCTCTCTGTCTCTCTCTCGCTAATTCAAATAAATTATACAATTAATTAATTCAAATAAATGCGATCTTACCGCACTATATACATCTCTGTGTCTGATTTAAAGCAGGCCGAATGCTAACAAGCCTTAACTGACGAAAATGACTATAATTTGCACAGTGGAAGAATTATCGTCTTGTCGTACAACCATTCAAAAACTCGGCAGAATTTATGTGACCGCTGCACCTGATGTTCATAAACTTTCATAACTAATTATATATATATATATATATATATATATATATATATTATTATTATTAGTCTCGGGTACGGGCCGGGTTCGGGCTTCAGTTTAAAGCCCATGCAGACCTCTAAGCTGTACACAAGGTGTTTGAGTCTCAGCTCCAGGTTCAGACTTATTTGTTCATTAATGACGTCATCAGTGACTAGTCGACGTCGACTCGACTTTCATCACATAAATGTCGACTTTAAAAAAAATCAGAAGTCGTTCAACCCCTAAAATGTTCAGTGTCTGCTCTATTTTTCCCCATTAAGGCATGACTGATAACAAATATTGGTAACACTTTAGAATAGGGAACACTTATTCACTATTAACTACGACTTTTCCCTCAATAAATTCCTAATTTGCTGCTTATTATTAGTTAGTAAGGTAGTTGTTAAGTTTAGGTATTGGGTAGGATTAGGGATGTAGAATAAGGTCATGTAGAATAAAGCATTAATATGTGCTTAATTACTACTAATAAATGGCTAATATTCTAGTAATATGCATGCTAATAAGCAACTAGTTAAGAGACCCTAAAATAAAGTGTTACCCAAATATTTTTACCCTAACCCTAACTCTTTTAAACCAAAGCTGAGCTGTCTCATACCCTCTCGCTCACAAGCGCTTGTCAATGTGAGCATCTGTTGTTGCAGTCTCCGCTATTTTGTTGTCATTGTCCATCTCTTTAGTTTTGTTTTCTACTGTGAAACAACGGCCCGGGACAGTGTTGCCACCATGTGGAAAAACTGATTACTGCAAAATAACTTCAGTGTGCACGTGCGACCTGAGCGTACAAAGTACACGCGGTTACAAAAATCGGGTGGTGCGCGTACTGTTCTGATGACGCAATTCGCATCACGCGCACTGTACACTGTCCCTCGCGTATGCGTAAAAAGTGAAGTATACTTTGGGCTTTAAACAGAAAGTGTTTTTGCATTCCGCCATGCTTTTCTATATAAACAAGTGGCCAGACAGACAGACCATTGTGATCACATCTCGCATCATTGGCAGTGTCTCAGACATGACATGGTATTCTGAAAAACAATGCTCAACAAGTCTTCTCAAAATAATTCACTCAATTCTCTGATTTGTTCAAAAACACTGACTCATTTAGGAACGCCACTTGCTTAGCTTGATGTTTTTAGACATTCAGTCTCTACTTTACAGTATGTAGGGATAGAATTAGTTAAGTGTCCAAGATGTGGAGGTGATATTAATAATTTACTTCTAAAGCGTAAAAGTAATAGTCTGTTGGTAACACGTTACATTAAGGTTTATAAAAGTGTTAATAAATGACTAATAACTCACTTACAAATGCATTATAAATCACTGATAAGCAGTAGGGCTGCACGATATATCACATGCGATTGTCATGCGCATCTCGTCAGTAAAGCTGGTTCTGTGATTATTAATAAATCTCCATCACCTGTTTTCAAATAGAGCGGCATTTAATACACAGAGCCGTAGTTCACTGAGTTGTGCAGGCCATAAACTTTAAACATGGTGGAGGGAAAAACAGTTGCTGCTGGGACAGCAAGATCACCTTGTTTTAATGTTAAAGTCATGCACATAGTAGTGCAATAACCATTTCAAGCATTTTGTATGGTTTATATACAGCAAAACAGCATGTATTTGACTGAAAATCCAGAATCGTCAACAAGCTAATTATAAAGATAGCACTGTGAATGTTAGTTGTCAAAGAATGGTATGCTATATTTTGACACTGTAAATTATGAAACACTGATTTATTTCATGAATGCTAGTTTTACTTGGAGAAGTGCAGTGTACAAAAAGACAAAGATTTCTATCGTTTTCTATTGTTTTTCTATGTAAACACAAATTAGATGGACTCACTACCGCAAATACTTCATATATAAATTATTTCAATATATTATAAATTAATTAAATTACTTAATTTTTCTGTCATTCCACTACTTTGTGTCTCACGTTTTTCAACACACATTTTATGTGAATGGCCACTAACTGGCTATATTTTGCCTAAAATGTAAGTATTATTTATTGAACTGTTAAAAGCAATAGGAAATTTTAATACAGAAATTAAAGACACCCTTATCATTGCAAAGACTCATCATGAGTGAATTATATTTGTTTTATTAAATAAATTATTAGATTAAAGAGCGTTAATTTATTGATCACCACCTAATCAATGCTCAACCTTGTCACTTTCATAACACACTGTTTTTTTTTGTTTGTTTTTTTATGTTATCTATACATTTCAACTTTTAAGCCCAATGGACTCCCATTGGCTGTGTATTTAATGTACCTTTTACAAAATGAGGTACAAAGTTTTTATGGTGATAAACAGCATAGCAGACACTGTCACACTGTCTTCAATTTTGACACAAAAATGTCAAAGCCAGGACAAATATATTGTACACGAGTTTGCTGCTGAGGCACATGAGCAATGTAACAAATCACACAAGAAAGGAAAGAAACTTAAGATGTCCATTTATGTCATATCAAAACAGCATGTCCTAACAACATGATGCAATAGCCTGAAACTCTTTTGCATGCGTCACATGCTGACAGTACAACAGGTTCAAGCCATCAATGGTGAGACCAAAGCAACTTTGCAGTCTCACGGCTCATCAAACTTTCACAAATAATTCACGAAATGTGCTGAAACCACTGAGAGACTAATTCTGCGCTCTCATGGGGGTATTTTCACAGCTTTGCCGGGCTACAGCAAGACTGAGACCATTAAGAGCTCATCTTTTATAGGTTCCCCTCAGTCTGCACAAAGACGCCTCTTACACTGTCACAGCTCTGAGAAGAAACTATGACTCCATTACACTAATTACTGTGGTATGATGGCTGAGGAGTAGGCCGTGTGTCAACCAAACCCGTCTGCAAGAATTGGATAAAGGTCACATATATGAATGCTCAGACATAGTTATTTTTATGCAGCCTATACAGTACCGATGAGTGTAGATTTATGCGGTATTTGAGATATGAAGCCAAACCCAGCCAGAGAAAACTTCTTTCATAGTCAATTACGTTTAGGTATTTAGCAGACACTTTTAGTCAAAGTGATTTACAATAGTGGAACAAAAGCAATTTGTCACAGAGCCAACAATATTTGTAATATACAACGACAGGGTTATTAGATAGTGAGATTAGGAAGCAAACTAAAGCAGAGGAGAAATGCAGAGAAGAAAGATTTTTGTGTGTATGTGTGTGTGTCCGTGTGTGTGTGTGCGTTTTTGTGACAAATGAGGACATAAATTTGTATAATGACAAAGGTATGACATAGGTATTACAAGGAGAAGGTGACTTTTCAGGACATTACCCCATGTCCCCACTTTTCAAAACGCTTATAAATCACACAGAATGGAGTGTATTGAAAATCTGAAATAGCACAAAGTTTCCTGTGAGGGCTAAGTTTAGGTGTAGGGTTGGTGCAGAGCAATAGCACATACAGTTTGTACAGTATAAAAACCATTACGCCTATGGGATGTCCCCACTTTTCACAAAAACAAACGTGTGTGTGTGTGTGTGTGTGCTTGAGTGTCTGCAGTTGTTTCTTGAAAGTTGTGATGCTCATCGGTTTGGGTTGAGGTTGGCAGCTATATTTAAAATACATCTAGTATGCACTGTATGTATACTATGCAGAAAAACAGCACCTGGGTGCACCTTCATCTTCTTGATTTCAGAGATAAATTATGAAAAATATATCAGATGACAATTAAAAATAAAGAAGAAACGTGAAGAATGTTCAAAACAGCGTTGCCAATATTTAAGACACTGACTGCCGAGGAAACAATGAAAAATCTTGAAAGGAGATTAATTAATGTTTAAATTAATGTTTAATATTCTCATAATTGGATTTTTGTGGCCTTGTGTCCATGTCTATTCAAAGGTGGACGAAATCAAGTTTAGCATAGGAAAACGAGACTAAAAAAAAAAAAAAAGAATACCCCATCTTGCACTCATGGACATGTCCAATGAAATGCAAATTTGGTAGTTTTCAAGGTTTTTTTTTTTTTTTTTAATAGAAAGTGGCAATATATTAAAATTATTAAATAAAATTATTACATAAAAATATTATATTAAAATTATAGAAAATTTAAATTTCTATAATTTCAGTAAATTACACAAATTACATGACTTCTAGTTGTTTTGACTGGGGGATTGTTTACTATTATTATAATTATTATTATTGCTTATATCAGTTTCTATCATATTAAATATAAACATAGATATAAATATAAATATAATATTTTAGAGCTTTACAAAACTAGAAAAAAAGGTATAGTATAGGGACCAATTCTCACTATTATCTAGTTGCTTATTAGCATGCCTATTATTAACATATTTGCTGTTTATTAACACGTATGAAGCACACATTCTGCATGACCATATTCTACATGCCTAATTCTACTCAATACCTAAACTTAACAACTACCTTACAAACTATTAATAAGCAGCAAATTAGGAGTTTGAGGCAAAAGTCATAGTTAATGGTTTGTTAATAGTGAGAATTTGACCTTAAAATAAACTGACAAAAATGTCAGTGGAGCATGATGAATTAAAATAAAAAATAAAAAAAAAAATCATAGGAAATGTGTCAACACGTGAAAAAAAATAATGTTCTTTAAAAGACAGATAACTTCATTCTTTGCACAGCGACTCAAGCTGATCTCTCATAAAACTGAAGCTTGACATGATTTACTCCCATGTTCACCTGCGCTGGTGAGGAATTCTTGTTTACTGCATTCCAGCTGTCATTTCCACTCCCTGTTCACCTCAATATTCAGACTGGTCCACCCTTCCCAAACAATCACCCCGTGGATCAGTCATACCACGTTCCACATGGTACTAGAATATTCTGTATGGCAAAGAAAGGGGCACAAGATGACCGTATAGAGCACAAACATCTGTGCAGGGGAAAAACCGCCAGCTCTTGCTGTGAGAACCAGAGGATCTGGCCATGTCCACAAATAAAATCTGACCAGACACACACACACACACACACACACACACACACACACACACACACCCACCCACCCCTGCATCGAAAAAGACTCCGGTGTCAGCTTATATCCCAGCATCACAGTCATCTTCCAGCGTTCTCCGGTACAGCACCTGTGCTCTGCCGTGGCCCTAATGAACCCTCGCTGCTGTATCCTGCAAGATCGCATTATCCCATACCGAGGCACGGCAGACAACAGGAGCCAATGTGCGAAAGCCGGAGAGCTGAGTGCTGACAGAGTGCAGAGCATTCCGTGTTATATTCCACCAAGACGTTTAATTAAACATTAGCCAGCTGTTGCACCGAGCGCAGAAGGGCTGATAAATGACATGAGAAACACACTCGACTGCAGGCTCTGAAACACCGAGGTTCATTCTATATTAAAGACAGCCTGATTTTGCCAATGGGTTTGTATTTGGAATTAAATGAAATGAAAAAATATATATACCTTTTATTAAGCAAGGATGCATTAAATTGTAAAAAGTTACAGATATTTATAATGTTACAAAAGATTTCTGTTTCAAATAAACGCTGGTCTATTCAAGAAAAACAAAATTTTCTACAAAAATATTAAGAATTAGAAATGCTTGAACATAATCAGCATACTGAAATGATTTCTGAAGAATCACATGACACTGAAGAATAACAGCTGCTGAAAATTCAATCATATGAATAAATTCTATTAAATGGAAAATAGCTATTTTTAGTGCCGAGCAACGATTGATCTCAATTAATCGCATCTAAAATAAAAGTTTTTGTGTACATAATATATATGTGTGTACTGTGTATATTTATTATGTATATCTAAAGACAGTATATATATTCAGAACATATTTACATGTATTTACATGTATATATTTATATGCATGCAATTTATATATATATATATATATATATATATATATATATATATATATATATAAAGTATATTTAATATATAAACAACATTTTTTACTTAAACATATACATGCGTGTGTGTATTTATATATACATAATAAATATACACAGTACACACACATATATGCACAAAAACTCTTATTTTGGATGTGATTAATTGTAGCACTAGTTATTTTTAATCATAATAATAATAATAATCCACAATTTTTTAACTGTTTTAAAACTGTTATAATAAATGCAGTCTTGTTGAGCATAAAAATCAACCCTTTTAAAAGAAAAATCTTCACATTGAGCTTAAGGACAAGTCTCCATATGTTTTGTTAGGATTTTCTTTTATAAGGGTTCATTGTAAAGGCAGTTTTACTTTTCCATAGTTATAATAAATATGAAGTATCTTTCACCATGTAGGCTGCAACTTTCTCTGATAGCCTTCAGTTTAGCCTAGCTTAGCAACGTTCTATAGAGTAGTTAATAGTTTAGCTAGCTACACTTTCGAGCATCCAGATGGATATCATTTAATGCTGTTTGATTCAGTCATCATCTATTTGTTTTGGTGAAAGTCAAGCATAAATGTGAGTTCAGAGAGAGAAAACTGTGTTAACAAAAACAAGTTAGCAGGTTACCACAAACACCAGCACAGGAAATAAACAGAATCTGCACACAGATCAAGATGGTGCAAAATGAAATTATGCCTATAATTTGCAACTGCTCTTACACAGTCGCTCTGCAGCACCGCAATAATAAAACATCCATTCAGATTGTAATGATGAGTTTCATTATGAAACTTTCTGCAGCTCTCTCCACAGAACGCATCTCCCGGATCCCCCCTCCTGCTCTATTAGAAAGGATTTAATTTCAAGGATGTTGTCAGTGGGATGGAAATGACATAGTGATCCTCTATTATCTGTTCTCTCTTCTTCATAATGCACGCTGCTTTCTGCGCCATCGATTGTGGCCAGCAGATGTTGTCATTAAATCAATTTTAGCGAGAAGAGAAATGGTTTGTGTATGAATAGCCCTTGCCCAAGCCATCAATGGTGTCCTGACAGTGAAATAAGCATGCGACGGGTTACCGACTGTCGCTCGTGCGTGTTACTGTACCGTGTGGGAGGAATCTTTGCATATCTGACACCTCTTGCAGCACATCCAGATAATAGGCTATGCTACGTGTCACTTCAACCGACTGACTTCATGGACTGATCCGGTTCTCTTAATCTTTTTAAAAGCACCCGTGTTAAGATGAATAGGAACCTGAGGGGCTTTGATTTCCAACAGGTTTGGGGGCTTTAATGACTGACAGCGTGGATTCGGTACGCTGATCAAATACTAAACACAGAGGACACCATCATTCATGAAGTCTTTCACAGCACAGCACAGCACAGCACACATGCTCTCTGCATGCTGAGATCTCGCCTTACTCAAGCTATCTTGACATTAATTGCTTTTTAAGTCCTTCTTTTCCAAGAAGGAGTTTTTCAAATTTTCTGATCAATAACAAAGTATTGTTCGTGACCAGTGGTTATGTTTGAGGATGGTTTCGAGGTGAGGGACAATGTCAACAACACCGTCAATGCTTATTAACCACACACAAACCGCTCTAAAACACGGCAGCACCTTTTCTGCTGCTAATCCATCATAAAAAACACCATTTGAGCGTAATCCCTGGATGATATGAAATGTAAACAGGTTGTGAATCCTGGTGTGAGTCTCTACTGCCACCAAGTGTGCAAAGGCAGAAAAAACACTGGTGACCGACACACGGATATTGAGGAAACAGCAGGGTCACTGGAAATTAAATTTGACTGGTTTTCAATGGAAATATAAAGCCATTTCTGGACAACGTCTTTTACTGCACATTCATGTATTCCAGCAGCAAATTAGTGACGCTGAAAAGTTCAGAATGGACAAAGGGGCAGGACAAAGAGGGTATAATGAGAGTTCCCAATGCATTGTTTCCAGGCTGAACTTTGGTGATAGTTCAGCCGTGGTCCAATTCATCCCTAGAAAAGCTCACTTTTAATTAGCATGTCCCTGTGGACCCGTTATCGGTCCTGCGTTGAGACGATAACGAGCTCTTATTAAGCTACTCGCTGAAGAATCATACACACTCACCTATGAGCTCCTACTGATTACATTGACTCACACGTATTCAATCTGCCAGTCCTTCAGTGAACCCTCCAACAGCCCAACGTTCCCGCTGCTGCCCGCAGCACAAAACCTAGCATGGCTCAATTAATAGCGAAAGTGGGAAAGATTGGTCTATTGGTTGTACGGTGTCTATTCTATTAACCTATTCAATTACTTTTGAATCCAAAAGCTCGGCGTTTTCAAATAGAAATGGACAGAATTTTCACATGCAATTCGGTGAGATCCAGGGCAGGAAGACACAAGGGCAAAAGTCCATTATTCTCATCATACTGGCCTGTTTGCTAACAAAATGCCACCAAAATTAATGGTTGTTTGGTAGAGGATGATACAAAATGCTTGTACTGCAATAAATAGTGTCTGTAAGTGAGGGGACATTGATTTATTGTAAATTATGTGGAAACTGGGTGCACACTAACAATCACAATGGTAAAAAAACATTGCCACTCCAAGTTGTAATAAAAGCAGAAAATTTTTTGTATGTATGTGTGTGTGTGTATATACTGAATGTAGGAGTGTGTGGCTGTGTGTTTATTTCTTATATGTATATTAAATATATGTAACCCTGGACCAAAAAACCAGTCATAAGGGTCAAGATACATCATCCGAAAGCTGAATAAATCAGATTTCCATTGATGTATAGTTTGTTAGGATAGGATAATATTTGGCCGAGATACAACTATTTGAATATCTAGATTCTGAGGGTGCAAAAAAAAATAAAAATAAATAAATAAATCAACCTATTAAAGTTGTCCAAATGTAGCCCTTAGCAATGCATATTACTAATCAAAAATTGAGTTTTGATATATTTACAGTAGGAAATTTACAAAATATCTTCATGGAACATGATATTTACTTAATGTCCTAATGATTTTTGGCATAAAAGAAAAATCAATAATTTTGACCCATAAATGTATTTTTGGCTATTGCTACAAATATACCCCAGCAAATTAAGACTGGTTTTGTGGTCCAGGGTCACATATTTCTGTATACATACATTTAACATATTGGACTTTTACATATATTATATACACATATATTTTTATATTTCACATTAAATTAATTTAGATTAATTCATTTAGATTATTGTGTGTGTGTGTGTGTGTGTGTGTGTGTGTCAAATAATATATTTCAAGAAACACTGAAATCTAAATTTAGTAAATATATAAGCTATATCTATATACATATAGATATTTATATCTTTTTTAAAAGTTGTATACATAATTCACATTTTTTTTAGAGATGTAATCATACATCCTGAGCTGGTTGAAAATCGATACAAATATGTGACAATTCAAATTGGCTGAGTTATTATATGAATCACAATACAATAGGGTGTAGGAGTTTATATGAATGTATCTGAGGGGAACAGACTGTCTTTAGAAAAGTGCAGATGGTATTTTCTTTTCATCTGGCCTCTGTATAATGCATATTAAAGTAGTGTTAAGTGCAGTGCTGCTTTGTTTAAAGCCATAACCAAGGAAACACTACATTGCCCCTGTTCCATGAGTGCAACTTGCTGGCAGAGAGTGAATTTGCATTCTCATTAAGCCCATCTGCTGTTTTTGTTTCATGCAGTTTTGTTTTATGTAGTATAGTTTCACAAAACTAAAGTCAGACCATTCTGTTTTTGCTTCAAATTTTGAAATTATACAGTCTAATTTAGATTAAAAACTGTTCATGTTACATTTATGCAGCATCTTTGTTTGGATCGTGATTAAAATACAGCAGTTGCCTCTAATTTTAAATGGAAAGAGCACAGGTAAAGCCTTAGATTTTTTTATATGAAGAGATTTCTTTTATTTGTGTTATTTATTTATTTCATTTGGGGTTTGTTTTAAAATTTCAATTTAGTTTTGTTATTGGACATATTTCAATTTCACAAAGAAATGTGCAGCATTTTGTCCAAGCAATATTAAGGACACCTTGTCTTAAATCTCATTGTGTAAAATAAAATTTTGAGAAAATTGTATCGTGAAATCAGTATCGTGGATTGTATTGCATCGTGAGTTGAGTGAATTGTTATATCCCTATCTTTATTTTGTTTTGTTTTTTATTTCTATTAAATTTCATATTTTTATATTCCATATATATTATAAATTTCATAATAGAAGAAGTAAAAAAATAAGTTATTTATTTAATAACAACAGTACAACTCTTTCAATTATAATACACTTTAGGACCAGGAAGAAACACACACACACACTTGACTTAATAGGGGGCCTGGTGTAGCCTTCATATAAAAATGAGTAGACTGAAGGGAATCAGCCCCTTGCTGCCGAAAGTCTATGAATTTTTCCTTCTTAAAACTTGACAACTTGTCTTGCCCCTGACTGTAACACTGAACCCTACAATAATAAATTGTTAGTTGAAAAGGCGTCACGTTTCATGAAGCAATGAACGAAAGCAATGTTTTGACACTAGGCATCTGTCAACTAGTATATGCTGATAAATGCTCATAGTTTCAATCCACTGAACCCCACAGACAAAGTGTCATGTATTCTGTCCGTTAATACAGACTAATACTGAGAATACATTCGGTCTGTCTCTCTGACTTGCTGTCTGTCTCTCCTGCAGTCTAGTCACGCCATTGTGCCATAATAAGGAAACTTTGGGGAAATCGTTGCAGTAATTGCTGTAAAAGTTTAGGCCTCATTGTCCTTCGGCTTTTAATGGATGGTGTTAAAATAACCAGCACACATCTCCACTGAGACCACTATTATCACCATGGAAAAATTATAGAAAAGTCTGCATATGAAACCAGCAGTGCTGCTAAAAATCATAGGACCCTTGGTTTCAAAATTAAATGCCTACAGACTGATGTTATTACTCTAAATTCTATTCAACAAGTGTGGCGTTTCCACCGAATGGAGACATGAAAGGTATTTGTTGAAAAAATGTGTAGCTATAACACCAGTGTGCGGATAATTAGCCTACTCTTTTTCTTATCACTTTGAAAACCAACTGTGTACTTTTTGCATGAAGAGATTAATGAAATAGACCATAGAGCACTTGTTCAGCCACTTACAACACAAGAAATGTGCACTTGTTTTTTTCTTATCGCCGCTTTTCCTCACTGGTCTATCTATCCTGTGGCCCAAGCGCATGGCAGGTGTCAGAGCTGATGTTACTGGCTGGTGATCAATGGTCATCATTAGTTTCCTGTGTTCTCTGTTCATGTTTCCACTTTGTTTTCCCTCTGTCGGATTTGTCAGACGCTGCCATCACAAGCTTTCTTAGCTTATCATCCATCATGGACGACTTGCAGCCTGTTGAGATCAATACCCAATCAATTATGAATAACCCTGGACAACTACTATACTGGACATTGTTATTCTTAAAAAAAAAAAAACAATAAATAAATAAATAAATACAATTGATGAGCCTATATATTATATTTAGGGATGACAGTTGATTAAAAATTAAATCAAAATCAATAATATACTAATTAATTATTAATAATATTAATTAAAACAAAATAAATATAATTATATAGTACTATTATAATTAACATTTTAATTATTACTATTATATAATTATATTTTTATTAAATGTATGTATATATTAATATTAATATAGTATTTTTTTAATTATTAGTATTATTCACATATCAAGACTTAAATCCTATAATAAGGGAGCAGTTATATGCATAAATAAATTAAGTTCATTTACCTATACTTATTTTTTATATTATTATTTTGTTTTTTATTGTTATTTATTTTAAGTTATATTTAATTATATATCCCACATTTGTCACAAAAATACTTGTGGAAAGGGAAGTTATTACTAAGGGAAATTATCAATAATTATAATCAGAATTTTATAATTATAATTATATAGTCATACATGTATAAATGTAAACATTTACATTGTATTTTTATTTAAACCTATAATCATTTTATAAAATGAATGTTAAATTGGCAGCAACAAAAATTATTTTAAAATAAATAAATAAACAAGAAAAATTATATAATATCTGCCTAAATGGCAATCATGAGAATAAACGATTCATGCCCTCTAAAAAAGAAACTACTGTACATAAAAACAGGGGGCGCCGATGTACAGCAACTTTTGCGTTTACTGTGTCGATACTTAATTTCAACCCTAATTCAAAGGATCTTACCAATAATGACATTTCCCATCACACCTCAAGGTTTAACATAACTCTGCATAATCAACTACTTCACAAGTACCCAAACCTCCCATTCCCTAATTTGTCCTCCTCTTTCTATCCGACTTTCTATCTCACCTCTAAAGGGCATATACATATTTGCATTGATCCTGTGACAGAATGATGCATGTGTCATTAAGGGAAGGAAGAAGAGCAAGAATTCCCATTAAATCTCCAAGTTCCGGTTGACTTTTAGCACACAGGGCTGATAACAGCAGACACGCAAGGAAAGTCTATACTGCACCATTAACCTTACCCTCAACCTTCACTGAACAGTGCATACCAATGCTGTTGCTTAGATACAACAGCGCATTTGCAAAAGCTCCATGAAATTTATTTAATTTGCAGCGACACTGGTTTCTAGAAATCAACCAAGAGATTCAACAGCACTGTCCAAATACAGATGACCTCCGAGAAGCCAAGATCTCTGGAATTATAGTAGATGACTCCTTTCTGTGCCGGTTGGGAATGATAATGCTAATGAAACGTTGTTTAGTTTGGTGGCACAAAAGGTCAAAGGTCTTGAATGAGAAAACTAATACTGGCACAGCTTACTAGAATGGGTAGGATTTACTGTAATATAATACCTTAAAGCAGCAGTTCACCCAAAAATGAAATTCTGTATGGGATTTTATTAAATTTTATTGTATGGACATATATATATATATATATATATATATATATTTTTTTTTGTTGTTAAATACGTTCTAAATCTAAATACGTGTTTTCTGTTCCACAGAAGAAAGTCATAATGGCTTGGACTGACTGAGTAAATGATGATTGAATCTTCATTTATGGGTGAACTAGTCATTTAATGGAGACAGATATATATATATATATATATATATATATATATATATATATATATATATATATATATATATATATATATATATATATATATATATATATATATATACACACACACACACACACACACATACATACAGGTGCATCTCAATAAATTAATAAATTAGAATGTCGTGGAAAAGTTCATTTATTTCAGTAATTCAACTCAAATTGTGAAACTCGTGTATTAAATTCAATGCACACAGACTGAAGTAGTTTAAGTCTTTGGTTCTTTTAATTGTAATGATTTTGGCGCACATTTAACAAAAACCCACCAATTCACTATCTCAACAAATTAGAATATGGTCACATGCCAATCAGCTAATCAACTCAAAACACCTGCAAAGGTTTCCTGAGCCTTCAAAATGCTCTCTCAGTTTGGTTCACTAGGCTACACAATCATGGGGAAGACTGCTGATCTGACAGTTGTCCAGAAGACAATCATTGACACCCTTCACAAGGAGGGTAAGCCACAAACATTCATTGCCAAAGAAGCTGGCTGTTCACAGAGTGCTGTATCCAAGCATGTTAACAGAAAGTTGAGTGGAAGGAAAAAGTGTGGAAGAAAAAGATGCACAACCAACCGAGAGAACTGCAGCCTTATGAGGATTGTCAAGCAAAATCGATTCAAGAATTTAGGTGAACTTCACAAGGAATGGACTGAGGCTGGGGTCAAGGCATCAAGAGCCACCACACACAGACGTGTCAAGGAATTTGTTAAGCCACTCCTGAACCACAGACAACGTCAGAGGCGTCTTACCTGGGCTAAGGAGAAGAAGAACTGGACTGTTTTCCAGTGGTCCAAAGTCCTCTTTTCAGATGAGAGCAAGTTTTGTATTTCATTTGGAAACCAAGGTCCTAGAGTCTGGAGGAAGGGTGGAGAAGCTCATAGCCCAAGTTGCTTGAAGTCCAGTGTTAAGTTTCCACAGTCTGTGATGATTTGGGGTGCAATGTCATCTGCTGGTGTTGGTCCATTGTGTTTTTTGAAAACCAAAGTCACTGCACCTGTTTACCAAGAAATTTTGGAGCACTTCATGCTTCCTTCTGCTGACCAGCTTTTTAAAGATGCTGATTTCATTTTCCAGCAGGATTTGGCACCTGCCCACACTGCCAAAAGCACCAAAAGTTGGTTAAATGACCATGGTGTTGGGTGTGCTTGACTGGCTAGCAAACTCACCAGACCTGAACCTCATAGAGAATCTATAGTGTATTGTCAAGAGGAAAATGAGAAACAAGAGACCAAAAAATGCAGATGAGCTGAAGGCCACTGTCAAAGAAACCTGGGCTTCCATACCACCTCAACAGTGCCACAAACTGATCACCTCCATGCCACGCCGAATTGAGGCAGTAATTAAAGCAAAAGGAGCCCCTACCAAGTATTGAAGACATATACAGTAAATGAACATACTTTCCAGAAGGTCAACAATTCACTAAAAATGTTTTTTTTTTTTTTATTGGTCTTATGAAGTATTCTTATTTGTTGAGATAGTGAATTGGTGGGTTTTTGTTAAATGAGAGCCAAAATCATCACAATTAAAAGAACCAAAGACTTAAACAACTTCAGTCTGTGTGCACTGAATTTATTTAATACACGAGTTTCACAATTTGAGTTGAATTACTGAAATAAATGAACTTTTCCACGACATTCTAATTTATTGAGATGCACCTGTATTATATATATATATATATATATATATATATATATATATATATATATATGGTTATTTTCAACTTAAAAATCAAGAGTGACATTTTTAATGTTAAAATATTTTTGTTTACCACTGTTTAATATGCAGAGACAACTAAGTAAGCCATTTGTATGCTGTATCCTCTCAAAAGTGTAAAAAAAAAAAAAAGAACTTTGTTTGTTTGAACTGCCCGACAACAGCAACATTGGCTCAGCCAATGCTGTGAGTTAAGGGCGTCGCTATATTTTTTACTGACCAATAACATACTTTTAATTGAAGTGTAGCAGGCAATGACAACAATTAAAACTTTAAGTAGTATAATCTACCATAACACTAGCTAGAAAATAGTCTCGTCCAAGCTTTCTAAATGTGTAAACAGCTCCAGCTTTGCTCTTACAGTACATGATGAGAACTGGTAATGACATCCCTAACCATGAGATGAAATTAACCATATAAAGTTGTTTTGTTTTTCAGATGCATACTGCAAATTTATTCCAACCTTGCGTTTAGAGAAAATCCATTATGGAGAGCATGTCTGCAATAAATTCAGAGCGCTAAATCATTTGAAATGCTTCAAGACACATTTTAATATAATATCAGTGCCTTGGCTTTACCTTCTTAAATCCATTCAAGTTTTTCATTGCATATTATTGTGTATACATTTTTGGCTTGCTAAGCGGCTTTGCTCCCTCAGGTTTAAGTGGGACACAAAACAGATCAGGGCTTGTAAAGTCTCTGCTTACTACTACAATAAGTGTGACTCATGAGGAAGTCATTGTATATAATCCTAACTTCAAAAATCATTTAGAGATGCTGTCATAAACATTCACAAAGAAGCTCTTCAGGGTGCTTATGTGACAGTTGTTCTTTTTTCTTTTTGTGTAAATAAAGCAGCTGCTATATTTCCTATTCTAGCTTAGATATGGGCTGGTGGCAGAAAAGTTGGAGGTTTAAAGCCTGCAAGAGGTTATGCATAAAATTGTAACCAGTCACAATCACAAGAAACGTACAAAGTACAAAAAAGTACAAAGTCAAAAATGTGCACCTTTTTTAAAGTGCAAATAAAGGAGACAACCCAAATACTTTTTTTTCTATGCTAATGATATAATTTGAAATGTAGAAATATGCCTTACATTAGAAAAATAAACTCAAAACAGAAGCATTTTCTACAACCAAAAATACATTAAACAGCATACAAAATCAAAAAGAGTGCACCTTTAAAATGCAAAAAGAGAATTTTTAAAATTCATTTGAGTTTATTTATTTATTTATTTATTTATTTATTTATTTATTTATTTATTTCATTTTTAGGCTGTTATGCTCATAATTTCTAATGAGGAAAACATCTTAAATTAGAAAAATCTAAATAACAGCATTTTCTACAACCAAAAATACACTAAAGTGCACACAAAGTTAAAAATTGCACAAAAGAGAACCAAATACTATTTCTAAAATTCATTTGAGTTTTTCCAATTTGAGTTATTTCACAATAAACAAATTGAAAGCCTACAAATTGCAACCTACATATTTTGTGCAATTACATTTATTTAAATTGAATGTTAAAAGTTCATGTTGATCGTGTTCTGTACATTTAACTTTTAACAGTACTAACAATGCTAACAATACAATTTTTAATGAAAAAAAAAACATCTTAAATTAGAGAACAAAAAATTGCAAAATAGATGCATTTTCACTAGTGGCCTTAGACCTTTGCATCCCGCTTTATGTCTAAATGCTGAAGTATAGGTGCAGCAGATAAAAATTAAACCTGATACCATGTGCCACAGCAGTTGTTGTTAAACTAGTAAAGTGAAAGCTCTGCATTACATAGCACTGACTCTGTAGCCTTGAAAGAGTCCAAAAGAACATTTACAGAATGTAAATCCAGGGTGAATTCTGGGCGACAGGTCTGTAAGTGACTGTGATATATGTCATTATACAACTCCTGATCACAAAGTACAAATTGAAATGTCCCTGAATAGGAGGGAGAGAGAATAAAGTAGATTTTATCTAAGGGATATTTTATGAGACATATACTAGTCCTATTGTGTAAAGGTCATTTTGTGTACAGAGACATAACTGCACACTGCTGCTTAAATGTAGTCATTCTTTCTCAGCTCAATCTCAGCCAGACTCTAGAAGCGGCGTTTTATTTGCTTCAAATAAATTGCAACACAGTATCTGATCTGGTCGTGTCCCTGAAGGCTATATCTATGCTAATAGCTAAAATATTGGCTAGCATGTTGTGCTTTCTCAATACACAGGCCGAGCTGACATAATGGATTGGACCACTCTGTGCCAAATATGAGTGGGCCAACACTCACAAGGAAAGACTAAAGAATATGTGCTTCTCTCCTAGGACAGCTCCCTGACAAATAAACTCCAGTATGCCATTGTAGTTAGTAATTTATATTTTGTAGGTTTATGTAGTGTTATCATGTGTATACAACATATAGTAAGTATTATATATGTTGATCAAGTAGGGGAAATAAACCTTTTAGTGAATCTCTTATGCTTGTTCAAGACCACATGATTCATGGTTCTGGAGTTCAGCTTGTCCTTGAAATACACTACTAGTCAAAATTTTGGAATACTTTTAATTTTAAAGTTTTTGAAAATAATCTCTTATATGCTCAGCAAGGCTTCATTAATTTGATCAAAAATACAATAAATACTGTAATATTGTGAAATACTATTACATCTTTAAAAAACTGTATATTTTAAATTGTTATTTATTCCTGTTATGCAAAGCTGAATTTTCAGCCGTCATTACAACAGTCTTCAGTGTCACATGATTGTGCTGGTTAATATTTTTGTGGAAGCCATGATTCAGTATACTATTCATAAGTCTGGGTCAATTTAAAATAAAATAAAATAAAACAAACAAATAAACAAATATTTATTTATTTATCTATTTATTCAAGATGCATTAAACTGACCAAAAGTAACAGTAAAGACTGATAATGTTACAAAAAATTATATTTCATATAGATGCTCTTCTTTTGAACTCAAGAATCCTGGGGGAAAAGTATCACAGTTTCCACAAAAATGCAAAAACTGCATTCAGCATCGATAAGACTGATTATTCATAATTGAACCCCAATAATTAATAAAAATTGGGCACTAAATCAGCAAATTAGAATGATTTCTTTAGCATCATGTTTACATAAGAACATTATTAACATTTAAAGTTGTATAAAGTATAAAAACATACTAAACTTAAATTAAAAAATAAAAATTTACAATATGTTAATATTTTTAATATATTAAAAATATACATAATCTAATAATCATCTAGATTAACAAATGCTTTAAAAATATTTGTTAATTTTTGATTCATGATACCTAATACAATAAAATTGAGCACAACAATGTGTTACCACCAATTTTATTCTTTACAAAAGAAGGTCCTGCTTTATATTAGGTGGCCTTAACTATTATCTACTTACATTAAAAAAAAAAAAAAATAAATAAATAAATAAAGAAGTACAATGTATTTATTGTGTTCATATTGTATTGCAAAACACTTTTGCTGGTATTAAGGTGGGATACGGGTAAGGTTAGGGACAGGTTCGGAGGTATGGGTAGGTTTAAGGGTAGGTTAAGGTGTAAGGGATGTGTCAACAGTGTAATTATAAATGTCATTACAGACATTAATTACAGATGTAATTGCATACAGGTATTTTTTATTTTTTTAAATATAAGTACAATGTAAAAATATGTAAGTGCACTGAGTCAAATGACTAATTTAATGGTAAGCACATAGTAGTTACTGCCACTCAAAAGGATAACATAGATGTATTTTCTTACCTAGGCTAATAAATTATAGACCACCAGTTGAAAAAAAAAGTTAATGCATTTACGTCCACTGAGCAGCAGATGTCGCTATAAAGCAACATTCTAAATCAATGCCTCATTGTATTTGAGTCGTTCCCGGATGCATTCAGCATCTCTGTTCCCATCAGTAGGGTTTAGCTCTGTGTAAACGCCATATGCTCTATACAGAAAGCAATGAATGACAGAAGCAATTAAGACTGATTGGATTTCTACTTTGCCAGTTAAAGCAATTCTCCTAAATTTCTTAATTGTTTATCAAGGAAAAAAAAAAAACATTACCCAGAATTCAGTTTCTAAAATCATTTAATTAGGCTAAAGTGGAACTGAGCCAAAAGCCCCCTAACATGAAACTACAATCAATTTCAAAAGTTAAAAAAGGGGAACCAAATCTTTCATGTTCTTGCAGAAATATTAAGAACCTTTGAAGCGCAGAGACCCCCACGTTAGCTCATCTGTCTCTCAAAAAGCCCTGAAACTCTGGCAGTCTTCCTCATTCGCTCTGTGCGATGGCCCGCTCGCAGCGCGCTCAAGGAAAAGGACAGAACTCACGGCTGCAAAGCACTTTGTGCACAGCGGTGTGTCACTGCCATGCAGCAGCAGGCTGCCCTCCTCACCGAGAGAGCGATGGAAAATCCATTTATTTATTCTCTTGCTTGTGGCTTCATCTCTGCTTCCTCCACTGAGCATGAGAGAGAGAGAGAGAATATAGCGGCCCTACACCTCTCGGAGAGGACAGGTAGGACTATTAGGATTGGAAAAGAACACCTCATGTTCAGCACTTTTTGAAGCCTAAATGGTTGGTTGAAAATGGTTTGGCCCTAAGGCCCGTTTCTTAGTGCATGCGCAAGCGTTGCATATTTATTTTGGCGCCCATATAAACAGGTTACAGGATGTACAGCGTGACACTGCAGCAGTGAGCACATGTTCAGCGCTTTTTGTTGCACTGCATGCTGAACTCAGCAAAAAATATGGAGAAAATGCTCTGTAAAACTATTTAATAGTGATGCACCGATATTAAATTTTTAAATTAAGCTGATGATTGTTGTGGCTGATAACCTATAAATAAATGCAAAACTTTTTTAATAACTGTTTTAGAATATAATCTTTTTTTTAATTCTACAGAATTTTGGCTACATAAATTAAAGGTTATTCATTATATTATGTTGTAATTATTTTCATATTAACAAAACAATTTTGTATACTGTATGTAATATGTACAAATAATTCTTTACTGTTTTCTCTAAATAAATGAAAAAATATTAAAAATGAAAATGAATGCAAATTTAATAAAATATTATAAAATAATAAAGTAATAATAGCCTTATAATGCAAAGTATCAAAAATGGGAGTGTTAAATTATTAGTGTTCTTAAAGATCTACTTTGAGTGTTAGATGATGGTAAAGACAATCTTCAAAAAATAAAAAATAATAATAATATGTCTGTTGTAAAGGGAAACACTAAACATAGCAAGTCAGAAATAACTCTGTGTTCTGTACAGAGCCCCACCGCTGTAGAAATACTGTCAGTGTGAAAGTACAACGTGAAGCTGCCTGTAGTTGCGCTGTAGCGCTGCTTTGCTGCTCATGTGTGCAGTGTGAAACAGGCCTGAGGGTGAGGAGTTTAGACCGAGGCTAAGCCTAATTCAGCATCTTGAGAGAGCAGTAGTTTTGCATCACTCCAACACAACAAATAAATGTCAAAAAATGACAGCTGTGCTTGATGTCCATGCATAAATGAAATCCAGACGAGAATATGAAACACAAAGCATGGAAAGATGAGGTCAAAGCTGGTCCAAAAAGTTGAGCCGTGAGTGTTGCAGCTAGTACAGCCATTTCCACGCTAATAATGTAATATCTGACAGAACTGATCGCGTCAAACCGAACACCAGTCATTGAGAGCAGGCATTATGAGGCAACATTAGCTCTTGTTTCTCACCTGCATCACTTCATTATTGCACTATTGAGCTGGCCAGAAGTTAAAATGTCAAAAAACCTTTAAACAGCATCAGATTATGTGGGAAGTAGCACAGCATACGATGTGTTTTGCCTTACTGCTCGCTTGTAAAGACCGTTTGTTTATACAATACTTAAAAATACATTGATATAACAATATTAAAACAATAAAATGACTTCTTTTATATGACTTCCAATGCAGTAAGACAAACCACACTTGTATTCAAGACACATTCTCAGAAATTATGTCTTATTATCTTGGAAAACTACACAAAAAGCATGAAATCATGCTTTTTTGCTGGATTACATGTTCAAATATGATTTAATACTATTCATAGCTTTCAGTCACGTGACCGGCTCGAAGACCTGGAGGGCAAAAAATCCATAGAACTGCTGCACAAGCGTGTAAATTTTTCATCTGTTTCCCAGCCGCAAATATTTAGATCACCTCTCAAAAGAATAAAACAAAGGTATTTCTGAACAAAATGCAAGTTTTGGCCATTTGCAATCCATATTAAGCACCCACGGCAATATTTCAATCATAAACAGTGTGACAAAACGTTGTAAAAACACTTAAAGTGCCGTAATATATTTAAAACGGTAATATTAAAAGATCAAATTCAGTATTCACCATATTAATGATGCAGAGGTTACATAGGCAAGCAGATGAGGCCGGAATATGAACGCAATACACTTCAGTATTTTCCTTCTAATGGTTTTCTATAGGAAGCCATTTAATGTGAAACCTTGCACATCGCGTTTATATTCTGGCTTCATCTTCCTGCCTGTACAAAATATACATCATCAATAAGGTGTTAACTGAATTTCGCCTTTTAATATCTGCGTTTTACTACATTATTATTTGATGCAATCTGCGTAAAAATAACTGGTGGTCAGTGGAGAAAAGCTTTGTTTTGCCCGCCAGGTGGGCGTTCCTATAAGGGTGTGACGTCACGTGAAAACTATCAGTTGGAATTCTTTATGTTTAGTGTGGATTTAAGATAAATGTACTTGTTTTAAAAGAAAGTATCTTGAGTTCAAGTGTGTTTTGCCATTTTTTTCTTGTCTTAAAATCATAATCTAATGAAGTGTTAGTAATAGATCTTGTTTAAAGATTTTTTGTCATTTTTGGAGTTTAGTGTATGGTGATTCACTAACAAGATAATCACCTACTCACCAAGTACAAAATGAGTAAAAACTTGCCGATTGCCAATTATTTTTGGTGTGAACACCTTCAACGCCACGAAGAAAAGCGTTCCAGAACACACAGTGTCATGTAAACAATGTGTTGCACATGTATTGTCAATTAACTTCAGCCTTCCTAAGAAAAGCCAGAATTTTAATATTGGTGCATCACAAAATACTATGAATACTATGATTAATACTTTCTGGATGGATATACAGTATTAGAGTATGATACAATAATATTGCAGTTGTTTTGCTGTTCTGTATTAGGAGTTTTTCCCCACTTTTAATTTCATTATACAGTGCTTAAAAATATGATATGACAATATGACTATTACATGTGCAGTATAACAAAATACACATGAATTCAATATACATTCTCTGAAAGCACGTCTCAATATCTTATGCAATGTTGCTTAGTAATATGACATAGATATGAAGTATATCTAGTTAAGGATTTTTGGGTTATTTACCTGGAAAAGAACACAAAATGTAGGGAATTAATTTTTGAGGGTGATTCTCTAATAAGGTCAGCAACTATTCACTTAATAAAAGTAACAACTTCATGACCGCCAATCAATTTCAGTGTTAACACCCTGAAGAAAAGCCTTCCTGAAAACAGAATAAGAAATGGTGTCTTATAAACGATGATCCACATGTAAATGTGGTCGAATATTTTCAGCCTTCCAAAGAAAAGCTTTAATCTCCAGCTGATTACTAATCCTTTATTAATTTTTCCAACTGTTTGAGCTCTTTAGTAGCTATTTGCTTGTGCTCTTGTGAATGTTAATTAGACCCCACGCATGCTGTAAAGGCAGCGGGTCCCCGCTGAGGTGCTCCATTTATGCAGTAGCCAGCTTTAAAGTGGATTTCAGCTTAAGTGAATGGCTAATACCAGCTCTGTCATATGAATCATACAGGGGAAAAAGCAGTGGCCACAAAAGCTATAGACAGCCCTGACATGACCAAACCAGGAGGCCTGATGTTTAAAGTTTGATGACATTGACTGTGCAGATTTTTCCCTGGTGAGACATCGGGATTCCAAGACCCGTCTGCCCTTGGAAAGAAAGTGGAAGTGAGCAAATGGATGATTCTATTCCCAAAGAGATGGAGGATGAGGAGAGAGTGCAGAGGAGAAAGAGCGCCAAGCAAGTCAGAAAGAATACGAGAGTAAAAGACAGAGAACAAACACAGACACTATCTATTCATCTCCCATACGACCATGAGTTGCCTTTTGTAACCTGTGAGCTTTGTCAAATTTAATGTGCCACACATCATCTTCTGCTAAATTAGATGTCATTATAATCATTATTTGATTAATATAAAACCATACTGGTTATTGGTATGTTTCTATATATGTATAGGATATTTGTCAATCAGTATTGGATATTTAATTTTGCATGCTCATTTTCTCTATTCAGACATTTAAATTAATTTAATAAGTGTTAGGTAGGTACTGTGGCCCAATAGTGCACAACACAAGAAAATCTCCACATCACAACGAAATTGCCACAACACAACTAAGGCTAATTTTGCTGTGTTGTGGCTTGTTTCTGCTATGTTGGGCTAAATTCACTGTATTGCAGCTTGTTTCCAGTGTTTTGTGCTAATTTCTTTGTGTTGCGACTTCTATTATGTCGTGCTAATTACGTTGTATTGTGACTTGTTTCCGTTGTGTTGAGCTAATTTCATTGTGTTGCTGCTTGTTTCCATTGTGTTGTGCTAATTTCGTTGTGTTGCGCTAATTTCGTTGTCGCAACTTGTTTCTGTTGTGTTGCGGCTTGATTCCTTTGTGTTGTGCTAATTTCGTTGTGCTGTGCTAATTTCACTGTATTGCAGTTTGTTTTCAGTGTGTTGTGCTAATTTCTTTATGTTGTGACTTGTTTCTATTATGTTGGGCTAATTATGTTGTGTTGCAACTTGTTTCCATTGTGTTGTGCTAATTTTGTTGTGTTGCAACTTGTTTCTGTTGTGTTGCAGTTTGATTCTGTTGTGTTGTGATAATTTCATTGTGCTGTGCTAATTTTGCTATGTTGTGCTAATTTCACTGTATTGCAGTTTGTTTTCAGTGTGTTGTGCTAATTTCTTTGTGTTGCAACTTGTTTCTATTTTGTTGTGCTAATTACGTTGTGCTGTGACTTGTTTCCGTTGTGTTGTGCTAATTTCGTTATGTTGCAACTTGTTTCCATTGTGTTGTGCTAATTTTGTTGTGTTGCAACTTGTTTCTGTTGTGTTGTGATAATTTCGTTGTGTTGCAGTTTGATTCCGTTGTGTTGTGCTAATTTCGTTGTGTTGTGCTAATTTCGTTGTGTTGCAACTTGTTTCCATTGTGTTGTGCTAATTTTGTTGTGTTGCGGTGATTTCGTTGTGTTGCAACTTGTTTCTGTTGTGTTGCAGTTTGATTCCGTTGTGTTGTGATAATTTCATTGTGCTGTGCTAATTTTGCTATGTTGTGCTAATTTCACTGTATTGCAGTTTGTTTTCAGTGTGTTGTGCAAATTTCTGTGTTGCGACTTGTTTCTATTATGTTGTGCTAATTACGTTGTGCTGTGACTTGTTTCCATTGTGTTGTGCTAATTTCGTTGTGTTGCAGTTTGATTCCGTTGTGCTGTGCTAATTTTGCTATGTTGTGCTAATTTCACTGTATTGCAGTTTGTTTTCAGTGTGTTGTGCTAATTTCTTTGTGTTGCATCTTGTTTCTATTATGTTGTGCTAATTTCATTGTGCTGTGCTAATTCCATTGTGTTGTGACTTGTTTCCGTTGTTGTGGTAATTTTGTTGTGTTGCGACTTGTTTCCTTTGTGTTGTGCTAATTTTGTTGTGTTGCGCTAATTTCATTGTGTTGCAGCTTGTTTCCTTTGTGTTGTGCTAATTTCATTGTGCTGTGCTAATTCTGTTGTGTTGTGACTTGTTTCCGTTGTTGTGGTAATTTCGTTGTGTTGCGACTTGTTTCCTTTGTGTTGTGCTAATTTCATTGTGCTGTGCTAATTCCGTTGTGTTGTGACTTGTTTCCATTGTGTTGTGGAAATTTCGTTGTGTTGTGCATTACTGAGCCACCATAGGTAGGTAATCAAATATCAAAATTAATTTTAATTGCTCATACTTTACATTTTAATGCCTAAATTCACTGGTAGCATTTTAAAACACTTAATAATTATTGGACGTAACATCAAATAATTATCAGTCTACCGATATCAGCAAGAATTTTAATATTCATACAACACTAAATACTATTATTAATCGTGGCTGGATTACATTTGTTCAAATAGAGTACAATAATATTATGTATTTTTATGTTCTTTATGTGTAGTGTGTAGTTTTTCAAGACACTGCAGTCTGATGTTTTTGAATCTTCTACTTGTTTCACTTTGGTATAAAGCAAAATAAGTTTAACCGAATAGATCAGTTGTAAACAATATCATATTTTATTTAGAAATTTTATTTTAGAATTTAGAAATCTCATTATTGGTTGAAAATGCTAGAAAATCGTAGTATTTGTAAAAAACTGAAGTCTTTCTTGCATTTATACCAGCTTTTGGAAAAAAAGACCAAACTGATGCCGGGAAAATATGCCAAAACAGATTTATGAAGTGACATTTGGGGGAAAGCTTGCATGACATTTCCTTGTTCCTGTGCTATCGCTCTCCTGAGAAATACTCCAGAACACTTCAGTGGCTCTCTGTGAGAGTGGAATCAGAATGGAGAATGCTTTAATATCAAGACTTTGTACTTGCCTACATGTGTACTTCTACAGAGAACAAAGCGAGACATCGGTTCCATGGATACTTTGTATATTGTGTCACATACTGCAGCTGGATGGAGTGCTACTCGCAAACAACACACAGGATACTGAATCAAATCAGCACTGTATGAATACAATTAATGATTCTTAATCTGCTTTAATGCATGTACAGTACTCTACAGGGACGTGCACAGACATTTTGAGGGGCAGGGGCTCAAGTGGAAAAAAGGCACTCATATTTATTTAATTTTTTTCTAAACAAAACATTAAATATATTAGGGGTGTGCGATATTGACAGAAAATATATCAATATTTTCTGGGATTTTATCGATAACGATAATTAGACAATATTTTGCTGAGTGTGTTATTGTGCTGATATCTGATGTGCTGATAAGGACTACTGTGGATAGCTGACTGACTTACAAAATGAATAAAAAGTCAAATGAAAACTCAGAATACTATACAAACCTGCAATAAATAAATACGTTAAATAATATATCATTTATGTATTTAATCCCATTTTATTAACCAATGTCTTTGCAACTGACCTGATCAGCGATGAGCCAATTCAACCATACTGAGCAAAAATGACACATTTGTGTTTAATTTTTGTTATTGCTGAATAGTGTTGAACTTCTCCTGCGTCATATTCTTCATGTAATTTGTTGCGAGCTGCGCCCTCTACTGTACAGATATGAATTTACATTTCCTTCAGCCTGAGGCGTATTCAATTCACTTTTGTTGTGAAACGGCTTTTACGTTTGAAAAAGAAGAACTTTTTTATATTAAAAACAAACAAGCAAGCCCTGCCCAGATTTAAAAAGCAACTCAAAAGTAATGTAACGCATTACTTTCCATAAAAATTAACAAAGTAAAGTAACTGGCTACTTTTTAAGGAGTAACGCAATATTATAATACATTACTTTTAAAAATAACTTTCCCCAACACTATATATGAACATAACATAAGTGAATGACTATGAGTGAATCACTGAATCATTTACAAATTTGTTCAAAACACTGATTATTCAAGAACAAAACAAATAATTGTATGTAGAATTTAATATAGAATTCACCCTAAACAGAATTCAAGATAACTAAGCTTGAATACTGTCTTGATAGCATGCAAATTAAGATGCAGGTGGAGTCACTCAATTATTTACTTAACTGATTTGTTCAAAAGCTCTGATTCATTTAGGGAAAAAAGCAGCATTTCTGTGCACTGTTTGGAGACTCAATGGTTGATTTTGTTGCAGCTTTCTTTAGAAATATTTTCAATAAAAATAGACAAGTATATGACAAAATTGTGCAAACATATAAACGGTTATACAAAGCATAACACAGCATCTCAGCTGCAATCATGCAGCTTGTCTGAATATCTGTATGCAAGTAATAGTTTAAATATATTAGACCTGAGATAAATATAAAAGAATATGAATAAATATATACAAGTAGAAACATTGTCTATATAGTTCATCAACCTGCCATTTGTGTAAAATCTTACCGTGCAAAACTTCCATTACACAGAATGAACTTCAATGCCGTACAAGCACCAAAAAACCTTGCAATTTATTTCCAAGAATAACTCTGACGTCTCTTGTAATTTTCTGAAACAGCTTTCTGAGTTCAATAAGGTCTGAACTCTGTAGAAACTCTCAGTTCATGATAATGCTAACATGAATGCTCAAGGTGTGCAACAGTAAAACACACACACACACACACAAATTATTTTGTAATGAAATTGTACTATAAATATAGTTTTGCTTCATCTTGCCTTTAGGGATACGTAGTGATGCTTTTGTAGTATAAGCCATGAAATAAAGGGACTACATTTTGGAATGCAGTGTATTGCTAAGGGAATTGCTGAAGGAATGCTATTTTAAACAGTTCTAGAGGGACAAAAATGTTGAAAACTGCTGCTAAGAGATAATGCATCAGTCTGTCCTGTTGTCTTGACAGCATCTGTTTTGTCTCTTGAGGTTAATCTCTGTACAAACTAAGTAATTGTGAGTATTCCTATCAGTTCGAGGTTAATGTTCTGCAAACTCATTTCACCATATTGAGAAGAGTCAATTCAATCTGCAAAGACCCAAAATGCTCTGTATACACCTATTATTGACTGTTGGCTTTCGGGAACTGCACTTTTTGCCTGTCAATGGAAGATCAATAGGAAGCCATTATGTTGCCAAGTGTAATTTTGACAGCATTTGGGGAGTTTCCTGGCAAAGACTTTCATTTAACTGCAAGCACACTTGCACAAAGTGAATTGCAAACTACAATGGAGAAAAACTTTCAAAGGATGAAGACTTGTAGATCAGATAAACAGAAAAACACAGCGCAGACTGAAATTCTCCTTGTGTAGTTTCTGCCTCATCAGTTAGTGTCATAACTGCTCCACTAGCCTTGAAAAATTAGGCCTTAATTTTCCCATAATTAATTTATGCAATCGAAAGAATTCTTGATTGAATGGGAAGTCAAATGACAGTAATATATTCAAATTGTAGTTGAAGGAGGCTAGGAAAGAACGAGGGAAGAAAAGCAGAGCAAGAGAGAGGGGTGGAAGGGCAAAGCTTAGCCATATGGCACATTCAGAATTTTTACGCAGGCATCTCACAGCAATTGGCGGTTCACATCTGTAGGGATAAATCTAAAGGTTTTCATTTCCCATCAGCCCACAACAACAGGTAAATGCACCTGTTTAACCTTTATTTGCATACAAAGAGCTGTGTGTAAATAGAAGGTAAAATACAAACAATGGAATATTGAGATCCCACTGCAGGTATGACAAAACCTCTCTCTAACAGCATGGATTAATTGCGTTTGGAGGCATGACCTTTATTATGCTTTAAATTTTACATTTAAAACGATATAATTCCAATTGACTGGATGAATAACATTCAAATTCAAACCTGTTACTGCACATCAGTTCATTTTTACTTTGTCAACTTACTTGCAAAATCACCTTATGTTATCACCATATGTTATTTTTATGTGTATATTAGAATTTGTTATACATTTTCATTTATTTATTGTTTGTTTATTTGTTGTATATATGTGTACATGTATGCATGTGTAAAAAATTCTAATAATACATTTATAATAAATTTATAATACATAAATGATTAACATTATTATTTACCATGCTTCCTCAAATTCATGATTCTGTCAGTTTCAGCTTTCTTTGGTATAATTAAAGTATTAATATATATATATATATATATATATATATATATATATATATATATATATATATATATATATATATATATATATATATATATATTTTTTTTTTTTTTTTTTTTTTTGCATAATGACCAGTAAATTCTATAACTAAGGTTTGTTCCAAGCATTGTTATTTTAGTATCACTGGTATACTATATCATAGTTTTGTTAATATTTGAAATTTTATTTATTTATTTATTTATTTATTTATTTATTGTCACTTTAAATTCTAGTTAAGGTTTTAGTCTTTTTTATTGTATTTTATTTTATATGTGATTTTGACATTTTTATTAGTTTTTTTTTTTTTTCGTATATGTCTGGATAGTTTTTACAAGTTTTTATTTATAATTTATTAGTTGTATTTTATTTAGTACTTTAAGTTAAATAAAACAAAAATGACCAGTGTTGCCAGCATACAGATTCATTTTTGGTAACAATAATAAGACTGGTTCCAAGCAAACAATATATTAATTTGCTGGCAATACAATAACAATTTGAAGTACTAAATAAAATAAAACTAATCAATTTTATTTAGCATTTTAGTAAAATTTATTTAATTCAGTACTTCAAGGTAAACAAAACAAAAAAGACCAATGTTGCCAGCATATATATAGCTTCAGTTTTGGTAACAATAATAACCTCGGTTCCAAGCAAATGATTTCCTTCATTAAAATAAATAAATAAATAAAACATCTCAATTATTTTACACCCAGAGATCTCCGGCTCATATCTTGGAGAATTATTTGGCTCTATCCCAAGACATTTGCTGTTTCTAAACTGTTATTAGTCACTTTGATAGGGCACTCAATGATCTACTTTACTACACTGAAAGTAACTATCCCCAAATGAGCTCTTTCTCTTCAGATGCTTAAAGGGCTTGTGAGTGAAATAATCAAGCTTGTGATCGAATATGGGAATGTTCCTAACCCTTTTAATTAATTAATTTGGCTCATTCATTATACTGTACAGGCTACACTGAGAAAGAAGAAAGAATATAAAGAGCAAAGCACAAATTAACAGCAACATTGCCATGGTTACAGCAGGCCTTACCCATTAAGTGCATCAGAACTATTGTGTATAGTCAAGTCAAACACCATGAAGTCACTACATATGAGTTCGACTGGATTAAACAGGATTATGCAACATTTATTGTGAATTGCTGCTTGTTTGAGCACACATTTTTCTTTCAGGCTTTTGATATGTGTTTTTTGTTAATGTCTCAGTTATGGATGCACAATTGAATTTTATGCATGGATCATTCATTCCATGTTCTTTTGAAAAAAATCCGAGTCTGACAGAATGCAATTCACCACCGTATAATGGCTTCCCTTTCCATTAGAAACGAGCATGGCAAAGGGAAATTTAATTTGTTTTATCTGCCTCTTTTACCTTGTTAATGACCCTGCAATTGTTGCTTTTCAATTAGTGCACCTTAAATTGCAATATAGTTTTTTTTTCTCCAAATAAGGCAGTCATTTCAGGGTAATGCTAGGTTACAAGCATCCACAGACAGATAAAAGAAAAGAATGGGTTTAAATTAGCAAAATGTGGAGCATTAACACAAAATCAAGATTTCAACATTGCATTCCTGTATAGTTCATTTTAAAAACAAATAAAAAAAGAGATGCAGATGTCCTTAGTGTTGAACACCACATACTTATGAAGGCAAAATAGAAATTTATTCTTATTGTTTATAGTATTGTCCTGATTTGTACACTCTAAAAAATGCTGGGTTAAATACAACCCAGTACTCGGTGAAATATGGACAAACCCAGATATTGGGTTTTTGGGTTATTGGCTATTAAATGTTTAACCCAACCACTGGGTTTGTCCATATTTCACCCAGTGCTGGGTTGCATTTAACCCAGCATTTTTTTTAGAGTGTACATAAAGCTTATATGTATAAATAAAATTATAAAATTTTATTATAAAATTTTGTGTGTGTGTGTGTGTGTGTGTATATACACACACTAAAAAATGCTGGGTTATTTTTTTTTTTAACCCAAATGCTGTGTTCAGCCTGCTGGGTCATTTTATTGGGTTGTTTTTAATATTTTACCTAGGTGCTAGGTTATTTTTTAACCCAAATGCTGGTTTCAGCTTGCTGGGTCACTCAGATTTCGGTGACACACCGGCACGGGTATTAGCACTATTTTGGTAAAACACGATTACATTTTATTCACTATAATACTGAGTGTAATTCAATTTGATGTTGAATATGTTCTCTAATTTCAGTACTGTTTGCTTTTGGGCAGGTTTTGGAGTCAGTCGTGGCATCTTTCAGCTACGAGTGAAACGCGAGGCCGCAGTCTAAACTTTGCAGTTCCCCTGTGAACAGCAGCCCTTCACTGGCTCAGATTTTGGCGACACACCGGCACGAGAATTAGCACTATTTCGGTAAAAACTGATTATGGTTGAATACACTTAAATTAAAAAATGCTACTTCTAAATATGCCTTTTTATTCCTAAAATGCTTGTTAAACGAGTTTAAATGTATGTAGTATTGTAAACTATGCTGTATTCACCCAAATAAATTCAAATTGTCTTGTATTTTGTTCATGGGTGTTCTTGCTTAATAATAAATGTTCATCTTTTGATTATTGCTGTTGCCTGTAGTAATTCTGTGTGTGATTTTTAATTTCCAGCCCATTTTAAGCCAGCAATATAATAATTTTTAAACAATAGATGACTTACATTAAACAACCCAGCGCTGGGTTGCCAAATAACCCAGCATTTTTAGAGTATATATATATATATATATATATATATACACATACACACACACACACACACACACACACACATTCTATATACTTTTAAATAGGGTAACTTGTAATCTGTAACCTATTACATTTTTAAAGCAACCTTCCCAACACCGTATATATATATACACACACACACACAAAGATTATTGTGCAAAAAAAAAAAAAAAAAGTATTAGGCCATCAGTATTTTCACCAACAAAAATGATTTTAAGCCAGTGAGATTTTTGTATGCACATGTGTGTCATACTTTCATATTGTATATTTATAGAATTTTTCATAAGAATCAATTAATAGAGAAATAATAATTTATATAAAAAGATAATACTTTCTATATAATTTAATTATGTACGACAGGCAGACAGACAGATAGAAAGATAGATAATTTATTTATAATGTATCAGTTTACACATATTCCAAATATATTGAAATTTACCAATAAGTACAACAGCAACAGCAATAATAAATCTATACTCTAATAAGCTACTACTATCAGTATAATTCATTTTAATTTAACACTGTTTTGTACTTCAAAACTAAACTTTTCTAAAAAGAAGCAAAGAAACAGACCGCAATTACGATTTTATTTCAGTTTAAGGTTGCCCATTTTCTATTTATTTGGGTTGCACCTCAATTTAAACTTCACTATTGCTTTTGTTTTTTCAACAAATGAAAGACAAATAGCATGTATATGCTTCTCGTCATTAATCAAACCCTTAAAACCATATATCACCCGCAGCGCACTTTCAAAACCCTGTCTTCTCTCTCACACTAATGCTTCAGTCTGGTTTAAGAGCTGCTGCTTGATTTGCCTTACACACCTTCCAGGCTGTTACTGCCAATTTAAGCAGCAGTTTAAAAGCAGTCCGCAGAGAATGGATTGGCTGAGCAGGGTTATGGCGACAGCCGTCCGGCTGTTTAAAGGCCCATTCGGATCCAATCTGTGAGATCCTCTCCTGAGATTTATGTCCTTCTACTGGCTTATGGTAAACAGCGTTGAGTAATAGTATCAATAGCATTTGGATCTGCCTGCAATGTCATGTCTGGAAATTTCAAGGAACCTGTGATTGCATTTGAAGTCCTACTTAATTGCTAAGCAGCTATCCCAGAAAGCAAGATGATTGCTCAAATTCAGTTTTACGCCCATTTGATTTAGAATTCCACAGTACGGTGTCATACCTACTCCACATGTCACTGCACATGTTTGCAGTACGCTTTCATCCACACAATGCAGTCACTGGGATCTCGTCTCTTTCCCCATATGTGCTTGGTTCTGCCATGGCCTGGCATTGAAGGCCACCCACACTACAGATGCTCAACCCTTGTGGCAGCCTTCAGGCTGAGAAAAAAGCCTTGATATTCTTTGGTTTGAGGTCTACTGCATGCTCCTTTCAGTGTCGGCATGGGGGGAAAAATTCACATTCTTCCAAAAACTTTTTCTATTGCATTACACATCACATGCCCAAAAAAATGCTACAGGCCCACATGGAGTCGGCATGTTTTTTTTTTGTTTTTTGTTTTTGTAAAAAAAAAAAAAAAAACTTGCATAATGGATACACAGGAAAAAGAGCTTTTATTGGAAACTGACATTATTCTCTCATTTCTATTTATTTCTTTGTTTGTTTGTGAATATGAATAATAAATGATAGATAGATAGATAGATAGATAGATAGATAGATAGATAGATAGATAGATAGACAGACAGACACATACATACATACATATATCAAAGAAGGCTGTGAAAATAAATGTGCATTGTTAATCCTTTTGATCTTTTATTTAAAAAAAAAAAAATCACAAAAATCTAAGCTTTCATTGGAGAATATGAATTTAAAATGGGGGGAAATATCATTATGAAATAGATGTTTTTTCTCAAATGCATGTTGGACACAATTACTGGTACCCCTAGAAATTCTTATGAGTAAAATATATATGAAATATATTCCCATTCATATTCACAATTTTGAACACACCAGCGTGATTATGAACACGCAATTATGCAGCCATGGCTTCCTGTTTCACAGAAATATAAATAGGAGGGAAAACAAAGCCCAAATTCCCTTAAAGGGGTCCTATTATGCTCTTTTACAAAGTCTTGATTTTATTTTGGGGGTGTACTAGAACATGCTCTCATGCTTGGTGGTTCGAAAATTGCATTATTTTTCACATAATTTACATTATTACAATACCTTTCTCCCCAGCCTGGCACAAACGGCTCGATTAGTTCCGGGTTTGATGAAGGCCCATCTTCCGAAAAACGAAATGTGTTGTGATTGGTTAGCTGTCCCAGTGCGTTGTGATTGGTGAACAGCTTAGACGGTGTTTCGGTACTGCCCCGCCCCTTGCCAAAGCAGCAAGTTCGTCAATATTGCCATATCAATTCAGACCCCGAGAATATTGAACAAGAGGATCGCCCACCTGTGCACGCACGGATATTGCAAGACATTTTAAAGAGGTAATGATATTGCTGTTGTTTTTTTGGCTAAATCACATTTTAGATAGGATGTAAACAACAGCTTAAAAATAACTGCATTTACTACATACAGATAAGTGCAACGGTAATATGTATTATGTTTATTGTTCTTTAATTCTAACATTATAACATGAATTGCAGTGAAACTGTTATACAGTTGAATTTATTTATACCATAGTCCCAGAGTTACACTATTTGTGGCGGCATATATATGCAAATTAATTCTCTGCCAGCGGGAGGCGCTGTTGGAGCGGGAGAGAGCATGGTCCCCGGTAACGCTGTACACAAAGCTGAGCTCCGCTCACAAACACTGCTTTATCAGACATTACATGCAAGATGAAATGAAAATGACATCCAAAATTTTCTGAAGACAGTCGGTTTCCTTCAGAAATACAGTGATATAAAAACACCCGCACCGGGTTTCGATTTTGAAACATGCATTCGAATTTCCGGAGGCGGGATTTATTTTAATGATATTCTAATGGACCAATTTGTGATGACACAAATAAAGGAAATCAACTTTGTAGTCCAAACGAGCCATTCGTTGTAGTTCTTGAAAAGGGATTTTTTAAAATCAAAATATCTCCCTTTGGAGTGGACTTTGAGATTTGTAACTTTGTAGATATTTTTTATGCCCAAACATACACACTGACTAAAATTCAAAAAGTGAAAAAGCATAATAGTACCCCTTTAATCATCCATCACATTGAGAAAAACCAAAGAATACATTTCTGATGTGCAGCAAAAGATAATTGAGCTTCACAAATTAAAAAAGTGTCTTTAAGAAAAGAGCTAAAGCAGTGAAAATTCCTATTTCCACCATCAGGGCAATAATTAAGAAGTTCCAATCAACAGAAAATGTTATGAATCTGCCTGGAAGAGGACATGTGTCTATATCGTCCTAATGCACGGTGAGGAGGAGAGTTTGAGTGGCCAAAGTTTCGGGGTCAGAAAACCTTTAAAAAAAATTATCAAACAGCACCTACATCACCACATGTTGTTTGGGAGGGCTTCAAGAAAAAAAAAAAAAAAAATCAAGAAATAAAAAAAAAAAAAAAAAAAAAAAAAAAAAAATCAAGAAAAGGAAATGCTTTCACCAAAAAACAATCTTCAGCATATTCAGTTGCCATACACGACTGGAACTTCAAATGGGACTGGCTTCTATGGTCAGATGTAACAAAAATATAGCTTTTTAGCAGCAAACTCTCAAGATGGGTTTGGTGAACACAGGGATAAAAAGTACCCCATGTGTACAATGAAATATACTGCTGTATTTTTGATGTTGTGGGCCTATATTTCTGCTAGAGGTCCTGGACATCTTGTTTAGACACATGGCATCACTGATTCTATCAAATATCAACAGATAAAAAAATCAATAAGTGACTGACTCTGTTAGAAATCTTATAATGGGCCATGGATTATAAGGATTATTTGGATCTTCCAAACGAACAATAATCCAAAAACAAACCTTAAAAACACAAAAATGGGTCACTGAGCACAAAACCAAGCTTCTGCTATGGCCATTTCAGTTCCCTGACCTGCACCCTATAGAAAATGAGTGGGGTGAACTGAAGAGGAGAAGCACCAACATGTAGCTGGGAATCTGAAGGGTCTGGAGTGATTCTGGATGAAGGAATGGTCTCTGATCTCTTGTCAGGTGTTCTCTAACCTCATCAGGCATTATAGCAGAAAACTCCTATACTATTTTGGCAAATGGAGGTTTCAAAAAGTATTGAATAAAAGGGTACCGTTAATTGTGTCCAATGTGTATTAGAGAAAAACATTTATTTCATAATGATATTTCCCCCATTTTAAATTCTTATTCTCCAATGAAAGGTTAGATTTTCGTGAATTTTTTTTTAAATAATAGATCAAAAGGATTAACAATGCAGATTTATTTCCCAGCCTTCTTTGATCATATTTACCAAGGGTACCAACAATTCTGACCAAGTGTGTGTGTGTGTGTGTGTATATATATATATATATATATATATATATATACACACACACACACACACATATATATATATATACACACACACACATATATATATACACACACACACACACACAGTATCTCACAAAAGTGAGAACACCCCTCACATTTCAGCAACTATTTTATTATAACTTCTCAAGGGACAATACTATAAAAATGAAACTTGGATTTATTTTAGAGTAGTCAATTAAGGCAGTGCTAGATAACAGTGGTGCTCACACAAAATATTGACACTTTGGACACAGTTTTGAAATGTTCACTTAGGATGTACTCACTTTTGTTGCCAGCTATTTTGACAATAATGGCTGTATGTTGAGTTATTTTCAGAGCACAGTAAATCTACACTGCTATACATGTTGCACATTGACTACTCTAAAATATATCCAAGTCTCATTTTTATAGTATTGTCCATTGAGAAGTTATAATAAACTAGTTGCTGAAATCTGAGGGGTGTACTCACTTTTGTGAGATACTATATATATATATATATATATATATATATATATATATATATATATATATATATATATATATATATATATATATATATATATATATATATACACATACACACACACACACACACACACACATATATATACACACACACACACACACACACATACATTATATATATATATACTGCTCAAAAAATTAAAGGAACACTTTGAAAACACATCAGATCTCAATGTGGAAAAATATGATGCTGGATATCTATACTGATATGGACTGGGTAATGTGTTAAGAACGAAAGGATGCCACATAGTTTGATGGAAATGAAAATTATCAACCTACAGAGGGCTGAATTCAAAATGAAAAAAAAAATATGCAGCAGGCTAGTCCATTTTGCTGAAATTTCATTGCAGCAAATCAAAATGGTACTCAGTAGTTTGTATGGCCCCCACATGCTTGTATGCATGCCTGACAACGTCAGGGCTCGGGGCATGCTCCTAATGAGACGATGGATGGTGTCCTGGGGTATTTTCTCCCAGATCTAGACCAGGGAATCACTGAGCTCCTGGACAGTCTGAGGTGCAACCTGGCGACGTCGGATGGACCGAAACATAATGTCCCAGAGGTGTTCTCTTGGATTTAGGTCAGGCGAGTGTGGGGGCCATTCAAAGGTATCAATTCCTTCATCCTCCAGGAAATGCCTGCATACTCTCGCCACATGAGGTCGGGCATTGTCGTGCATCAGGAGGAACCCACTGCACCAGCGTAGGGTCTGACAACGGGTCCAAGGATTTCATCCGATACCTAATGGCAGTCAGGGTGTCATTGTTTAGCCTGTAGAGGTCTTTGTGTCCCTCCATGGATATGCCTCCCCAGACCATCACTGACCCACCACCAAACCGGTCATGCTGAATGATGTTACAGTCAGCATAACGTTCTCCTTGGCTTCTCCAGTCTGTCACATGTGCTCAGGCTGAACCTGCTCTCATCTGTGAAAAGCACAGGGCGCCAATGGCGGACCTACCAATTCTGGTGTTCAATGGCAAATGCCAATCAAGCTCCACGGTGCCGGGCAGTGAGCACAGGGCCCACTAGAGGACATCAGGCCCTCAGACCACCCTCATGAAGTCTGTTTCTGATTGCTTGGTCAGAAACATTTACACCAGTGGCCTGCTGGAGGTCATTTTGTAGGGCTCTGGCAGTGCTCATCCTGTTCCTCCTTGCACAAAGGAGCAGATACCGGTCCAGCTGATGAGTTAAGGACCTTCTACGGCCCTGTCCAGCTCTCCTAGAGTAACTGCCTGTCTCCTGGAATCTCCTCCATGCTCTTGAGACTGTGCTGGGAGATACAGCAAACCCTCTGGCAATGGCACATACTGATGTGCCATCCTGGAGGAGTTGGACTGCCTGTGCAACCTCTGTAGGTTCCAGGTAACGCCTCATGCTACCAGTAGTGACACTGACCTTAGCCAAATGCAAAACTAGTACAAAACGGTCAGAAAAGATGAGTAGGGAAAAAATGTCAGTGGCCTCCACCTGTAAAACCATTCCTGTTTTTGGAGTCATCTCATTGTTGTCCATCTAGTGCACCTGTTGTTAATTTCATTAACACCAAAGCAGCTGAAAATGATTAACAACCCCCTCTGCTAATTAACTGACCAGATCAATATCCCAGGAGTTTAACTGATTTGATGCTATACTATGATTAAAAAGTGTTCCTTTAATTTTTTTGAGCAGTATATAGATAGATCGATAGATTGGTAGATAGATAGATAGATAGATAGACAGATGGATAGATAGATAGATAGATAGATAGATAGATAGATAGATAGATAGATAGATAGATAGATAGATAGATAGAGTTAGGTCCATACATATTTGGGCACAGGCACAATTTTTATTATTTTAGCTGCTGACCAAAACATATTCAAGTTGCAGTTATATATGTTGAATATGGGCTTAAAGTGCACACTCTGAGATTTAATTTGAGGGTATTCTCATCACAATTGGAGGAAAGATTGATGAATTACAGCTCTTTAATATGTACCTCCCCCTTTTTCCAGGGACCATAAGTAATCGGACAATTGACTCAAAAGCTGTTTCATGGACAGATGTGGGCTATTTCTTCATATTTCTCCATCAATTAAGCAGGTAAAGGGTCTGGAGTTGATTCTAAATGTTCCATTTTTTTAGAAGAGCATTTATATGAATGGTCCTATTAAAAAAATAAAGTAATTAAATTTTTTACCACATTTTTACCAAAATATGCTAATATAACAAACACAGAAGGAATTTAACATACTGCTGATTTTGTTTTCTTGACATTTATAAACATTGAATTAAGCCCCCTCACTGTCATATTCCCACAAAAATCAGAAAAATATGCCTGATTTTTCACCCACCGGTTCTCATGTCTGCCAGTTTTTTTTTTTTTTTTTTTGTTTTTGTTTTTTTTTTAGTCTGGAGTGGTTTTGTACTGCATATTCTCCAACACCACTGCACGGGGCAGATATTGGGGACAAATAAATCTTAGATATGAAACATTGCTTAGGTAGCTGATGATGTAAAAAGGTTCCCTTTCCCTCAGTAGACCTTCATTCCCACTATACTGATACTTTTAGCCACAAATTCTGCCCAAAGCATTATTTTTACTATAAGATATTAGACTATTTCATACTGCATCGATTTTATGTCCTATTTTCATGATACTCAACTCAGTCCCACCAAAAAAGGTTTACAACCCAACCTGCACTAATATTTAGCATCCACTTTCAGGAGCTGGAATCCCTGTGACAATTCCTCAACCATCAAACCTTATTACGATGCAGAATAAGCTCATATATGTACATAAAGAAACTCAATATCAGACTCCTGGCAAATAAAAAATGATATATTTCCAAGGAGATGAGATCATCAAACGCCTGCAAAACTGTGAGTATAATTAGGAGAGAGTCATTAATCAAGGTATGCAGAGCTGCTCTCTGTAATGAGATTCAGAAAGTGAAATTTATTAAGCCAGGCTTGTATTCACCTCGCTGTTTATCAGGTTCAAATCACCATTTTGTTCAAAGATTCAGTGCCGAAGGCATTAGCCATGGGAGAACGGCTTCCAAATGCATTGAGAGCAAAAGTGTTTAAAAATTAGCCCTCCCTCGCGGGTTTGTTGTGAAGTATACCACTGCCTCCTACACACTCGAGGTAACCGGGAGAAAAACGAGCAGGTTTTTTATTTTTTTGTTGTTGTTGTGTCGCATTGTCATCATTACGAGGTGCCTGGCATGACATTAAACCCGTTTTATAGAAAATCAAATGACTTCTCCTGACTGTGTACTCCCAGAATGCATTGTAATTATGAGTATAATATCAACTGATGTGCATGGTGGTGCATCAAGGCTGTGATTTACTGTGGCTGAATTATTACATCACCATCCCCTGTGATGAATTACCAGTCAAACTATGAACACATGCAACTATTTCATGCTTGACAATGTAAAAAAAGCGAGGCATCAGATTTGAGGGTAGGCTACTTCTACTGTGTAGATGAGCAACGACGCTTGGCACTGAAGCACATTAGCACGAATAACTGACATTGTCTAAATCTGTGTGACATAATAAGTATAATATCTGTGACATGCAGTTGATTACTACCAAAAAATATTTTTGATTAATCTCTCAGTGTGTATTAACCAAAAATAAGCAGTGAATACATTTATACTGGAAGATATACAGTGGGCAGAAACACAAATAAATGTAAATGATGTACAACTTTTTGAAAGTATACTTGTAACTTGTTTCAAAGATTACAGGAAGGGACATTTTTTAATGTTTTTGAGTTTTAAATTCCAACAAAGGCTGTTTTTTTTTTTTTTTACTTGATTTGATTTTTCATTTGATTTTTTATCAAAATACAGTAAAATTGTAAAATAATTACAATTTTAAATATCTGTTTTTCTATATAATATATATATATATATATATATATATATATATATATATATATTTATTTATTTAAATGTAATGTATTCCTATGATGGCAAAGCTGAAATTTCAGAAGTCATTACTCCAATCTTCAGTATCACATGATCCTTCAGAAATATGCTGATTTGGTGTTTGTTTGTTTTTTTTTTCTTCTTTTTTTAATAATAAACATTTTTATTATTATCGATGTTGAATACACTTGTATTATTATTTTTTTTAGAAGAGCATTTATATGAAATAGAAAACTGTACTACTTTTGATTAATGTAATCCATATATATATATATATATACACATATACATATATAGATATATAGATATATATATATATGTATATGTGTGTGTGTGTGTATGTGTGTGTGTGTGTGTGTGTGTGTGCATGTGTGTGTATGCTTTAAACCTGCAGTATACTGTATTGATTGCAAACACATTTTCTAACCGTGTTAATCAGCAGCATGTAATACACAGATATTATGTTGAAAACACATCAGAACTAATCCTTAATATTCCATTAAGGCTATCATCATGTCAAATTACCATTCCACAAAACCAGCACAAATCAAAGATACTCCAGGCTTACAAAGGAGTCTCATAAAGAGCTTGAGTAAGTAAATTAATTCGCCCAATCAATCAAATTAAAGTGCAAGGTAAACAAAGATTTAGCTGAAACTCATCAAACGGCGTAACTCGTGGCACCTCATTAGTAATCAACGTCGCCCGCGGTCAGAAATAAAGGACTGAGGACTGCAGTTGAAAATCGATGGGCAAGTCCTTACCGCCATTGTTGCTGTTGATAGGAGGGAGGGGGTTCTGGCTCATCCACTATTGAAAACATGCTCAGATTCATTGTTTAGCATCACTGTCTTTTTAATTAAGTGCCATTGATCTTTTCAGAGCACTACTTCTTTATGCATTTCCTCCACTTCTAATTTCACCGTGTGTCCGTGAAGTATGGATGGTGAGGACGCCCTTGTTTGGATTAACTGCACCTTAAAGCCGCCTTGCGAGAGGAAGGTGCGGCGTGATTTATTTTGTTTTCAGCATATTTCTCGGGTCCGTGCAGAGTTAATATAAACGCCAGTGACTCTAAATCTGTTTCATTAGGCTGGGCTGCCACCCGTGCAGTGCCCTTGCAGACAGGAGGGAAGGTCTGTTGTCGAGGTGCTGCTTCCAACAGAAGGTTAAGAACATGTGTAACATTTATCAATGGCTAAATCTACAGAACAGAAAGAAAAAAGAACTTCACTTGTCATAACGTGGTTTGCTTTTCTCGTCTGATACTGAAGAAATGAAGGCCAGAGTCTAGTTATCTTTACAGAGTGAATTTCACCCCAAAATCAAAAGTAAATGAGAATGTGCAGTCAGACAGTGTTTTTTTTTATTCCTTCACAGGGTTTATATTGCAAAACTGACTAAGACACATTCTCAGAAAAAAGGTACAAAAGCTGTTACTGGGGGATGTACCTTTTCAAAAGGTACACTTTTGAACCTTTTAGGTACTAATGCGTACAATTTAGGTAATAATAGTGGCTTTCGCACCATATATTTCTAGGAACTTAGTTCTAAGAACTAGCCAGCAGGGTCGTTCCAAGAGAACCAATTTCTCCCTCAGGCCGTTTTCTGAGTTGAATTCACTCCGGCAGCAGGAACTCTGAAGCGGCAGACAGTGACGTCTTTATGTGCGGCATTTAAAAATGTCAACAAACTGTGAATGGAGGACACCGTATTCGGAGCTGTTTTGTTTAGGGATGGATTGATCCGATACTCAGTATCGGTATTGGTATCGGCTCCGATACTGTCATTTTCTGCCGGATCGGGTATCGGTCAGATGAGACTGATCCAAATCCAATATTGTACTTATACTATTCTGTGTTATTGTTGAGCCCCACGAAAGGCACAAAAACATTATAAAGCACCATAAAGTTTTCATGCACTATATTTCAAGTGTTCTGAAGCTGTTCCATAGTTTAATCTGAGGTACAGATGTATATTTAAAGGTGCCATAGAATGAAAAACTGTATTTACCTTGGCATAGTTGAATAATAAGAGTTCTGTACATGGAAATGACATACCATGAGCCTCAAACACCATTGTTTCCTCCTTATGTAAATCTCGTGTAAATCATGTACCTGCCCATGTTCTAGGCCAGCCACCAGCCGCGCTATCAGAAGTTCTGCAGGTATTGTGAAGAAACAAGCGAGGACAACAGCGAAAATGGCAGATCATGGAAATAAATGTTATGTTCTTAGGGTTGTAACTGCACATGTAAAACCGTTTCTGAAGAATTTTTTACCCTTACCTAAGCCACATACCTTCTATGTAGATATCAGAGAACAATTTAAAATATTGTCTCAATGCATTCTATGGCACTTTTAAGTCGTTAAATTCAAGTTGATTTAAACTCTTCTCTCCATTCAGCAATCAAACTGCGTGTTTCGTTCAGATACTACAGTCAAACTCTCTTCAAGAGCGCACAGTAACTGAGGTTTAAAACTGTTAAAAGAAAATGCTCAATAAACTAACGCACAGATTTAATACACTACGCATTATTATCTCTTCCCTTTGTACTTTTCTATGCAGACTCGGAGTGCTGTGCACTGTGACTCCGTGCTGCTTCAAGGGCATCATTCTGTGCATGGGATGCGCATAAACGTTTTGTGCCGCTTTGTATTGGAGCCTTTCGTATTATAATACTTTTGCGCAATGAAAGATTATTAATAGTCTTTCTTGTTCTGTCCTATCTATCATATGTTGCTGCCTTCATTACTGTGCTATACAGTTAAAAGAAATGTCTTTTAATTTTATGGTATATATTTATAAATAAATGTTTTTGCTTGTTTTTTCATGAATGTATTTTACAATACAAAGAGCAATGTGTAACATTTTACCAGATTTAGTGGTACACATTCACTTTTATTTGTAAATAAAAATGTTTGACTAGTTTTTATAAAAATGATTGTGCACCCATGATTTTTCTAGAGCAGGGGTGTCAAACTCAGTCCCTGGAGGGCCGCAGCCCTGCAGAGTTTAGTTCCAACACAACATACCATGTAGTTTTCAAATAAGTCTGAAGGACCTGATTATCTGGATCAGGTGTGTTTAATTAGTGTTGGAGCTAAACTCTGCAGGGCTGCGGCCCTCCAGGAAGTGAGTTTGACAGCCCTGTTATAGAGTATCTTTTGCTGCTGAATTATCCACTAACCTAGTTTATAATAGTATTTTGTTCATAGATTATGATTTTATATTTTTTTCATTAAAATGAAGTTATCCATATGTAGTAGATAGTGTTTAACACACAAAAGAATGACGATCAGGTCAACACAGAAGTATAGAAATTCTACATTGATTAAAAAAAACTGTGCTGTATTGGATTGGATCAGTATCAGCAGATACTCTGAATTTTTGGTATCGGATCGGTTCTGAAAACATAGTATCGTTGCAGCCCTAGTTTTGTTGTGTGTCATGGGTTTCGTGATAACTCAAAATTTACACGACTGAAAGAGCATGAAAATCTGACAAACTCTTATGACAACGAGGCTGAGACAACAGGTAAATGCTGTTATCACTGTATTTCATGTTCATGGAGAAAATATTTTTACATGGCTTTTTAAAAATACTGGGTAGCCGGTGTTTCGTATGCGTTTGGCCAATCAGTGTATATTTATGTAACTGATAGTTCCTATAGAACTGTTTTAATTTATCTTCTACTCTGAAGTAGATATAGTTTAGTTAATATAGTTTCCCCAAACAGAGTTTCTAGAGCTAAAACTGCTCCTAGTTCCTGCAGTGCGAACACGCCAAAAAGCGCGTTCTTCTGCCAGTAGTTCTAGGAACTATGAAAATGTTCTTCCGGTGTGAATGCCCCTAATGTGTACCTTATAGACCCTTTAGGAACAAAAGTTACACCACAGTGACAGCTTTTGTACCTTTTTTCTGAGTGTGCACTGTAGATCATCTGGCATTGTATTATGTGGCAACTTTAATATATACATAAATATATGGACACTAAATATGTTGAAATTATTCAATTAGTCAATTGTACATGCTTCCCAGACGAGAGGTCAGTTATACGCTATTGCCAGAGAGCTGTGTAATTATGTTTAGCAAAATAAATAAATAAACGCTCAATTGTCAATACGTAATGTGCCATAATATTTTTAATTCTCATTAAATTAGTTACAGTAATGCAGAAATCACATTAAAAATACTGTTATAATGATTTTTACATTTTATTTAAATCAGCATAAAGTAAAAATTGTAAATTAAATACATTATAAATGATCATACATAATAAACAAACTCATTTTCATTACTATATTGCAAAAAAGATATAATGAAATAAAAGCAAAAGATAATGAAGTATTTATGCATCACTACCAGCTTTCCATCAAAGGATTTTTTTAGCACTTTGAAATGTTTACCAATATAGCAGAAGGAAACACCATTTATTGATACTATTTCTCAAGTGTTGAAAAAAATCATTTTTCATTTAACTCTAAATTCTACATCGACACTTCAAATGATGCAAAAATTTGTGTAGAGAAAGTTATTGTAATGCAAAAAAATCGAACACTGATTTGCAAAACGTTGCAAATCACATTGCTACTTGCAAAAATTATTTAGACAGGCATTTTTCAGAATTAAAAAAGCCTATTACCAAGCATTCCTTTAAATTTGTCTAATAAAGATAAACATAAAAATAAAATGGTATACAACTGCACCGTTTCTGAATATATAGGCAAGTTTCATAAGATGTATTATAGAAGAATCTCATGTGGGCCAACTTGTGGGTGATAGCATGCGAGATGAAATATTTTCAAATAATTTGTTCGCCTGATTGATGAAACCTCCAGCCCATGTTTATTTTCATCTTTGTATGGAAGACAAACGGTCACTTATAAAGTAATTGGGTAAGTGAGTTCGCAATCACAGTGTATGGGCATACAATAATAAAGGCTCTTTGAGCATGCACATGTGTATAGATCTCATAAATATTCATGGAAATGTTTATGGAACACAACAGAACAAAAGTCTGCCTTACAAGACATAACAGTGGGATGAATATTAACATCTTGGGCTGCAAACTGTCGCCTCGATTTTAACAACCAGCCATCCATTTGAACAGATTATGTACCTACAGCACAAAGACAGCTCAGTGAAAATATTGACGTGTACCATCCCACTCAATCAGATGATGTGTAGAACACAGCGATCTAGGAATATTTACTGGATTTGCCAAGCCAGAGGTTACAAACAATGCAACTACACACACAGGTGCTTTGTTTGCACACAGGCCTATTGTTAAGAAATGAGGGACGCAAGACTTTGATTTCCCTCTGAGCCACTGAATCTCAGCTTCTGGCATCCCAGATGCCTAAAGCTCTTCTCCAAGTTTAGAAAGTTCTAGAAAAGTCCTGAAGACCTTCCACAGGCAGCAGCAAATAAGCAGCAACTGAAACGACAAGTGCAAGCACAACCTCCATCAGAGTGCTCAACCTGTGCCAACCTCTTGCTCGCTAGTACTGATGAGACAATTGGAAAACGAAACTGCAAGAATGGCATTTCAACGGGAGCAGAACAGGAAGATCTTTTTGCAGCACCCTATGATTAAACCTTTTGGGGTTTTTGTTTTTTTTTTTTTTTGAATATCTGTATGCTGCTGTGTAATACAGCTTTGGCATTTACATCAATATAGTGCGTCAGCCGATCCAAAAAGAATATTCCACAGTACGTTCACCTTTCACTTTTCTTTAAAATAACAATACCACACACTCACGTTGAGACCAGAGTTCAGTGTCACATATGTTTTATAAATGCAGCGGGGTTATTATAGCTAACTAAAACCATAAAAAAAAATAATAAAACACACACACAAAAAAAAAAAAAAAAAAAAAAAAAAAAAAAAAACTTTCAGCTAGTTTCCAAGGCAACACTTCCAATTTTCACTGAGTTTAACTTGATGCACTAAAATAACTAAACAAACAAAACAAATATTAAAATTAAATAAAAATGAATAGACATTCAAAAACAACAAAAAATAATAAAAATTACCAGAAAGCAGAACATGAAAGCAGAAAATATAAAAATAAAATTCAATTCAAAAATATTCAAATTCAAAATAGTAATAAAATCTACAATTGTATCTCAATGATGCTAAAATAACACTGATATGTATATTTTAAAAAAAAAAAAAATAAATAAATAAAATATATGCAGAATCCAACACTCAAAAAAGTTACAGAAATATAAAATTGTTATTCATTCATTCATTTTATTTTATTTTATTTCATCCCAGCTGCTGTGCTTTTTTTCCCCCTTACACAGTTCTAGTGTGGCATAATCTATTTCAGGTAACCCTGTTCTTAATCACTACAAACGACAAAATGACCAGTGATTAGTCGCTTTACATGTCAGTTAGATAGTAGGCAGAAAAAGCATCAATGAGGACCATTTGTAGTTTAGTCAAAGGTCTGCCTATGGGAGACTACTTTAGCTTTAGCATACGTGGCCCCAAAAAAAGTGAATAAGCTAATGTGCCGTGATTCAGTTCCCTTTACCTTCTGAAATAAGGTGCAGTTCAGACGTAATCATCAAATCCTAATACAGGTTTATAGTCTCAGATTTGTAGCGTGTGCTGAACTTGAGGAGATAAGAGAGTGACATTGCCATTTAAAATGAATCAATGAGATGTTATCAGCATTTTCGACGTTGATTTGAGTCTAGCATGTCAAACAGCAGAAGCCCATCTTGTTCAGCCCACTCTATTTGATAGGAAATTTGTTCAGTCCAATGCAAACACAATTATAAAGGATAAACACACAATTATAATATTCAAACACGTTATTTCATCAGTATGCTCACCCATATCTTTATAACTGTGTTGCTAGTTATGCAAAAAAGGTAACGCTCTGCTTGTGATCGTTTCACTTTTTTGGCATTTTTCTTTCTTTTTTTTTTGCCTTCTTTCCTTCCTTTTAAATCTGAGGCTGTACAGAAATGCTGCAAACACTGGGAACGAGATCAGGAGCTAATTAAAACCATTCATTAGAAAGCTAATTGAGGGAGTATTCATCTCAGTCCAACTAATGCAAAGAGAGAAATGAACATTTACAGCTGGGAATTAAATGACAAATTCAAACTTTTAGATAGTTTTACCTTTGCTAAGTAACAGAGCTGTGGCTTAGTGGTTAGCGCACATTACGTTGTAGTGCTCATCTAGGAAAAGTTCGAGTTCAGCTTGTGCCATTTCCCAAACTCATTTAAAAACCCTCTTTTAGACAAACACAACAACCTCTGAGCAAAAAAAAAAAAAAAAAAAAATGCAACAATGTAGATTCCCAAAATGGAGACTAGAGGCTGTTCTGTCTGAATAGGCAATGAAGGAGATGCTTTACTTCACTAAATAAGCTGCTTTTCTGTGGAAATGGTTTATCACATAATAAACTGATTGCCTTGACCCTAATCTTCAGCATATTTACCATGACATATTCTTTTTGAAGAGAGCTATAGTATATTTGGAGTCGACAATAACTAAATAGCAGTTCTATAAGAAAATCAAGTGAACTCTGTAGTGTTTGAGAACAGTAAACTGATTAAATTAGGCCATTAATTTCCTCCTTGGAGAATAAATAAAAGTTTTAAGGCTTCTTTGTTTGAAAAGAAATCAAAATAGTAATAATAATTCAGTCATTTCTTGCCATTCTATTTGAATATTATTCAGATTTTTGTTGTTCACCCCAAATTTCCAAATGTCTATGTTAGAATGGCTAATAAGGCTAGTGTTTATACCAGTGTTATTTTAGTATCACTGATAATACTAAATTATTATATATTTTTTTATAAATATTTTATTAATTTTTATTTTTTTAAATATTAGTTTTCGTTATTTTACTACTTCAAGTTACACTAAAAATGAAACTAGAATTGCTATTAATTTCTTATTAACTTTTATTTGTTTTAGTGCTTTAAGTTAAACTAAAAGATAGTTACAAATGATGTCCTGGCAGCTAGCTGAAATAAAATAAGTTATTTTTTATATATATTTTCTTGCATTTCAGTTAACATTTATTTTATTTTGTAATTTTTTCTATGGTTTTAGTTATCATTTTAGTTATAGTTAATAATAAGAATCATGGTCCATACAATCATGTATGATGAATAATGGGATGTTTTTTGTAGCAGGAGGCGTGCTAAGTTGTTTACCCACTCTTGGTGTTCCAATAGCCTGATTGCATTATGTTACCTAGACGGCTCAGAGGAGAACAGACCTCGCTAATGACTTTCTCATTCACACTGACCTTGAGGACTGCAGGTAATTAGACTTGAGGTGTTATTGTCTAATGGAAAGTTAAGGAGAGATTGAATACTGCAGACGCAAGAAAAGTCCACAAAATCTCCGTCTTCTCCCAGGGCGCATCAATCAGCAGTAACAGGAGGAGCCTTCATGAAAGTCACATCAAATCAAACGGTTTTTGCCATTATGAACCGCTTGTCTTCTCAGCAGCATGGAGCTGTTATTTATTCATTTAATTCCCCATTTTACAGAGCAGAGAAGTCACTTTATGCCACTGTCAATGCATCTCTGACTGAGCATTATCATCTATAAATAAACACCAGATAAAAGCATAAATTAGTCTCTGGACACATCTCCTCATTTGATCTATACTGTATGTTCAGCGATGTACAGAGCTTACAAAAGCAGTAAACAAAGTACCTTAGAGAAGATTTAGGTGTCAAATTCTAGAGTTGACATCAAAGAACAGTTAAGCTGTATTGTAGTTGATATATCAGGATTAAGTACACTAATATCCTCTACAGTGGCTCACTACTAAAAGTTACAGCACTGTTCTCTAGTAGGGATTGAGTAGTAGGCTACTTGGAAGTGACATGAATGAAGTGACATGAATGTTTAATTTAGAAGAACACCAGAGAACCATTGTAGATCTAGTGAACTATTATGCTATTTTATTGTAACATTGCTGTAATATTTGACTGTCCACATTACTTTGCTACCTAGAATGTGATTTCTATGGTTTGCATCATTGTAACTATTTTCATTGATGGAACAAAAATGGATCAAAATAGCCATCCATAATGTGCATAAAATATCAGTTAATCAACATAAACTTACTGTTTATAGAACAGTTGCAAAAATGCGAAATCACACATGCAATCTTTTCTTGTTCATGTGACATTTATTAATTGACATACCTTCTTTAAGAATTTAAAGGATATTCCACCAAAATGAAAATCCTGTCATCATTTACTCATCCTTATGTCATTTTAAACCTACATTTTATTTTACTTTATTTTATTTTATTTTTTCCCTAGCATGGAACACAAAGGAAGATATTTTGAAGAATGTTGGTAACTAAACATTTTTGGTTACCATTGACTTCCATTGTATAGACAAGAATGACATTAGTGTGAGTAAATATTATATATATATATATATATATATATATATATATATATACACTTACTCAGTAGCTAAAATGTGATAATTATAGCATAGTGCTCCTGGAAAAATTAGCTTTTTGCTAGAAAAGATTCACTATGATCATCTGAATTACTCCACTAAAAAACACTGAAGAAGTGTGATTGCCGTTTTGAGTTTGTTACTCCTCAACACTGGTGTGTTAGCAGCCTTTTCTTAATTGGAGAAATTGGTGACACTTGTTACAGTCTATATTACTGCAAGCCTTAGAGTGCTTGTTCTTAATCAGCTCTCTCATTATATTATCCTAATCATCTCTGCAGCTGCTGGACACTGATTATTTATGTGTTGAATTTGTCTCATGTCATGATAACGGCCGTCCCCATAACGCTCATGTCCACTGCCGCCCATGAGATCTAATCAATGCAGACATGAATAGTGCATCATGACCTCAAAGGGGGTTGACTGGTGATTTACTCTCAATTACACACTGAGAAACAGGTCTAAGGACACTGCCACAGCCTTCTATCAACAGCTTTCACACCCGAAATAAAACCTTTTATTGCCCGGCTGTCTCACTGATATATTCCACACACAGACCTGCTGGTTAGCCAGATGCTTGGGCCTGGATTCTCCATCAGGGAGACTATTATTACCGGTCATGAATCAGAAGAGATCAACACATTCTTATCATCATGAACGACAACAGGAGATATTAATTATCCAATTAATAATATTTTTCCTGTGTTTTGAGTTATCACTATAATGATCACAGTAAATCCAGATAACGTCCACCACATGAAATGATACCATGAACCTAATATTTTATCTAAAATCTAAGACAAATCTACAAAATCTAGTAATCATTTTTTATTAGTAGTCATTATTTTTGGGAAATATCTAGTTGTAACACTTTTAAGTTTACAGAAGTTCTGTATATGCATATAAACTGCTACAAAACTTATAGTATTCTTCATTATTGGCCATTAAAAAGGGTATATGGTTTACTGAATACACACTAACCTTTGACGTAATGGTGGGGCATGTTGACATGATTAATTTTAACAAGACATTTTGACATTGGACTAAAACTTACTGACTTTCCAAAAAAAATAAAAAAAAATAAATAAAATAATAATAAGAATAATAATAATAATAATAATAATAATAATAATAATAATAATAATAATAATTTTTGTACTTTTTTGGGATTTTTCCCGCCTTGTTAAACTTGTGAAAAATATAAAGTACTTGTTAGGCTATGTTATTATTATTAAATATTGGATTCAATTTTTTTACCAACTTGTTTTCTTACAGTTAGTACAGGTTTTATATTCCTTTTTGGAACATCTCAGCATATGCACATCAGTTGTTTAGTGAACTTTGTCCAAATCTCCCACAAATAATATTTTTTCCCCCAAAAACTAATATACATAAACTAAGATCAATGAGGCCTAGAAGAAATCAAAAAAGCTGTACTAACTGCAAAACAAAACAAAACAAAAAAAATGACAAAAAGACTGAATACAAGATTTGGTGATAATATAGCATAATGAGAGATTTACAAGCATTTTTTAAAGGCTTACATTTTTTACTGGGAGCACCAAATTAAGTAAAAGGATATTCATCATAGAACAAGGATCAAATGGACTTTTAACAATATAACAAGTATGACACATGAACAATTCATCATGAAGCAAAAATGAAATTTAGCCAGCAGTAAACAACAGAACCACTTATAGAGGAAAAACACAGTGTGTAATTGGATATCTTCCCCATGTCACAACGGACTTCCATATGCCTTTTATCTATTTATGGATTCTAATTTACCACACGCATAAGCATAGCATTTCAATTCAAGCTGTGCAAAACAGAAAAGCAAGGTACTTAGCTACTGACACCCAGATGCATGGAAACCATCAGCGTCTTATATTTGATGGGCCACATTTGGTGGTCTTACCTAAGAAAAATCAAGAGAGAGAGAGAGAGAGAGAGAGAGAGACATTTAGTCGGAAACAATACTTATATGTCATAGAATATAAGGTACACTTGAGACTAGCAGCACCGAGGAGACCATAAACGCTAACATAAGTGGCTTTTCATGAATATTTTGGGACATGGTCATAATTTGAACCATTTTTAGTAAGGCAGATGGGTCTAAAAAGCCCTTTCAGATGACAACAGCTGTGCTTAAGGTCTGAGAGCAAGGAAATGTACCTGCTGTACTATCTGTTGCTAGAGGAACACAGGATAACTATCAATTGTCCTGCATGCTGCTAGCAACAGGTATTACACCCTAGAGGAAGCAGATTTCATCTAATTGCGGGACTATTTGAGGGATATTTTTCATGCACCATTTGAGGGAAATTACACGTTGCAATTGAACAGAAGAAGAAACATAATTCTTAGTGCAGAACACTGCACAGCAGAAGGGAGGTAAAAAACCATTTTAGGCAATTGACAAACAACATTCTTACTCAACTTAATCATACAAAGATTTCTACCCTGCAGAATATTTAATGAATAGACTGGCAATTAATAAAAAAAATTTAAAAAAACACTGAAAGTTGGCAGGGACCTTTGAGGATCATGAGGATCATTCAATTGATACAGTATAATAATAATAATAATAATAATAATAATAATAATAATAATAATAATTTACTTATTTATTTATTTATTATCTTTATTTTTTTAAACATTTTAAATAAATTTAACAGCATTTTAAAAGTTCCATGTTTTATACAGGTATAATTATTAATAAATTGAAATTCATATATAGTAAAAAATAAGAGAGAGGGACAGATAAATCAAGATAGTTTGATCAAGATGGCGCCACACACGGCAGCCATGGTGCTTGGCTCTCCAGTTGTTTTAGTGTTTTTGTTAGTTTTTCCTGTATTTTGTTTGTCAAACACGATCAGTTTCGAACTCACCACAAAATCTCCTACCGGTTTTCGACTATTCGGACGTTTTGCTGAATGTCGTAGTTGGCGGAGCAGCGGCGCTGTTCAGACGCTTCAGGACATGCAGACAGGGGAAGCGAGCCGGCGCGCTCGTGAAGCTCAGACAGCGCAGATTTAGAACGGCGTTGCCTAGCATCTATCTCATGAATCTCCGCTCTCTACCCAACAAAACGGACGAACTCCTTCTGCTTTCCCGGTTAAACAAGGACTTTTCAAACTCTGCTGCTCTGTGTTTCATGGAAACCTGGCTGAATGATGCCATTCCGGACAGTGCGCTTCATCTGCCGGGCTTTCAGCTGTTTAGAGCAGATCGCGACGCAGGATCAACGGGGAAATCGCGCGGCGGCGGGACGTGCTTTTACATCAATGAAAGGTGGTGTACAGATGTAACTGTGTTAAAGAAGATGTGCTGTCCCGATCTGGAAGTGCTCTTCATCAACTGTAAACCTTTCTACTCGCTGCAGGAGTTTTGCTTGTTCATTCTCGTGAGTGTTTACATTCCTCCGCAAGCGCACGTGAGCTCAGCTTTACAGAAATTTGCTGATCTGATCACAGACACAGAACAACAACACCCAGACTCTGTTTTAATCATTCTCGGGGACTTTAATAAAGCAAATCTCTCCCGTGAACTGCCAAAATACAGACAGCATGTTACATGTCCCACCAGAGAGAGTAATATATTGGATCACTGTTACACAGCAATAAAAGATGCATATCACTCTGTTCCATGGGCAGCTTTAGGACTCTCTGATCACTGGTTCATCTTATACCGACCTACAGGCAGAAACTGAAATCAGCTAAACCTGTATTAAGGACTGTAAAGAGATGGACTAATGAAACAGAGCGGGTTTTTCAAGCCTGTTTCGACCTCACTGATTGGAGTGTTTTTGAAGCTGCTGCAAACGATCTGGATGAGCTCACAGAGACTGTAACATCTTATATCAGTTTCTGTGAAGATATGTGCATTCCAACCAGGACTCATCTAACTTACAACAACAACAAACCGTGGTTCACTGCAAAACTCAGACAGCTCCATCAGGCCAAAGAAGTTGCTTACAGGATGGGAAACAGAGTCTTGTATAAACAGGCCAAATACACACCGGAAAAGGAGATCAGAGTGGCAAAGAGGAATTATTCTGGAAAGCTAAGGAACCAATTCTCCTCCAGTGATCCTGCTTCAGTGTGGAAAGGTCTGAAAGACATCACCAATTACAAGACACCATCCCACAGCACTGTGGAGAATCAACAACTGGCAGACGATCTGAATGAGTTCTACTGCAGGTTTGAAAAAACACCATTAACACCTCCAGCAACCCTCCCCACTCTCCAAGAACTGTACTCATCCAGAGTGAGCAAAAGGGCTTGCAAAATCACTCTGGACCCCTCACATCCAGCACACTCCCTCTTTGAACTGCTGCCGTCTGGTCGACGCTACAGAGCTCTGAGCACCAGAACGGCCAGGCACAGGAAGAGTTTCTTCCCTCAGGCAATCCATCTCATGAACATTTGAACACTTAACAATAAACATGAAACACAACACTATCATACATTTATTTATTTAACACACATACTTATTATATTTCAAATTTGCACCTAACATACCTGTACATATTAAATTGTCTATTTTGTATATTGTGTTTGTGCTATTTTGTGCATTGTCTATTTTTTATATTTGTATATTATTATTTTTATTATCTGTGTCTTGTCTTGTCACTGTCATTCTGCCACACTGTGGAGCTTCTGTCACCAAAACAAATTCCTCATATGTGCAAACATACCTGGCAATAAAGCTAATTCTGATTCTGATTCTGATAAAAGTGAAAGGAATGTTGGTAATTATGAAAGGAATGTTGGTTACTGTAAACTTACAAAGAAAGCTGTGGCCAAAAACAGCCGCAGCATGGAATGTGCCCCAGATTTGATATATTTCTCTCTTTATCTCGCTGTGGTAGCAGGTATGTTCAGTCTCTCTCTCTTTCTTCCTGTCTCAGTCAAGGGACTGTGTTAATATGCAAAACAGAAATTCTTTCTGTTAATGATGCCCTCAGTGATTTGGTATGCCAAAAGGAATGAACAAGAAGCCAAAATGGTCTTTGCAACTATTATTTTTGATTTTCTGAATAAAAACCTGTGTTAACTTAATTTCAACCATTGATAGTGTACTGATGATTCTGGCTTCTGTTCCTATAATCTGAGTTAAACGGAGGTCTTCAATCCACAGTGTAGTTTCACAAAATGCATTCAGTTAAAGATTTTAATACTATCCTCATCTGGATGTGGTGGAGGTAAATTCATTTTTAATATTTATTCAAAGAAATGTTTACATTGATGTGACAACATACACTGTATGCCTGCAAAATCAATTTCAGACTCGAACCACGTATAATTAGATCCGCTGTTTACATAATGTACTGTGTGTAGAATTGATTAGATTCGTTAGAATAAAACATTCCCAGAGAAGCACAGAAAGAAAGCCTCACAATTTAAGGAACAAGCATTAGAAAAAGAAAAAAACAGAAAACAGATCTGGTGAAGTGCCAAAGGACAAGTTATTAAAGTTGTAATTCAAAGGGAGAAGATGGCCTCTGTGTCTGTAATGGCTTTAAGAGATGCTTTATTTATTTATTTTATTTTTATTTATCTATCTCAATGTTTACCAGAACGAAATGCATAACTTGTAAGTTTAAAGAATCTAGGACCAATTTTAGACCAAATCTAAGACCAATACAAAAAGATAAATATCATATTGAGACATTACAAAACACCTAACATTATGAATTATATTTTCTTTAGATATTGTCCAATGGCTTAAAAAAGATGCTCAAGTATTGCAAAGAGCAATACAATTCTCAAAGCATGATTTTCACTAAATGTTCATACTAAAATTAGAAAAAGCATAATAAATTATGAATATTTATTCTACAGATGGCTTTACACAATCTGAAGTGAAAATTATGCATTTATGCAATTACACACACTTCTTAATGCAACAAGTTGTGTCACACATCTAACCGTTTTACATAGTTTCGTTCTGTTCCTCACACAAAGCATCATACGGCTTCAGACATCATGGAAAACACTGCATAAATCACACGTTGAACAATACTTTTACCAACAATCCTTAACTAGGACAATCTTCAAAATTTCTCCTATTTGTAAGCATAAAGGCCCATTGACACCCTGCAACAGACATCCAAAACACACTGCTGAAATAAAGATCCGTGGGAGCCGTAGTGCCGTTGATTTGTCCTTACAGGAATGCAAATACCAATCCTGCTTCCATCAAATCTCATCCAATTCCCCCAGTCTCATTCACAACATCCCAAAGGGAAAAGCCTATAAAAAAGCATTAAAGCAGAGACCATAATGATTAGTTGCCGCATCTCTTTTTGAAGGACGTCTGGTGGTCTATATCTCCGACATAAAGAAAACAGAGATCAACCAAAGAACAGCAACAAAGCCAGTCTCGCTATAACACTCCAGCCTTATTCATGAAAATGTATTTGGCGTATTGATCAAAGAGATTCAACGCTTCTAAGGTCAGACAGACACATGTCGAACAATGACTCCAAAGGCCTGCTGGATCAGCTCTGGGCCATACAAATGCACAATACAAAGCATATGGCTCTTATTACTCGCACCTCTGCTGAAAAGGGTTTGGAAATTAATTTCATGCCTGATTTAAAGCCCCCAAATGCTTTAGCGCACTCCTGTCTGATATTATAAACATCCACGGCTTAATCTCGCCTGGGCTCTGGCACCAAATCGCTATTTCTAAGTAGACATAACTGTACCAGGCTAAGCAAAGTTGGCAGGGTTTCTCTGATAAGCTTCGCCGCTCAGCGATTTGTCACATAAGGGTGTCACACTGGTTGGTACCAAAAAGCGCCCGAGAAAAGACGCATCACAGTTGTATGTATTTTTTTATATCGAACTTCCGCACTGCAGTCACTCAATGAGGATTTACATGCCCTCTTTTAAATGTTTTTTTCTGGATGGGTGTCTGCCGGGATGCAGAGAGGCCATTTATTTTCAGCTCTGCGGTAAAGCAGTGAAGATGTGTGTAGGCAGATAGAGAGTGGGGATGTACTCGGGAACGGCTATATTTTCTCGGTATCGAACGCTAAACGTTAAACTGAGGAAAGGTTTCATGCACTGTGACTTTTCTTCACCTCTCTCTAAGTTTTTTTGCTTAAACATACACCTGAGGCCACCGGGAATTCTGTTTAAAACATTGATTTACTTCAGATAATATTTCTGGACCATGCTGAATTCATTTCAGTATGTTTTATTCATAATGTGGCAGTTTAATCCTAGTGTCCGGAGGGGGAGCCCCGAGATGGTTGGGTATAAATAAATTATGAACGGGAGAAAATTTGAGTCGAAGATGGAGTTCTTTAAATTAATTGAACTTGAATTAATTGAAATTGTGTAGGTGTATTATATATATATATATATATATATATATATATATATATATATATATATATATATATATATATATATATATATATATATATATATATATATATGATACAGGCAAAACCTAGTAAGCTGCTTTGCTGTCTACTATCTACTGTTTTCTAAGGAAGCGTCCTGGTACAGGGGTCTTCAGTCTTTGAGTCGCTATAAATACAACAATTCCTCACACCTCACAACTGGTGAGTCGCATATGTAACACAAAAGTCTCGATTCACAAATGATTCCATTTGTGTTTGTCATTAGCAGTGTTGGGGAGTATCTAGTTACATGTAACAGAATTACGTAATTTAATTACAAAATAAATGTAACTGTATCTGTTACAGTTACTAAGAAAAAATATGTATACTCTAAAAATACTGGGAAAAACACAGAATTACTAGATGCAACAGCATAACTCAAAAGATGAGCATTTATTAAGCAAGAACACATGGAAAAAATACAAGACAAATACAAACCTAAAGACAGTTTTTCCAAAGTTCTACCAACATGTGAACTTTGCAACAAGGGGAAACAACACACTGGACTTTGTTTATACAACAGAGAAAAAAAAATACAAAGCTGAACCCCCGCCCCCACATCTCTGTTATGCTAATCCCAGCATACAGACCACTTCTCAAACTTGCCAAACCGGTTCAAAAGCAAATCACGGTATGGCCAGACAATGCTACCTCAGCACTGCAGGACTGCTTCCAGGACGCAGACTGGAACATGTTTAAAGAGGCGGCCACCTACAACAACCACACAGACCTGCAGGAGTACACTGAAACTGTGACTGCTTACATCAAAAAGTGCATTGATGATGTGGCAGTCACCAAGACCATCACCACACGTGCCAACCAGAAGCCATGGATGACAGCAGAGGTTCGTGGGCTGCTAAAGACCAGAGATGAAGCATTCAGATCAGGAGATAAAGCAGCCCTCAAAACAGCAAGAACCAATCTGTCTTATGGCATCAAGAAGGCAAAACATCAGTATGCTAAAAAAATCAACAACAACTTCAACGACAGTAAAGACACTTGGATCCTGTGGCAAGCCATTCAGACCATCACTGACTACAAGCCCCCACCACAGGCTAGTGACGATGACACATCATTAGCAGATGCACTCAACCACTTCTACTCACGATTTCAGATACAGAACGACACACCTGCACAGAAACTACTCACATCTCCAAACGACCAGGTACTCTGTCTCTCTCCAGCCGATGTAAGGAAGACCCTATCCAGGATTAACCCATGAAAGGCTGCGGGCCCTGACAACATATCTGGACGTGTACTGAGAGACTGTGCTGCACAGCTGACGGATGTCCTAACAGACATCTTCAACACCTCGCTGAGCCAGGCAGTCGTCCCCACGTGTCTCAAATCCACCTCCATAATTCCAGTACCAAAGAAGTCACCTGTGTCCTGTCTGAATGACTATCGTCCCATAGCACTGACCCCAATCATGATGAAGTGCTTTAAGAGGTTAGTCATGCATCACATCAAGTCCAGTCTCCCAAACATGCTGGACCCATTCCAATTTGCATACCGTCCAAACCGTTCCACGGACGATGCAATATCCACCACTCTCCACCTAGCTCTTACTCACCTGGAACAGAAAGACTCTTATGTAAGAATGCTGTTCATCGACTTCAGCTCAGCATTCAACACAATAATCCCACAACAGCTCTTCCACAAACTAAACCTGCTGGGCCTTAACACCTCCCTCTGTAATTGGATCCTGGACTTTTTAACTGCAAGACCTCAGTCAGTCCGTGTCGGCCGCAACACCTCCAGCACTACCACACTGAGCACAGGTGCCCCACAAGGCTCTGTGCTCATCCCGCTGCTCTTCACGCTGCTGACTCACGACTGCACTGCCATGTCCGGCTCCAACCACATCATCAAGTTTGCTGATGACACAACTGTGGTAGGGCTCATCAGCAACAACGATGAAACACACTACAGAGAGGAAGTGGCACAGCTGGCTGAATGGTGTGGTGTTAACAACATGTGGGTAAGACAAAAGAGGTTGTGATGGACTTCAGGAGAAACTCTGTTGACCACCCCCCACTGACCATCGACGGCTCAACCGTGGAGAGAGTCGGCAGCACTAAATTCCTGGGGGTGCACATCACAGAGGATCTCACCTGGACCACCAACGTCACGTCACTCAACAAGAAGGGACAACAGCGCCTCCACTTTCTCCGCCGGCTGAAAAGGGCAAGTCTCCCTCCACCCATCCTCACCACTTTCTACAGGGGCACCATTGAGAGCGTGCTGACCACCTGCATCACTGTCTGGTATGGGAACTGCAGTGCTGCTGACCGCAAGACCCTACAATGGACAGTGAACACAACAAAATCTTTTTGCACTATGTACTGCTTCACATAAAATCTCCCTTCTGCACAACAATTTAATGTACAAAATATTTTTTTTTGTACAATTTCATGTACAAATATCTCTTTTGCACAATTTCATGTACAGTATTTATGTAAAGTTGTTGTACAGTCTCAGTTTGTGTATGTGTAGTCAACTAGGTATAGTAGTTATAGTATTTATAGTATATGTATAGTCAGATGGTTAACTGTTGTATAGCTCTATTGTTTCTCCTATACTTGTATTGTTGTATATTTATCTTATGTTTAACTAGTATGTAGCACCATGGTCCTGCGAGACACGACATTTCGTTCCACTATATGTCCACACATGTAGCAGAATGACAATAAAGCTCGACTTGACTTGATTTGATTAATTTCGTTCTCAAATTGCATCGACTGCTCTAAAAAATGAGACACCAATGTTTCAGGAGTTTAGCACACAGAAAAGGATACATGCTTATTTGATACATTCCAAAAATATACTTTTTATTAAAATCACTGGACTATAAAAGCTTAACAAGATGTTTCGGTGTCTATCCAAACACCATGCTTATTTGATAACTGTTTTATTTCCTATTTGGGTATATGTATATGCTTTATTTATTTATTTTAAGATTAACTGTTTTTTAAGGCATTGTTAATCTACTAAAGTCTGGTGCTAAAGTCTGATTTTGTGGTGGCTGTGCTTTAAAATTAAATTACTATGATCTTAATTCAAGTGAAGAAGGATTATGAAAGTCTCACAGTAATCAGTATTGAGTCCTGCTGTAAGTTTAACCCTGCCTGCTTTAAATGTTTGAAAATGATTAACACTTGAAAACATGCATTAGAAATTTAGAAAATTAATCAAAAAGTAATAAAATGAAATAGTTAGACTACTTATTACATGTATAAATAGGGTAACTTGTAAACTGTAACTTATTACATTTCCATTACACTTCCTTCCCAACACTGGGCATTAGCATGTTGCTAGGCTAACAAAACAATACTCTACTTATAAACATAAAGCTATAAAGGTTAATATTTCATGTTTAATTAGACTGGTCTAATTTTAATCAATGATTTGGTACTGAATAATATACTGAAAATGACAACTTATCTGATCGGTGGATCCAAGGAAAATTCCCCTATAGGTCAGGATTATGGGTTGTGTAGTACTTCAAGGCTATCAAGATATTCTTTTCAGTGAACATAAAACTACACTTTTGACTAGCGTAGCTTCAAAAAAAAAGTATATTTTACTGCATATCAATCTGAATTTAACTTTTTAAAATACATTCCACAGGGGTTCTCATGGCCTAACAATTAAGTCCCCCTTGACTTCGCAGTGGTCAAATGATGGTCAAAAGTGAAGTATTAGCTGTCGTCTTAAACGTGCTGAGCATATTTCTTATAAGGTTTGCGTTTCATCCTGAAGGTATTTATGTAACCCTTCTCTGACCCTACAAGAGCTGGAACCAATGACAAGTGTGCCACCAGTATTTGCAGAGGGTGATAACAAGCACAGCGCTAGCTGTAAGATCACAGCAGGACGCCGACACAGACAGAGCCATCAGAACAGAGGTAATGGTCACAAAAACCTGTTCCCATTCATCCCTCAAACAGCTGTTTAAGGGCTGACCTTCAGAAGAGCCTTAATGCTGCTATCAGCCTCCAAACAGGAAGTGGGACAGACAGAAACACACACTCAGAGACATCTCTAACTGCTATATGACAGCATAATGTTAGTCTTCACAGAGTACAGACATTTAAAGTGTAGAAGTGACAACTTAAAAAGGACAGAATTTTTTGTTCACCAAAAATGAAAATCTGGACTGGATTTATTCCCCCTCATGCTGTTCCAAAGCCATTTGCTGTTATTTATTTACATTTTATTTTATTTATTTTTTTATATTAAATACATATAATTTCATATAAAATATAAATATGTTTATGGTACTTTTTAATCCTCTCTTGGAACTTGATAGTCTGTAATCACTGTGAATTGAAAAAAAAAAAAAATCTATGCAAAGAATTTTTAAAAATTCTTTGTGTTCTTTAAAAAAAAAAAAAAAAAAATGCAGCCTACAAGTGGAACGAGATGAGTGAGTAAAAGAAAAGAAAGTGAGAGAGTAGTGGTTTCACTTTTGGATGAGCTATTCCTTTAAGAAAAGATTCGACTCAGATGTGATCTTTCCCTGAGGACATCATTACACTTCCTGTCATGGCTTTGTGAGCATGAGCCTAAAAGTGTGCAGATTAATTTAATAAAAGGCAGAAAACACTGTCAATTTATTGGTATGGTATTCAGAGGCTGCTGAAAGGAAATTTAAAACCTGCACTCAAATTGTGGTGACATTTTAAGTATTTAAGTTTTTAAGTTTATATAGCACCGTGGTCCTGCGAGACACAACATTTCGCTACACTGTATGCCCCCACATGTAGCGGAATGACAAAGCTCGACTTGACTTTACTTGACTTGTTCTTTAGCTTGGGTTGAACAAATAATTTTTGCTTGGATGGAACAGCAGCTACGCTAATTACAGTATGTCTCTATTTGTTTCTCTGTTTCTGCCGCGGGACTAACATCCCGTGGTAACTAGGAATTACACAAGCTTCAGTCTGGATCCAACCCTTAAATGATCTGAGATGACCAAACACCTGAGAAGAGATGATGCCAACCCCTCAGAGGACCTCAGATGATGCCAACCCTCAGACAACATACAGAACTACCAAATTTTGCCATAAGTTAAATATATTAATTTTCTGCAATATGTAAATATATTGTAGAAACTTAATTTCCTGTAAAGCTGCTTTGCAACGATTTGTATTGTGAAAAGCGCTATACAAATAAACTTGAATTGAATTGAATTCATGTATTAAGTCATTTACCTACTTCAAATTGGTATTTTACCAAAAAAAAAATCCATGTTTTTATCATGGTACTTTGGAAATACTGTACAACGGTGTCTCAGATTTTTCTGCCTCCTTAAAATACACAGACTCATATCGCTTGTTTACATATTTTTATATACATTTACATGTCATATTTTGGTCCACTGATATATATATAAAAAAAAATAAAAAAGAAAAAAAGAAAACTTCATATTTTTGCACTCAAAATAACATCTATTCAAAAATAAATAAATAATAACTATAAAAAACAAACGGCTTATCCAAAATGGCTTAATATAGAAAAGCTTTGAAAAAATAAAATAAGAAACCGAGGACAGAAACGGTGCAACCATCATCCAAACAGCAAAAAGAAGACAGTGAAATTCTCTCTGCTCCTATCAGCTCAATGTATGACATCCAAATTGGCCACTTCAGCATTTCCCAGGAGGACATTTGTTACCTGGGTGGGCTACATTTTGAGAGGCGAAAAACTATGCCTATCAGTGGATGATTTCCTTTCGACGTGGAGGATCCTTCATTCGGAAGTGCAATCAACCACTGTACCTGATTACAGCCCAGAAGAGCTCCTACGAGCTGGAATTTGATGCTTATTGGGAACGTGAGTGATTCAGAGCGAAAGTACCTCCAGACCCCGCACAAACTCCCACAAATGAGCTCCAGCACATTACCAAGCGACAAACTCCATCGACAAGAGCTGATTTGTGTCCTGAGGGGAGTCTAACCTTCCACTGTGGAGATAAATGTGAAAAGTTCTCCAACTCAACCACTGCAATCTGATGAGCGAGAAAACACCACATCACAGCCTCCGGTACTAAACAATGCTGCTGTCCAGACTGCTAGAATTACTGTGCTCCCGTGAGACTGACCATCTTTCGTACATTTTTAGCTTCTGTGCTTTCATTTTTGACTCCCAAAGATATTAATATTTAAAGGTGTTTCTTCAACTAGGGGAACTTTTGGCCCTGTGGACTAGTCACTCGCTAGTTCATTTAAACATTCCACTAAAAATCTACAAAGGTGGATTTTCTTTTTAAGTGAAAGTGAAAGTGTAATATAATATATTTCTATATTATATTATATTATATTATATTATATTAATAACAATTATATATTTTTATAATTATAGTATAGTATAAATTTAATATAAAAACAACATGATATTTATCTTCAGGCTCATATTTCATCTCAGAAATGCTCTTTATTGACACTTATCTCCATGGCAAACAACAACTTTAATTTTTTTACAAATATTTAAAGCCAAAATATGTGGTTGTGATGGGAAATGTCATGAATATTCATGCCAAAGTGTAATTTCTATCACATGTGTGCATTATAATTTTCAGTGATGAAAAAGAGGGTGGTGGAAATTTTTTGGAACAAAATTCTCCTTTGTCTTACAAAGCTAATTTCATATTACATTTACATTTTACATTTACATCATAAATATAAACAAATATTATATTATATTGTTATATTACACTATATTATATTATAGTATATTATATTATATTCTTTATTATAATAACAATAAATTTAGTAGTAGTAGTAGTAGTAGTAGTATAGTACAATATAAAATTAATAAAAAATTACATGATATTTGCATGATATTTACCACTGCTATCTACATGATAACAACAGATATAATCGTTTCTGAAAAATCTTCAAAGCTAAAATATATGGTCATGATAAGAATGATAAGTAACTGAGGGAAAGTCTTAAATTTTGCAAAAATCATGTTTTTGATTATTTCACTCAGATTATTAAAGTTTTTATACATAGCTTTTCATTTTTTTTAAATACTCATTTAAACAGTATTTAAAAACAACATTCTTGTATATTATGAGTTAGCATGATTATTGAAAGGTACACATACAGTGACTATAAAAATTTTTCATACCCCTTAATTTTTTTCACATTTTGTTATGTCACTGCCTTATGTTAAACTGCTTTGAATTACTTTATTTCCCCATATCAATCTACACTCCATACACCATAATGACAAAGCAAAAAAAAAAAAAAAAAAAAAAAAACTTTAACATCTTTGCAAATTTATTAAAAATAAAAAATTTAAATGATTCCATTGCAGAAGTAATCATACCCTTATCTGGGACAGTTGAAATTTAGCTTGTAGACTTCGAATGAACTTAACCTGTGGCAAATTCAATTGAATGGGTATGATTTGGAAAGGCACATATATCTTAATAAAAGGTTTAACAGCTAAAAATGCATATCAGAGCAAAAACCAAGCCCTGAGGTCACAAAACCACCTGTCGAGCTCAGAAATAGGATTGCATCAAGCCACATATCTGTGGAAGAGTTCAGAAAAATATTCTGCTGCGTTGAAGTTTCACAGAAGCATGTACTCTCCGTTTCCGTTAATGGAAGAAGTTTGGAACAACCAGGACTCTTCCTAGAGCTGGCCTCCTGGCCAAACTGAGCAACTGATGGAGAAGGGCTTTGGTTAGACTGGTGACCAAGAAGCTGATGGTAACTCTAGTTGAGCTCCATGATCATATGTGAAGATAGGAGAAACCTACAGAAGGACAAACATCACTGTAACACTCCACCGATCTGGGCTTTATGCCAGCGTGGCAAGACTCAATCCTCTCCTCAGTGAAGACACATGAAAACACACTTGTAAAAAAAAAAAAAAAAAAAAAACACCCAAAGGACCCTCAGACTCTGAGAAACAAGATTCTCTGGTCTGAATTCCAAGCATCATGTTTGAAGGAAACCAGCTCTGCTCAACACCTGCAGAGTACCATCCCAAAAGTAAAGTGTGGTGGTAGCAGCCTCATGCTGTGGGGCTGTTTTTCAGCGGCAGGGACTGAGGGACTCATCAGAGTAGAAGAAAAGCTCAATGCACCAAAATATTGAGATAGCCTTAATGAAAACCCAGTCTAGAGCATTCAGAACCTTAGGCTGGGCAGAAGGTTTACCTTCCAACAGGACAATGACCCTAAACACACAGCAAGAGTGACTTATAGACAACTCTGTGAATGTCCTTGAGTGGCCCAGCCACAGCTTGGACTTGAACGCAATCAAATATTTCTGGAGAAACCTGAAAATATGTGTCTGCCCCCATCCAACCTGACAGAGTTTGAGAGGTGAAGAGGTGAGAAGAAGAATGGCAGATAATTGCCAAATTCTGATGTGCAAAGCTTGTTGTATCATACCCAAAAGACTTGAGGCTGTAAAGGTGCTTCAGCTTAGTACTGAGAAAAGGGTATGAATACTTGTGCAATGTACTTATTTCAGTTTTTTATTTTTAATAAATTTACGAAGTTGTGACAAGTCTGTTTTTGCTTTGTCATTATGGTGTATGGAGTGTAGATTGATGTGGAAAAAAGTAATTCGAAGCAGTTTAATATAAGGCTTCAACATAATATGTGAAAAATTGAAGGGGTATGAATACTTTTTATAGGCACACAGTAAAATCAGCAGTGTAATATTTGCAATGTTAAACGTTATTAATTTCCAAAGAGTTGAATTAATGTACAGTGTTAAACAGTACTCATGTTCAGTGTTGTTACATGGTGTAATTTTACGTTTACACTGAAAGTGCGGGAAAAAACCCCGCCAAATTATCTGACTCCGCCCATCAATGACTGCTGCCTCATGAAGCGACGACGCCATTTTATCTTCATGCGACTGAGACGGTAAGTCGGATTGCTTTTCTCTTTTTATGAAATTACACGGGAAAAATTTGTTGATAATTTTACTCAAAATATGATTGGTAGTGAACACACTTAGAAATGACTAACTGTGAGTGTTTTTGTCAGGTTTTTACGGTGTTAAGTTTGTGAGGTGCAGAGATGTAACGTTAGCCTACAGAAGAGTGTGAAAGTTTCTTTCACAAACGCGCTACCATCAAGTTTTTCTAATGACAATTACATTTATGTAAGCATCGTGAAAGTCTGTTTCTTTCCATTTCCTTCAGTGCACGCAGGTACTTTAGCTTGAAACCAGTCTTTATCAATTCATATGGCATGCTATTTTGGGGTAAATAATGTCCTAAATATTTCCAGATATACAAAGTTAAGTTTTAATGGAGAAATATATGTCAGAATCTATCTGTATTTTCTGCTCACATTATAAATAGTAAATTAATAGTAAGATAAATTTTAAACATGTTAATTTATTCTAATGTAGTACACTGTTCATTTTAAGATGCCTTATTACTCATGTTACTCATTAAAATTAGATAAATGTACTCAGATTAAATAAATAATTAAATTGTTTCAGGCCTCCATGTGAATATTGCACAAGGGTTAGTGTCTATCAACTTTAAGTCATTTAATTGACCCTAGAATGAAGGATGTAAATAAAAATAAGTTTACGATTTGACACTCATATTATAGACAGCTCTCAGAATACTCAAAATTAGGGGTAATCACAATTATTTTACCAAAATTAGGGGTAATCACAATTATTTTACCATATTTACAGTCCTAATGTAAATTAAATTACTGAAATTGTGTAAGTGTTTTTTTAATCCTTTTTCAATAGAATTGGCCCAGACTTCTGCAGTGTCAAGTGAAGGAAGCTCCTCTCATAAGAAAGGAGCAGAATGCTGAAGATGAAGCCAGAATTGTGAGTCTGTGTCATTTATATGTTATTCTGTGTGTAGTACAAATTTAAATGCTTATGCTTATGTTCACACCTGGAATTTACAAATTATTAATTTAAGATATCAAACTGCAAAAAGATAAATGGTTAGTTGACCCAAAAATGAATAATTGTCATTTCTCACTCTCTGTCTTTCCAAACCTGCAAGACTTTCATTCATTTTCAAAACACAAATGAAGATATTTTAAATGAAACCTGAGAGATTTCTGTCCTTCCATCGACAGTCTACACAACTACAACTTTGATGCTTCAAGAAGTTCATAAAGAGATCATAAAAGTAATCCAAATGAATCGAGGTTTAGTCCAAATTTTCTAAAGAGACTCTATCGCTTTATACAATAAACAGATTGAATTTTGTTTTTTTTTGTTTTTTTTCACATTTAAACATTGATCAGGGAACATAAACAGAAAATTTGAACTAAACCACATGATACGTATGGATTAGTTCTCTTTATGGATTAGATCTCTATATGAAGTTTTTGAAGTATCAAAGTGGTAGTTGCATGGACCGTCATTCAAGGGACAGAAATCTTATAATCTATTAAAATATCTTCAATTGTGTTTCAAAAATAACGAAAGTCTTGGCTGAGTAAACGATGGAATTTTCATTTTTGAACTAACCCTGTAATAAAAGAATGTGGCCATATGCAAGGGACCTGGAAAAATGTCCTCCTATCAAGCTGAAAAACATCTTCAAAAAGGTACATTTGCACTTTTCTGTCACTACCTATTGTCTGCCTCAAAATATTGTCAGATGTGTTTTATATGAAAGACTAATATAAATAAAATCAATTGGAGAGCTGACCTTGAGTGTTATTTTTTATCTTTGATCTGCAGGCACTAACAAGAAGAACACCTTGATTGCATAGAAGAGACCACACAGCCATACCTGCTCGCTGATGGGACAACGAGGAACAGCACTCATAGATGTTACACAACTGTCGACAAGTAGACTGTTAGACATTTCTGTAATTTCTACAGTTATTTACTGTATATCACCCAGTATAATACTGCAAATTCCCTTTACAGTAAATAACTAATACCCTTTGCATCATGGGAATTTTCTGTGACGTCAAACCCCACATACAGAGACTTACTGTATTTTTTAAAATTGCTGTATACTACTGTATTTCCCATAACAACCTCTTTGGTGCCATTTTATTGAGGTTGTTTTATTTTCCTCATTTCTTACATTTGGATTGAAACGATTTGCACAACACCATCTCTACAACGCCGCAACAGTTTGGGACTGACTACACTGGACCATAGACTGTAGCACTGGACGTGTTACATCGCTTGTAATGATTGTAAAATCTGTTTTTCCTTCATGTCAGAAACAGCATGAGCGCTTGGAGTACATGTGTAGGCTACGTCAGAAATATACCAGGACATCACTTTACTGTCCGCATCCACTGTAGATGGTATAATAGGTTCTATATTGTCTTTTCGAGTCGCACTGCGTCGCGCCGTGCCACTCGCGTCTGAGGAAGACACGGAAGCAGCGGGGCAGCGCCGCGGGTTTTGCCCGGGGATGAACCCATGAGAGTGGAAGAGCTCCAGAGAACATCTACGCTGTGTGTCGATGCACCTTACGAGAGAAGAGAAGACCAGCAAGCAAGGTAAAAATATATGTACGTTTGTCTGTGTTTGTGTCATATTTTTGCACACCAGTTTAACCTAGTAACATTTACTCGTCAACATGGCGGTAACAAACTTTAGTATGGTAAACTGCGCTGTCGTTACAAATAACTTTTGTCAGCTTATTGAATTAAGTTACCGAATTAAAATTATTTTTAACGAGCAACGCTTATCTTATATTAACATTAAGCTAACGAATGTGAAATTTTGTTCAGGTGTTAGTAGTTAATGTTGGCCAGTAGCCTATTTAGAAAATAAAATTGTATGTTAGCTAACTTAAACATGCTGAGTATTACTGATATTAACTATATGGCTCCGCGTTATCGTCCGGACAGAACTATTGTTCCAACCACTAAAATTAGATTCAGAAATAACCTGCCTGATTTAATCACAACTGCTCTGTGCACCCATAAATACACATGAACTAGATGAAATGACTAGCAACATGGGCACTATATTCTCTAATACATTAGAAGCTGTTGCGCCCATCAAATTGAAAAAGGTTAGAGAAAAACGTACTGCGCCATGGTACAACAGTAATACCCATTCTCTCAAGAAAGAAACTCGTAAACTTGAGCGCAAATGGAGAAAAACTAACTTGGAAGTTTTTAGAATTGCGTGGAAAAACAGTATGTCCAACTATAGACAGGTTTTAAAAGCTACCAGGGCAGAGCATATCCGCAAACTCATAGAAAATAACCAAAACAATCCAAGGTTTTTATTTAGCACAGTGTCTAGATTAACAAATAAACAGACGCCACCCGATCTAAATATTCCCTCACAATTTAATAGTAATGACTTTATGAATTTCTTCACTGATAAGATAGATAACATCAGAAATACAATAACAAATGTAGATTCTGCAGTGTCTAGTACTTCAGCTCCATTCATCGCACCCAAAGAAAAACTGCAGTGCTTTACATGTATAGGACAGGAAGAGCTAAATAAACTTATCACTGCATCTAAACCAACAACATGCCTATTAGATCCTGTACCCACTAAATTACTGAAAGAGTTGTTACCTGTAGCAGAAGAACCGCTTCTCAATATTATTATCTCATTGACATCTTTAGGTCACGTCCCAAAATCATTCAAGCTGGCGGTTATTAAGCCTCTTGTTAAAAAACCACAACTAGATTCTAATGAACTAGCAAATTACAGACCCATTTCTAATCTTCCGTTTATGTCTAAAATTTTAGAAAAAGTTGTGTCTGCTCAGTTGTGCCCCTTTTTGCAAAAAAATGATCTCTATGAAGAATTTCAGTCAGGTTTCAGGCCCCACCATAGCACAGAAACCTCACTTGTTAAAATTACAAATGACTTGCTTCTTGCGACAGACCAAGGCTGCATCTCATTGCTAGTTTTACTTGATCTTAGTGCTGCGTTCGACACTATAGATCATGACATACTCATAGATCGATTACAAAACTATACGGGTATTCAAGGGCAGGCTTTAAGATGGTTTAGATCCTACCTGTCTGATCGCTACCACTTTGTTTATTTAAACGGAGTCATCTCAATTATCACCAGTAAAGTATGGAGTACCACAAGGATCTGTCCTAGGTCCTCTGCTATTTCCAATATACATGTTGCCCCTTGGTAATATTATTAGAAACTACGGGATTAGTTTCCATTGTTATGCTGATGATACTCAACTATATATCTCAAGACCAGATGAAACTTCTAAATTATCTAAGCTAAAAGAGTGTGTTAAAAATGTAAAAGATTGGATAACCAATAATTTTCTCCTATTAAATTCAGATAAGACAGAGATATTACTTATTGGACCAAAAAACAGTACACAGAATCTCTTGGATTATAATTTGCAACTAGATGGATGTACTGTTACTTCCTCTACAGTCATATTTACAGTCATATTTCCTCTATACTCATATTTCCCATGTTACAAAAACAGCTTTCTTCCATCTTAGGAACATTGCCAAGCTACGAAACATGTTACCTGTTTCTGATGCAGAAAAGCTAGTTCATGCATTCATGACCTCTAGACTGGACTATTGTAATGCACTGCTAGCAAGTAGTCCAAAATGCAGCGGCTAGAGTCCTTACCAGGTCAAGAAAATATGATCATATTACCCCAATTTTACAGTCTCTGCACTGGCTACCTATTAAGTTCCGCATCAGTTACAAAATATTATTACTTAGCTATAAGGCCCTTAATGGTTTAGCTCCTGCGTACCTAACTAGTCTTCTACCATGCTACAATCCATCACGGTCCCTAAGGTTGCAAAACTCTGGACTTTTGGTAGTGCCTAGGATAACAAAGTCAACTAAAGGAGGTAGAGCCTTTTCACATTTGGCTCCCAAACTCTGGAATAGCCTTCCTGATAACGTTCGGGGTTCAGACACACTCTCTCTGTTTAAATCTAGATTAAAGACACATCTCTTTAGCCAAGCATTCACATAATGCATCTCATAATCTTCTACTGCAGTTATATCTGATCAAACACACATTATTGTTCTTTAGCTTGGATTGAACAAATCATTTTTGCTTGGTTGGAACAGCAGCTACGCTAATTATGTCTCTATTTGTTTCTCTGTTTCTGCCACGGGATTAAAATCCCGTGGTAACTAGGATTTACGCAAGCTTCAGTCTGGATCCAGAACACCTGAGAAGAGATGCCAAGGACCTCAGATGATGCCAACCCTCAGACAACATACAGAACTACCAAATTTCGCCATAAATTAAATATATTAAGTTTCTACAATATATAAATATATTGTAGAAACTTAATTTCCTGTAAAGCTGCTTTGCAAAATTTGATATTTTGTAATTATTGCGTCTGTTTTAATTGAATGCCAGTAGTACCTAAAATGATTTCTATATAAAAATGATAAAATCTAATGAAATCTATATTAAAATGAATGAATTACAGTAGTATACTGATGAATTGGATTATTTTACAGTAATTTTAAATCTTATTTACAGTAACTTACTGGCAACAGTGTTATGCTATTTGAATAACAATAGCAAGTGTAACACTTTACACTCAGAGTGTAATTTTTCTACACTGTAAGGTGCTATATTAACACTAAAAATTCAACACTATGAATGGTGTACTTTTAACACTAGACAGATTGGGACCACATATGATCTTTAGTAGTGTTAAAATTGACACTGCGTTTTTTACTGTGCACTGTATCTATACATAAACAGCACTAGAAAAAGATTATTAAAAAAATGGTATAAAAAAATCGTAAAACAAAAGTTTCCAAGATGGAGTATCAAGTTTTTATAAATTTAAATCTGTTAGTTTTAATAATGAATAAAAGTACCTGCAGTTGAAGAAACAACCATAAACTAAAACAATGCACTGGAGCTACAGTAGCGAATGAAGTAATCACAAATAAATAAGCGGAATGGTTTAGTCACCCCCCACTGCTTGTCTGATTAGCGTTTTGTTGATCAGCTTCAAGCTGGCCTCCGTCCCCCAGTTTACATGGAGAATAGCACAACTACATGTTGATATGTCATGTTAAGCCAATGGGGAAATGAGAATATTTAGAAATTAGTTAATAAGCATGAAAGCAGTATTACTTGGCAACAGTGGCGGGAAATGAATTAAACTTTGGAGGCAATGACCGGAACAAAAGGGAAATATATTAATAAATCTTACCGGAAAAACTCCCTTAGAGATACACAAACCCTTGACACCACACATATACATAGAGATAAAAATGTAAATAAACGATTTTAACATTCTTATTTCAAGGCTTGATATTTACAAATTAAAAGTCAACATTGAGGTCGAGGTCAACTGTTATTAGCCCGGCCCCCCACCTAAAACAACAACTTGACATTTCTGCATGTGAATTAGCTGAACTGTCTAGAAGCCTAAATGAACAGCATTAGTATTTTGTTATATTCTGATATGAGTGTCCTTGGCTCAGCATGAGTCTCCACATATCAACACAATGGCCAAAACACTGGGCCAAAATTGTGATATGCTCTACTTTTTTACTTAACATTCTCCTGAAGATTGTCTATTGTACTTGCTTCACCCTTCATCAAAAAGTTATTGTATAAATTATGCATCCATTTACTGGTATTTGCATAGCCTGTATTAAGTATGCTGTGTAAATCTATACATAAAACTGCAAATTTACATTCTCCATACTTTTTTTTTTTTTTTAATCTAGTCACTATATGCCATTATTCAGTGGAAAAGAACATTGCACACTATGCAAATTAGCTCCTTTTGTGTTGCAAAGGTGGAAGAAAATCATACAGGTTTGGAGCGACATGAGGGTGAGTAAACGATGACAGAACTTTCATTTTTAGGTGAACTGCTCCTATAACATCACAAATACAAGCATCCCTGAGACAGAGTTTGAATTCTGTTTGAATACATTCAAACCTGCTCCACACATAGTCTGTAATTTAAGAAAGAAAACATTATTCATCCAAAACAGAAAACCTGCTGCTTTCCTGTCCTCCATCCCTAAAACACCATACGCCACTGAGCTACAATCACACATCTTTTTTTCACATCCACTTCAGCCTGTGTAATTTCCTGAACCGAGGATCTTGCTTAGGTCAATTACATTGTTTATTTGCCTTCAATAATAGGCAGCTGTCCAAGACTGTGTAATTGATGGTGAGAAGGGAGGTGTCTGTCAATAGTATGTGGATTGCAAACCTGCACATATAATTTATCTGAAAATGCATTTGAAACCTATTAAACATTCGGATCACCGTGCTTGTTGCCTCAGCATTGCTGGTGTGCAACAGCACCACAGAAATTGCAGTAGAGTTACAAAGAGTGTTTGTCTCTGTCGACGGAAGTTCATGGCTTGCATGAGTAAGTATCGCTCAGTAGGCACGCTCCAGATGAAAAGAGTCCGATAGGCAAGACAATGGGGGCCGCAGAGGGAGTTGTTGTTAAGCTAGGGGGTAGTTTGCTCTTAAAAAAACAGCAGTAAAAATCTAATAGAATAGAATAGAATAAAAAAGAATACATTTACATTAATAAATGTCAATAAATCGGTATCAATTGTACATGGAAAACTGTGCTTTGTATTATATTATATGTTATAATATTATTAGATATTGTATTAAAAAGGTGGTATTTGTCAGACCTGTCTTCCTGTGTCTTGTTGTTCCCTTCCTCTCATGTCCATATTTGGTCTTCCTGTTCCTTTCCTCGTTTTGTCTTCATTAGTTAATTATTCTCCATCCTTGTGTTATTATCTAAGCCTTTATTAGTTCTCTGCTTCCCTGCCTCTGTGTCCGGTCTTAAACGTCATTTCGTGTCTCCAGTGTTCTCCATGTTCCTTGGTTTTGGATTTTCATTAAAGACTGTGTTTTTGTTCTACTCCTCGTCTCCTCACTCCTTGCTCCCCGAGCAACGTGACAGTATTATTATTATTATTATTATTATTATGCATTTTTAAATAATGAAATAAAATGCATATATTAATTATTTATCTGAGCTTTATTACAATATTAAAATATTACTATAACATATTAACATTATTTAATATAATATAATAAAGATCCACATGTATTGATATAAACTGTATATGGTAAATTGCTTTGTATCAAAACAGCATTGCTATTATTGTTGTTGTTTCTTGAACATTCTGTTTACACTTTGGTATAGGGACCAATTCTCACTATTAACTAGTTGCTTATTAGCATGCCTATTATTAACATATTAGCCATTTATTAATACTTATAAATCACATATTCTGCATGACCACATTCTAACTCCCTAATCCTACCCAGTACCTAAACTTAACAACTACCTTACTAACTATTAAGCTGCAAATTACGTGTTTATTGAGGCAAAAGTCATAGTTAATGGTTTGTTAATAGCGAGAACTGGACCTTAAAATAAAGTGTGACCAATATTACTGAAGATCTTTTTTTTTTTTTTAAATATGTAATACGCAATTTATATTACTGTTTTACATAAATATAAATATATAAAACATTAATATAAATTGCATATTACATATAAACTATTTATTTGAGTTTGTTTATAAAATAGCACCTGTTAATTTGTTTGTTCATTACTAAAATAATAATAATAACAAAATAAAAAAAGTTGTGATATTTCACTTGTCTGCCATCATCAGCAATCAGGCACCCAGAAACTATTCTACACTCTGATGTAGTGGACACAAGAAACCCATTCAACACTTAAAGTGCAGCGCGGGATCATGGTATATCAGTGCACTGCCACGGGCAAAAAATAAACGCACGCATTAAATGGATTTTTGGCCAGCTCATATTGATAACACAGAGACGAATGAGTCAGGCAGGTCAAGAAAAAAAAAAATGAATGCTGCAAAGCTCATTCTGAGATTCTTCCACGGTCCAGTCAGTGAGCATTTCTATGGTGTTCTCTCTCAACACCACACAGACATGGCCAGATACATCCAGTGCTTGTGTGTGGGTCATTAAGACAGGAAAAACAGTGGTTTACAGCCTTCCCTAGAACACCCAATTAAACTCAGGGACGCTCTGAGCTATACGAAAGCAACACGGCTGCATCTGAGGTTACAGCAAACAGTCTGGCATGTTGAGGTGGAAGCAATTTTTTTTTTTTTAATCTGTGGGAATTTGGAAGATAGATAAATTGAATGATTGAGAACACCACTGTGAAGCCTGGCCAAGAAATGGTCCACTTTTTCTTATCTAGTAAGAACTGCAGATTTATAGCCTTGCAATGGAAGCAAACAGAGAGTCTTCATTTGAGAGTACTGACATTAACTATTAAAGCATCACAAAAAAATGAAGGGATGGCTATTAAAACTGAACAGGTTTTTATCAGTGTTTAATTATTACACTGTTTGGGTTTAAAATGAGACAAAATGGATGAAAAAGAACAAGTGTGTCATGAAAGTAGCAAATTATCTGCAAACCATTGAGTGCACACATCTGATAAACATCTTAACAGAGCATATTAGCATACATTGACTAGTTTAGCAGTTTTTGAGCTCTGAGAGGGTTCTCTGAGAGGGTTTTAGTGTGCTTAACTGTATTATGCAGTACTCTTAGCACAGTAAACACTCTCAAAGAAGTTGCATCCCCTTTAAAAGCACCGCCACAAGTGTCATCAGATCACTGCTTGTATAATGCATTCACTGAACTGAAAAATAAATTTTAAGACAAGCCGGACTATCCAAACATCAGCATTGTGCTTTTTTTTTTCATCATTTCATTCTGTTGCTCTTACTGTATTTTAGTACAAAAGCAAGCAGAATTTTAACATCCTCTAAGAAATTCCCTGATTTCCTAAAAGGAATACTTAACCCATGCAAAAATGAAAATTTGCTGAAAAGGTATTCACCCTCAGACCATGCAAGACGTAAAGGAGTAGAGTCTTCATCATAACAGGTTTGGAGAAATGTAGCAATACATCACTTGTTTACCAATGGATCATCTGCAGTGAATGGATGCTGTCAGAATGAGAGTTTAAAAAGCTGATTAAAACATTTTAATAATTCACAAGTAGCCTATTCCACATGACTCCATTCCATCAATTAATCAATTATCAATTAATCAATATTGTGACAGCAAAGCTGTTTGTTTGTATGAAATAAATCTACATTATGGTGTTTTAACTTTAAACCATCACTTCTGGCCAAAATACCAGTGCATAATCCATAATAACGTTTCATCCAGTGAAAAAGTCCATCACTGTTGTCCTCTCACATCAAAATCCACCAACATATTTGTTTAGACTGTTTTTGCTTGTAAACAGTGCTTGATCTGTGCATATTTCTCTCCTGATTCAGATGAGATGACTTTTTCACTGGAGAAAGCAATATTATGGATAGAGGACTAGTATTTCAAATAAAAATATGAAGTTAAAAACATCTTAATAATGGATTTGTTTATTACAAACACCGCTTTTCCCTTCACAAGATGTTAATTCATGGTACAAGTTGTGTGGATTATTTTTATGTTTTTATCAGCTGTTTGGACTCTCATTCTGACGGCACCCATTCACTGCAAAGGATCCACTGGTGATGTAATGCTAAATTTCTCCAAATCTGTTCTGATAAAGAAACAAATTCTTCTGCATCTTGGATGGCCTGAGGATGAGTAGTTTCAGCAAATTTTCATTTTTGGGCAAACTAACTTTTTTTTAAGGCAGTCTAGTGAGCTAATCATTTAAATGTTCAGTTTATAAAATATGTACTTTCAGTTTAAAGAAAACAAGGTAATGCATGTTGCCAACCTTTTCTCGGCTGATTTTAACAGTAAGACATTAAAGCATTCCACCACATGCCAAGATCATCAAAAACAGTTCATCAGCATGCCTATCACTCACAGACACTTCAAAGAGCGAGCGTGCCGAAAATAAACTACAGAGAGAGCATTGAAGTCGAGCAGCAAAATAATACAATGTCCTAGGTGGGCTACTTTGCAGCCATTGGTGAATTTCTCTCACAAAAACAAAAAGTAGAGACGGTCTTTCTTCTGTCTGTCCTCCTCAGGCTGTTGCTGATGTATGAGCACTGAGGAAACACTAGTAGTAAACAGAGCTGGATTTCTGAGTGTTCTGAACGAACTTCTACTGGCCTTGGCCAAGTCCGTGCCAGGCATTAGTCAGGGTGGTGCTCTCTTAGTCTGAAACATGATGTGCATGGATATAATCATGCTCAGAGGAGCTAGCTATAGTAAACAAGTATATATATATATATATATATATATATATATATATATATATATATATATATATATATATATATATATACACACACACACACACACACACACACACACACATATACACACAAATATACTCATATATATATATATGATATAAAGATTGGAATATCATGAAAAAGTTCATTTTGTTTTGATAACATTTAAAAAAGTGAAACTTTCACATATTCTAGATTCATTACATGTAAAGTAAAACATTTCAAAAGTTTTTTTGCTTTAATTTGGATGATTAGAGCTTACAGCTCATGAAAGTCAAAAATTCAGTATCTCAAAATATTAGAATATTTACATTTGAGTTTCATTAAATGACCATCCCTATAGGATAAATTCCAGGTATCTCTTGCTCTTTGAAACCACAGTAATGGGGAAGACTGCTGACTTGGCAATGGTTCAGAAAACAATCATTGACACCCTCCACAAAGAGGGTAAGTCACAGAAGGTCATTACTTAAAGGGGTGGGTGTTCACAGAGTGCTGTATCAAAGCATATTAAATGCAAAGTTGACTGGAAGGAAGAAATTGGGTAGGAAAAGGTGCACAAGCAACAGGGATGGCCGCAAACTTGAGAATACTGTCAAGCAAAGCCGATTCAAACACTTGGGAGAGCTTCACAAGGAGTGGACTGAAGCTGGAGTCAGTTGTTGGTGATTTTACAGACACGTCTTTTAGGGTTCATTTTCACAGCTTTTATGATTTGTCTGTCATCAACTTCTGTTGTTTTCTCAGCCGATCAGGTAGTTGTTGGTTGCTGGTGTCGCTGGTGGTTTCCAAACTCTTGATTTCTCCATGCCCTTTGTTTTTGCTATAGCTCTAATTGACTTCTTTTCTTTTAGCATCCAAATTGCTTGCTTTTCTCTCAAAGTCAGCTCCCTCATCTTCATCCTGGTTTGTGTGTGTCATCATCGAATGCAAGATTCAGAATGCAGAAGTAATGCATATAACTGATACGACACATTCCCTGCTTTTAATATCTGAAGAATGAATGCAACAGGACACAGCTGATCACTTAGAAAGACCTGTGAGGTAACTGTTCCAATACTTATGCTCACATCAGATAGAGGGATGAAACTCTAAAAGTGCTGAACCTCTTAGCTGGTAAAACATCTGTGTTGAATCACCCAATAATAAAATGTGACATTCTGTAGTTTTGTCTCATATTCATCTTTTAATCATATTTGTAAATGTCTTGACTCCACAGCCGACAGAACAATTTTGTCTTTACTGTTCCAATACTTTTGGAGGGCACTGTGTATTATATATATATATATATATATATATATATATATATATATATACACACATCCCCCTTCCCCCTCAAATGGTATTTAACAGCTAACAGAACTATTACTGCTCATGAGAACAGTATGAAGCAATTCCAACTTAAAAACAATGCAATTTTTATTAGCTCCACTCCTCTGTGGGCTATATGCGGTCTCTGTTTCAGAAGATTTCAACCACAAACATCATAACCAGCATTCAGAGACTAATAATTGATCTTTTTTCTTTTTCACTTTTACAATTTTCCCACAGAAAGTGTGTGCTTTCAACAGGCAGTGACCTTCAAACCAGCTGGGTAATGATGAATTTTTCAAAAACTCTTAAATTATTCATGACACTTTTTTGCAACATTTTCATAATTTTTTTCTCACCCATATAATTTCCCCTCTACACGACAGACAGCTTGTGTTCCTACTGGCCAATTGATGAACTTGTTGTTTTATTCATTAGGATATGAGGACATCCTGACACCTTCACTACTGCAAATCAACACATCAAGGAAATGTAGATACACTATAGTCAACTACAATATACACGGATTTTCAAGCACAAAGTGGGTAAATCTCCCTTCATCGGTTAAAATGGTCTTCAAACATCACCTGAGGACAAGCATTCTTGTTTCTCTCCATTCGGTATGTTTAGCCCAAAGTGCTCTGCTTAATAAAGTCCAAAAACTTCAGAGTGTCTTATAAATGTGTGGATTATATGTGGATAAAGTGTTTGTACCGACAGCCTGGGCTCACTGCTAAGTACAGAAGGATTGTGATTGTTTTTCTGTTTACTGTAGGCTAACCTCCTGGTTTCTGCGTCTGTACAGCCTCTGTCATTGTGGAGCCAAAATACTCTGCTGTTTTTTTCCAAATCCAAACATCTACATAATCCAGTTGAGACTGAAGATGGCTCACAGCACTGCTGTATCAGTAGACCAGCCATGAAAATAAGCTTAACGCTAAGCGCCATTATAGTGCCTATTACAACAATAATAACAAGCATAATATGGTTTTATGATCTTTGCATACTCCCATCTGTCTCTCTTCTCTCTCCTCTCCACCAGCGACCTGGCTTTTCCATCTCTGCCATCTGGACTCAATAATTTGTCCCCCACATGCACACTCTGTTGCTGTCTATTTCAGTTTCTCTCTGTCTTTCTTAATGATTTAGCTTCACAGGTGCATTCACGCCATTTACATTTCGTTTGGCAGATGTATTGGTTAATATTTTTTTTTTTTTTTTTTTTTGCATAAATCACAATTACATCTAAATGTCAAAGACTCTGCAAAACTAAAAAATAAAAGGTGCAGAAAGATATTGGAGAAAAAAAATCTGAATTCATATTTACATTCAACACCTAATTCAAAACCGTAATGAGAGGACACAGCTTAGATTTTTCTCAGACTGCAGAGGAGACATGCTTTGCTGAAAGTTCACATATTTAATAAGAATATTAACTCTAGGCTGAATTAGCCAGAAAACTCTGTATTGATTAGTTTTCTATATAAAAAATTATCATATCTTTATTTTATTTTAGCTTAAATTATTTATCAATAATTTAATATTGTAGATATTAAAGAATATAATAATTTACCTCAGAGAGACACTTGTGTATTTATTTATTATTTGTTTATTGATAATATTGGTTAACCACATTACATTATCATGAACAATAAAAAACACTTCTACAACATTTAACCTCAGCTAATGTTAACTTCAACTTTTGCTAATACATTATTAAAATCAAAAGTTGTATCTGTTGATATTATTTATTGGAGCTGATCTAACCTAGTTGTATTCTTATTAACTAACATTAACAAAAATTAATAAATACTGCAACAAATATATTGCTCATTGTAAGGTTAATGCATTACAGTTAACTAACAGGAACTTGTAAATTATTTTATTCATATTTAATATATAAGATTAAAAATTATTATTTTTTTTTTACTACACAGCTAAAAAGAAAAGCAATAAACTGTAAACATTTCATTATATTACAGTTTTGCCAGAAAGCTATTTTTCTGTACTGAGTTGCTTTCTGCAGGTATTATGCCTTCAGTACTATAATCTTATAAAAAAGGCTTACTTATATAAGTCTCTTCACTGTATATTTTATCACAAATTACAAATTTGACCGTCAAGGGAAAATTGGTCACTTTGGGGACCAGAAGTCGCATCTTCACTAAATATCATAAATATAAAATGAATGTGGCCTAAGAGATGTTGTTAAGGATGCCATTAAATGCAGATGTTTAGAAATACACAGAAATTGTGGCGTCAGATGGAGGTAAACTGATGTGGTGACTCACGCGCACACACAAACCCACACACACACAGACACCTACACAAAGATCGACACTCCCTCTTATCGAAAAACTACAAGGTGAGATGGGAAGGCATGAGTTCTGATTTCCCTTTATTCACATCGCTGGCAGAGTCACAGGGGAGCCAAGAGGACCCTTTAAGGCAGAGGTTTACAAAGGCAGAGAACATTACACATTGCACATTGGAATGCGAGGCAACAGGGTTCGACTCTGTCTGGGGTGTTAAATATTCATGCCAGCATGTGTGTGAGTACGCGTGTGCACTCCTGACATGTTTCTGTAAGGATCAGTCCTCCATTTCTACATTATGCACACATTTGTTCAAAAGGCAAAAGTTAAATATGTATATACAAGAATATCAAGAAATGAATAATTAAAATTCCATTCCATACAAAATATCTGAATCTTTTATTTGCTTGACCCAGAATGCACAGATCCTTCATACTTACTTCATACTGTATAGGTTAAAACACCCCCATGGGGTAAAATGCCCCCTATACTGTTTTTTCCTAAAATAACCACAAGACGAAGTCAAGATAAATTTTTATTGTAACTATGGACTACGTTGACGAGAGTGATGTAGACGTTTTCACCATGAAGCTTACACTGGTGATGCACCGAAGAGAAAACGGATTTCACAGTAAATGATCTAATATTCAAGAGTTTAAAAAAAAAAAAAAAAAAAAAGTGTTTTAAAGCTTGTTGTTTTGTAAAACATCACAGTTATATATGATGTGAGAACAGTAGGGCCTGTAGATAGGGAGTATGTGTAATTTATAATTATATATTATAAGAAGAATATAATATAATACAGAATATAATTATATTTTCAGAATGACATTTTTTTTTCAAACATAGTCAGTGGGGTAAAACGCCCCCCAGGGGGCAATGAGCAATTACTGTAGTTATTCTGTTCTGAACATCAAATCCTTTGTTTTTCCATCAAATATATTCTAACTAGTTGGTTGAATAAAAATATTTGGATTTTATATTTAAAAATGACCTCAAGTTAGCATCAGGTAGCTAGTTAGCTAGCCAGTTAGCATCAGCTAAGAAAATGTTTCAAATAGGCTATTATAAATTTTGTAATTCATAATTATTGATTATATTCTTTTTAATTTTAAGCAAAAACTGTCTGTACTCTGATTTTGCGGTAAATGTTTAAAGCAAACTGCTTTGTCAGACTGGGGGGCATTTTACCCCACCCTTGGTACAAATGACATTTTTGTTAAAAATCTAATAACATGAAAACTCTGGACATTTTTCATACTTTGTTTATAATTTATGTCATTGTCATTAAAACTATGATAACTTTTCTGAACACATTTAACTTTTTTGTAACCTCTGCCCTATATGATTTTGGCAACTTGCAATAACACTGAATATGTATCAGTTTAAGCATTACAAATTGAATACGGTCCAAGATAGGCTAAAAGGTCAACACAGATTAATAATGGCATAAAAATTAAACATATTTTAGCCCAATCCATGATTTAGAAATTTTTGAGAGTGTAATTCTCTGTTCAGATGGCTGTGCTTCCCCGAATGCCATTATCTATCCAAGTCTACTGTAAATCCAGTCTAATTCTCAGGCTTGAAATACAATGTATGCAAATACGTGAACCATGCAAGCTTGATTATGTGTATTTTTGTGAGCCAAACATAGTGGATTGACAGGTTATGTACCACAATCACTCTGTTCCAGCTCTACAAAAAACTAAATAAAACAAAACTAAACTAAACTAAAGCATATTGTCATTCCTGCTGAAAGTATGTCATAATCACTCTGTTCCAGCTCCACAAAACAAAACAACAAAACAAAACACAAAAAAAAAAAAAGCGTATTCTCGGTTCTGCTGAAAGTGTTTCATAATCACTCTGTTCCAGCTAAGAAAAAAAAAATAAGCGGTTGAAAGTGTTCCATAATCACTCTGCTCCAGCTCCACTCCATTCCATAAAAAATAATAATAATAATAAAAAAAATAAAATAAAATAAAATAATAGTTCCATGCTTCACTGAAGCAAAACTAGCTATGGAGTGGTACTGAAGTAATCTTTTACTGAGAGAAACAGACGCTCTGACTTTCAAACAACTCACTTCTTGCTCACTTCCTCTCCACTATATATTTTTAGGTACACAAGTCATAACACAACGCAAGTATGTGCTGCATTCTCGGTGTTGCTGTAAGAAACACTATATCGGGTGTTACCGTAAACAGACAGTTTATACTTTCAGGTCAACTACCGTCATGACTGAGCAACAGTTTACGAAAATGCTGAGGAATTCAGGTAAAACTAGTTAAACAGTGAACATATTCATAGCTAGTCACCTGAAAATGAAGATAAGGTTGAATGGCATGGACATTCCCTCTATCGCCCCCTACTTTTGTTGTATTTAATCCATTTCCTTCTTCCAAAAAAACCTAAACTCTGCTCAAGGACACCTTTGGTCAAAATGAGGATAAAGAAAATTTAAATTCATTGAATTTGAATTAAGACCAATTTACTTCAAAGCGAACGTGCGATCACAGCAAGCCCTTTTCACGAAAATGTGAAGAATGGATATGAGTTCCAGTGAGGCTCTGGGCCCGGAGGAAACGGACAGACCCAGAGTGTCTGTGCGTGCATTGTTACATCTCTGAGAAAATGCTGCCATAAAATGTGCTGGTATTTCCCTCAGGGCCTCAACCATTTCAGATCCCCTTGCACACACATACACTGGTGGCCGGTTTGTGTGCAAACTTGGTGCGTGTCAATGTGACATGAATGTGACTGTGGTAAAGAAATCCATCTTTGGTCCCTCAGAGAAGCTGCAAGCTGGACTCTTTTCAGCCACGGAACAAACAAGCAGATGCCCCACAATAGAGCAAAGGTCAAAGCTCGCATGATCTGGTAATGCTAATAGCGGGGATAAACTTCCTCCTAATGTCAGCTTACGCGGTGACAGCACTGCTAACTGACATCATCCCCTGCAAACACAATACAAGCATGTCTTTGTTCTGTTTAGAATTGAATCTCAAAGACAACTATCCAACATTCTTTACAATGCAGCAATGTAGTTCTGTCACGTCAGTTCTTGTGATTTTACTAATCTGACTGAGTTTGAATACCCTTGAGATGAATAGCTGCTGAAACCACTTCAGGAGGTGGATTTTCCAAATCATTAAATGTGTCTATGGACAACTCATCAGTGTCTTTCCGAACAGTATAGATGTCCATTGAGAAGCTGGTAGGGTAATTGGAAATGAATAGCCTAGGGCTGAGTGCAAATGTCCTGGCATTATTAATTGTTTTGTCTGGAAAAGGCATTAAAGCAAATGGGCAAATAAATCAGGAAACTCATATTTTTTTCTGATTAAGTTTAATGGGGTGTTTGTTAACACCACAGTTTTCAAATGTAATTTGTGCAATCAAAATTGTGACTTTAATAAATTCATTGTGCACATGGGACACACAATGTCAGGGTTTTTTTGTTTTTGTTTTTTGTTTTTTTGTGTTTGTAAATGAAGAGATCGAATTAGCATATTAATTACTTAAAAGGTGAAGCATGTAATTTTTTATTTATGCCAAATACTTTTTTTTTTCTATTATGGTCCATTTGTGCATATTATCATCACAAGTAAAACAATTATAAGTAAGCTATTTAAATGCTGAATTTCCAAAAAGTGTGATCACCAGCATGTTTGAAAATATTACCCTGTTCAAGAAAGTTGATTGTTTTTCTTTCAAGTTGGAGATTTTCTTTCTTCTTTTTTTTTTTTTTTGAGCCAATTATATGAACCATAATTACCAACTGATCAATTATTATTGACTGTGCATAATAATAATAATAATAATAATAATACAATAAATAAATAAATAAATAAATAAATAATGCATATAAAAAAAAATCACATTTATTTTGTTCTTTTAAATTTCTGTAAAGGAAAATTAAAAACTACCTTTTAATAAATAATAATAATAATAATAATAATAATAATAATAATAATACAATAAATAAATAAATAAATATAAAAATTAACATTTATTTTTTCTTTTAAATTTAAATTCCTGGAAAGAAAAATTAAAAACTTTACCTTTAATAAATAATTATAAATAATAATAATAATAATAATAATAATAATAATAATAATAATAATAATAATAAACACCATTTAAAAACAATCCTAAAAATAGGCTTTGTTGAATTAATGGATATAAAAATTCACATTTATTTTGTCTTTTAAATTTAAATTCCTGGAAAGGAAAATTTAAAACTATTAATTAATAATAATAATAATAATAATAATAATAATAATAATTATTATTATTATTATTATTATTATTATTATTATTATTATTAATAATAATAATAATAATAATAATAATAATAATAATAATAAATGTAAATCCAATTTTTAAATTGAAATAAACTTTAACGCAAATGTTTATGCATTGTTGTATTAAAGTGGATGATGGACTAAGAGCGTGAAATTGTCTTGGTTTCATTCTTAATTTCAATTTTTCGCTTTCTCTTTTCCTCTCTATTTCATTCATACTTTCCCGTCTGTTTGGAGGCTTTGCTTGCTAAAAGCCTCCACGCCAATTGCCTCGTGATGCTTTGTGCAGTCTTCGGAACGAGGAGCAGAGAAAATGAAACGTGCGCTGTTTTCATTGCTAACTTAATATACATCAAACGCTGACTAACAGGACAACTACAAGAGTAACCATGAGGGGTTCGTTCTGTGTGCCACAACAACCAATGAAGTGCCAGCAAACTGTGTGTAGATGAAAAAAATGAAGGGGGGGGAATCAATTTCCGGGGGGCTGTAGAGCCAGTTAATTCTGCTTTCATTGAGCGCAAGAGTGAAAGAGGCAGTCTAGTGAGTTAAAAGCTCTCAGCAGGGTCTGACAGTGACATCCAGAGAGACTGGACAAAGGCTGCGTTTCAGTTCGCTTCGGTCTCAGCCACTCCCCTCCATCAGAAGCTGAACGCTTTTCATTTGCCTCGAGAGCACTGGCATGCGTGAGATGGTTCAACTAACCATTTACAGTTGAGGTTTAGCAGCCCATCTGCAACACAACCGGTGCCAGGAATAGAGTAGCTGCCTTACTTTTCTGTGAAGCCAATAAAATTCAGGTGTTACTTATGTTAATTTTACACATTAATTTATGAAATAATTATAGAAGCCTGTTTTGTGCCACTGGATAAAAATGTAATAAAGGTAATTACTTTTTATAACGTAATGAGGTGTGAATTTTTATCTATATTTCAAACTTTTCTCCCAATTCTGTTTGTGAGATTAAAAAAATAAATAAAACTCTTTAAAGACTCTTTATCTCACAGTTCTGACTTTTTTCTTGCAGCTGAGAGTTTATATCTGAACTTAAGTCTGAATTCAAGAAAAAAGTCTAAATTTAGAGATAAAAAGTTAAAAATAAAATAAGTTTCAATAACTAATGGCATCAATTAAGCCTACATAAAAAAGAGTGCATTAAAAATTCTAAATGTTCCAAACATTCCAAACCTGTATGACTGACTTTCTTCTATGGAAGTAGTTTTTCCCCATACAATAAAAATCAGTGGGATCCAATATTGTCTAAAACCATTATAACAGTTTTCATAAATCTTATTTTGTGTTGCAAAGAAAGAGAGGAATTCAAAAATGTTTGGAATGGCATGAGAGTGAGTAAATGAAAACTATTTTCCTTTTTTGAGTGAACTTTAATGCTTAACTTGCCTGTTATAGTTTGAATTATCTTCATTTGGAGGATTTGCAATGCATAAATCAGTATATATTTTTTATACATAGCCCTAATTTGAATCTAACTTAAAAATTAAAATTGGCACAAATTTTTGTGCTCCTCTAAGACAGAATAAAAAATAAGGGAGGTTGATTTTCACATGGAATCGTTTCTAATATGCTCAGCTGCTTGCATCCAATGAAATGGGAAACACATCGATTGATGGTTGGTTTTGTGTTTGCAGGAATGAGCGATCAATAACGATGCAGATGCTTGTTTATTGTTGGCACTGCCACTGAGCTAAAGAAATAAAACTTAAGATCTCACGACCCTGGGAGAAAACATTCCACTGAGCTTCAAACATATAAACTACCGTTAAACAGCATTTACTCTATGTGAGGGTGCTACACTACTTACTGTCACACTTCTGAAATAAAAACAATGCCACTGAAAACAATTTGACTGACAGCTGTCATCCTGCATTGTAAAAACCACAAGATCCTATAAATGAAACAATGTCTACTCTAGTTTACTGTAACTGTAAGAGAGAGAAACAGGTTAAAAATGTTAAATGCAAAAATCCAAGGCAGAAAGATTAGTTACTGACAATAATACCATATTAGTATATTTACATGTTCATGTATTTTATCTGTTTATAAAATCACTATGAAAACATGCCTTACTGGGTATGAAGCAATTGCATGGTTTCAGGCATAAAAAAAAGAGACTGAAAGAGACAGAGCAATAGCAAAAGAAACTTTGTGCTGAAGAACCATCAAATATTTTAGTGATTTTTCATATGTAAGTTTTTTTTTTTTTTTTTGATTACACAAGCACACTGTTTTTACTTCATCTACAAGAGAATAATTCAAACTACAGAACATTACACACTCTATATCCGTCCGTTTCCAAGGGCAAAACAAATTGCAGCTTCAATCTTACCGTCTTCAATATCTACTGTATAAATACATATTCCTTCCCCTTCTTTGAGAAAAATCAATGTTTTTATAATTCAATGTTTACGTATGTAGAAGCACAAAACATTCAGACTCCATAAACACACACAAAACATCATTCATTGATGAGAGAATCCTACTCAGAATGCCAGTATAGATGTGTTTTATCTTCTAAAATAAATGGATTATAATTAGTAGCATCAGTAGCATCATAATTAGTAGCATGGACTGATTTATGACCTTTAAAAAAAATAAACAATACTGTAAAAAGTTGGGAGGTATGTCAATACAACTGCTTATTAGTCAGTAGTCAGATGTAAAGTATAAAGTGATGAGCAACATAGGCAAACATTTATGTTTTATGCTGATATTCTTTAAAATTGGTCAGTCCCAAAAATAAGACACTTTTTTTATTTACAGAAAAGTCAAAAAATAAATAAAATAAAATACTGGGGAAAAGTAATGAAACGCATTTTTTAATTTCACAGGATTAAGTTATTGTTTTTTTTAATCACATCATTGCAATGGAAGTTTAAAAAAAATCTTAAAATATAAAATAAATAAATAATAACCATTTAATATAATAAACTGAAAGAATGAAACAAATGATTTAAAAATAAAATTAATTTTATGTAACATTAAATATGAAAGATATTTTAGAAAATGCAAGCTCAGCATAGTTTTAATGAGGCTTCTCTATTAGTCAAATGTACTTCGAGTCTGGAGCAGACTTCTCCAGCATTCGTTAAATTACTGTAACTTCAGATGGCTAAGTTTAAGGTCGGTAAGATTTTTTAGAACTTTTTGAAAGAAGTCTCTAACTTGTTTGAGCAAAATATACAGTAAATGCAGTAATACTGTGAATTATTATTACAAATAAAAATAAACTTTTTCCTATTTGAATATATTTAGAATTTTCAGCTGCTTTTACTCCAGTCCTCAGTGTCACATGATCCTTCAGAAAACATGACGATGATTTGCTGCTCAAGAAAGGACAGGAAAGTCTGATAGAGATAGCAACATTAAGAGGGGCGGGGCTTGCTGGAGGGTCACTTCCACACCACTAAGGACACGCTCTTCCTGGTGTCATATCTAAATACATATTTCTTACTATTTATTTGTGTTTTACATAATCGTGAGAGAAACAATACTGAAATTACACCATATGTGACCCTGAAGCACAAAACCGTCGTAAGTCGCACGGGTATATTTGTAGCAACAGCCAACAATACATTGTATGGGTCAACTTTATCCATTTATCTTTTATGCCAAAAATCATTAGGATATTAAGTAAAGATATTAAAACGTCTACAAATACTAAGTTGCTATTGACACTATATTAAGCCTATGTGACATATCTCAGAACTACAGTTCCACCAATACCTAGCAAGTTCAAACCTCATGAGAGGTCAAGTTAAGTCAAACCCTCAGGCTATCCCATAATCCCTGTTCACTCAACCTCTCGATGACAAAGCCAGTCAGCAGATCTCGCCACATAAAGAAGCTTATTTAATGGATGTGGAAATGGCAATGGACCTTCCACCCTTTCTCTCTCCATCCATCTTTAAATAGGATGAGGAATGCAGACCCCATCAGGCCTCTGTCACCTGCTGGTTGATTTGTTGGACTCCTACAAGCAGGAATCTCAACATATACGATACATATATTCCTCTCTCCACATGTACAGCTAGAGATGTCCTGTGTGACTGATTGAGGGAGACACAGGGCATTGTAACCTCAGGCTGAACGGGCCCGAGTGCCATAAGACAGCAATTATGATTTGCAGACCACATCAGGGTTATGATTATTGCGATTTGGACACAGCAAACAGACTGCAAGAAACACTATGGTGTTTATGAGACAGTATAAAGGTAATAAATGTCAAAATACCATGGTATTTCCATCTGATCATCTGACAGTGACTGTATCAACGTACGATCAGTACTTTTGTGAGGATTTTTAATAAAGATATTTACCTGATAAAAATGACCTTTACTTTCATACCTCAGTGTTTATTCAAAAATGTTCTTATATACATTACCATTCAAAAGTTTGGGATCAGTAAGATTTTGAATGTTTTTTTGTTTTGATCTTTAAGTTTCTTATGCTCATCAAGGCTGCATTTATTTGATAAAAAATACGGAAAAAAGTTATGTGAAATATTATTGTAATTCAAAATAACGGTTTTAATTTATTCCTGTAATGCAAAGCCTGAATTGTTATCAGCCATTTATCCAGTCTTCTGTGTCACATGATCCTTTAGAAATCATTCTAATATACTGATTTATTATCAATGTTGGAATCTGTTGTGCTACTTAATATTTTTTTTAATCTGTGATTTTTTTCTTTGATGCATAAAAAGTAAAAAAATAAATAAATTTTAAAAAAGCATTTTTTTTCAAGATAGACATCAAAATAAAAATGCAGCCTTGAGCACAATAAACTTCTTAATCTTTAAAAAAGTGTTCAATATATATTACTCACATATTAGGTTTTATAGCCCAAATTGTGTATTTATTCTACTACTTTTCAACATTTATTGTCAGTTTTTAAATTAATTTCTGCTTTTAAAGTGATGTAATTAATAGAATATAACATTTTCAAACTGGACCACTTGAACTTGAAAATACCACTTGTGTTTTCCCCCTCTTCACTTTATAAGCAGTAGTTTTTAAGTGGAGCAACTATTTATTACCCAAAGGCATTTCTTTGAAGTAAAGATTATTCTGCTTTTCGGCTGCTCACTACTACTCCACATGAGATTTAATTTTTCATCCAAAAAAGACACAAAGGCCACATGTCTCTCAGAGCTTAAAACTTTCCCTTCAATGTCTCTAGTTAAGATAAATCCATTCCTTATTTAATAATAATGAATACAATTACTAGTGCTAATGCTTAAAGTATATATTTGAATGTTTTAGTAAGAATGCACAATGCTTTTGAACTTCACCCAATATACTCCTATGTGCTTTTTGATGACAACGTGATTTCACATAGCCACAAAGTGCATATTTAAGTCTTTTTTGGCTAAACTGTATAGCCTACAGCAAACACATTTTGTTTGACAATGGACTAGCATCAACAAATCCAATTTAAACCTAATGACAAAAGTCTATGAAAATCTATGCTCTGAGATTAGCAAGGAACAGTTTCCAGGGGAACCTTTATTTCTTGTCTTTTCCAAAGTGATAACTGTTGCAGACCAAGATTATTATTTTGTACTGGTCACTGGAGAGTCACTAAATTCTGGTTTTTATTCTTCATGAGAGCTTCTGATTTGGACTAAAATGAGTGCATGTATCTGGAATTCACCCGTTGCCAGATAACACATCTGAACTTGTTCAATCAAAGGTGCGATACGTCCTCTGCAGATCAGAGCCATCTGCGGTCATGTATTTTCAGAAGGACTATTACAGTGAAACAGTTTTCAATGAAAAGCCAGCTGAACTCAAGTAGAATTCAATTATAGCACACAATGGAGAATCTTTTCTTGAGAAGCATCACGTCCGAGCGTCCTTCAGGCGACCCTGATACACACGCATACAGAAAGACCATTACAGCAGTGCCTCATGATACTAAAAGAGATGGGAACGCATGTCACCCATGTCTTACAGTTATGACACGAGAGGCAGGAAAGCACACTGTGGAATAGGGTCATATAGATAGAAAGATAGATACATTGTCAGGACAAAAGGCTCTGTTGTGTTTAGATGGCTTTGCCTGTCCACACTCACACAAAGAACTGTACATGTACACATATACAGTACTGCAAGACTGCCTCAGAGAAAGCATATCATGTAATGGACAAAAAAAATCAATTTATGTAATGGAAAAAAGAATGTAAAACACCACATTCTCATTCTCACCACATACTCTACAATAATATATATATATATATATATATAAATCAATACATCAAAAAGACAAAACAACTTGAAGATTGCTCTGACATCCCTCCATCAAACTGAATTTTTTATATATATCCACTTATATAAAATAGTTTTAATAATAGTTTTTAAAACAGTATATGACTATTAAAAATTTAAAACTACCATAAGTATATATATAGAACGATAGAACGATAGACAGACCGACAGACAGACAGATAGACAGAACGATAGATGATAGATAGAACGATAGAAAGATAGATAGAACGATAGATAGATAGAACGATAGATAGATAGATAGATAGATAGATAGATAGATAGATAGATAGATAGATAGATAGATAGATAGAACGATAGATAGATAGATGGATAGATAGGCGAACAGACAGACAGACAGACAGACAGACAGACAGACAGATAGATAGATAGAACAACAGACAAACAGACAGACAGACAGACAGATAGATAGATAGATAGATAGATAGCCATCCCATAATGCCTGAGACATCATAACATATCCATCATCAGCTGAATATGGCTGTATGTATATCATGAACACATTTCTAAAACCCTCAATCTTATCTCCACTCAGCTTGGAAAACAGCGAAATGTTTGTGCATGGCTTTGCAAAGTGTTGCATTGTTCAAGCTAACATTATGAAAGCCATCCATTACACCACGAAATAATAGACATGTATAAGTGGCAGTGATTTAGAGTGAGGCTTTGGATAAGAAAACTGAATTTTATTGGACATTCCTGCGTGGCATCTTCAAATGACTGATGTTCCCGTTCCAGCGGGTGTTCCGAAACATGACAGGCAGTTGTTTGTCTCGGAAGCATTTTTCTCCACAGCATGTGCTCTCATTTTAGAATTGCCCTTCACCCTATGCCACAAAAACACACAGATTTCCAGGTATCTGACTGTGATGCCGTCCCCTGCACTGCCTCCCTGCACAATAATTACACTAAACAAAAGCCTCAATTCAAAGCCAAGCATGACAATCAAGTGTAAACAGTTTAAAAAAAAAAAAAAAAAAGTCAGTTTTGCAAGTTTTGTCTTATCGAGTAGGCTGGTGTGCCTTAGTGGCTTCATCTCAGAGCCAGAAATGTTACATTCATACCGTACCATTCATTTCATTCAAATAAATAAATTAATATAGGACATTATGCAAATGCCGTGGTGCACGGATAATCATAAAAATTGCAAAGTGCCACTGCATTACCACCACATTACCATCAATATTATAATACAGAAGTGCCAAAATTCAGTCAAATTCATGGGAAATTCATTATTTTTCCCTTGAGCAAGATACCTGGCTCCAGGGGAAACTGTAGTGCTTATAGTAAAAACGCTTGGTAAGTCACTTTGGATAAAATGTCAACCAGATGAAATATAAATGTTAAGTAATATATATATGTATGTGTGTGTGTGTGTGTGTGTGTGTGTGTGTATGTGTGCGTGTGTGCGCGCGCGTGTGTGTGTGTGAGCAGCAAATATGAAAGGTCAGATTTCTTCCACTGAAGCAGAAAATGCTCTTTGGATCATTCTTAAATCATCATGGATCACATGATCAACCCAACTTCATGCTAAAGTTTGTTCAGCTTAAGTGCTGCTGTTTTTTGCAGCAAATGAAGGACATTAAATACTGGGAGAGTCTCAATTTCATGCTAATTTTGCAGTCCAACTTTCAAACTGTCATGCTGCTAATATCATTTGCAATGAAAAAAAAAAACTGAAAATTTTTAATAAAACTTGGATTCCACTGTATATAAACTTTCTAGAAATCCACCACGGTCTTTTCACCACATGCAGTTTTAATGTGAACCTCAACATTCATATCCCAAAAAAATACATGTAATTACCTCATACAATGCTCATTTGCACACTACGAGAGCGGAATCTGCTTTGAATTAGTGCAGCTGCGTTGGTTAAATTGCAGGTTTAACGTTTGATAAGCAGCATGATTGTGCTCATTATATGTTGAGCGTGGAGGATCGTATTCCTGGTCCTTCTCTGTTATGAGCTGCTACTCCTGCAGACCAACAGCCGTGGGTGAAGAGCCACGAATCATTAACCGGACCTGCTCACGATGATTATTCTAGACCTTTCTGCTACATTTCCTTGAAAATCTCCCATAACTTCTTAGTATATGTGCATGTGCTGGAGAGGATTTATGAGAGGCCGAATAAATATGTGAGAAATGCAGCTTCAGATTCGCATGGACAGACACATTGTAATGAGTCTTGCCTGCTCATGCTGCTGTCTCCTTCACAGTCTATCATATTGTTGTGTTGCTCGACATGAAGAGCACATCTGTTGCTCGTTGAACATCTGTATGCATTTGCATATTAATGAATAATTATGGTAATTTGATTGCCACTGACTCCTTGATTCCTGTGAAGTAAAATCCATCTTGTGTGGCTGCCACTGGTGCATAAATCACAATTTTTACTCTTCGATTGACTATCAATAAAGTGTTTTATATAGTGAGATAAATGATAAAAATGTGATAAAGGAATTAATCAAGTCTCTGACCCCCAGTATTTAAAATAAAATGTTCATGGAGAGAAGAACTAGAAAACAAAAAGGGGGGAAAAAAGTACAGATCGACCAACTCGCTCAATTGTATTGGGATTACAAAGACAAGTAAACAACACCAACAACAACAATAATAATAATAATAATAATAATAATAATAATAATAATAATAATAATAATAATAATAATGATGATGATGAAAAATAACAACAAACAACTGAAAAAAAATGTTTGTTTTTTTTTGTTTGTTTGTTTTTTTATAATTAATAACACACTTTTTTTGGCAATAGTATTATATAGCATTAAATGGTTAGTTCACCCAAAAATGCAAATTCAGTTATTAATTACTCACCCTCATGTCGTTCAAAACCAGAACACAAATTAAGATATTTTTGATGAAATCCAAGAACTTTCTGACCCTCCATAGACAGCAATGCAACCACCACATTCAAGGCCCAGAAAGGCAGTAAGGACATTGTTAAAATGTGACATCAGTGGTTCAACCATAATTTTATGAAGCTATGAGAACAATTTGTGTGCAAAGAAAACAAAAAGAGTCAGAAAGCTCTCAGATTTCATCAAAACTATCTTAAATTGTGCTCTGAAGATGAACGAAGGTCTTATGGGTTTGGAACGACATGAGGGTGAGAAATTAATGACAGAATTTTAACTATCCCTTTAAAATCGTTGACAGTCCAAATACTATTAAACACAATATATAATAATATTTGTATTATATATAGTATTAATATATTGTATTATTATTATTAGGTATTTTTATTAAATATTATTAAAGCAACCATAAAATAGATTCTGCATAAGACTCCTGGATAGTCACCACACAATCTAATGTGACAACAAGCCAGTATTGCAACATGTCTGATTTTCAACATCTCTGGGTTTTCTTTGGCCTCTCTCTTTTAGGAATGATGGATGATACCAACTCCATCATCGGACATAGAGCTGTGCACAGTATGTGTAAATCAATCCCCCTGAGCTCTGAGATCCTGAGGGCACAGTGGCAGGCCTGAAACACCTTCAAATCATTCTGCATTAACCCTCTGGGGTCTGAGAGTGTTTTGGGGGCCTGGAGAAGTTTTGACATGCCCTGACATTTGCAACTTGAAATATTCTATAATAATGCAGCACAAAAGCTTGAGTCACTGTGAGCTGTACTTTAAATGGTAATGGGTTGAATTTATATAAAGGGTTTTTTTTTTTTTTTCTCTTTTTTTCCAGGGAGTACTCAAGACAAGCCAGAATAGTGAGATGAGTTCAACACAACAGTGAAAGTGAGGTAAAGAGTGATTTAGATGATTCAAAATGAAAGGATCAGTAGGGAGGCTGGATTTCATAGGTTTGTTCAGAGGATTTTAGCCAGGAATCTGGGGTGAGCACCTGTACAATGTGGCACAAAAAGAAGTCCTCAGGTGGAAATCAGCGCACATGCTGGAATCTCATTAATGGACTTCTGTTCTCTCAGTTCACTACTAGATAAATCAAACAAATTCTACAACAGAAAAACAGAAACTAAAAATAACAACAATATAATATAATATAATATAATATAATAATATATATATATATATATATATATATATATATATATATATATATATAAAATATAAATAGATCTATCTATCCATCCATCCATCCATCCATCCATCTATCTTTTTTTAATCAATCAATTTTTAAGTCATATACTGTTTAAAAAACTTAAAATTTATTTATTTACAAATAACCTGAATAGAATAGAATAGTTTCGATTACATTGTTTTTTAAAAATGTATAGTCATGTATTTTTGAGTAATTAATTAGGTTAAATTAATACAATTAATATAGTCCTCTCTTTCATGCTTTTTATCCTCGCTTTCATGATTTTGCATATTCAAACTGTGTCCATTCGATATCAGTTTTTTTTTTGTTTTTTTAACAAATATCCAATCTATAATATAACATAACATAAAACAATAATTACAGATATGAGTTATTAATGTATGATTTAAGATTATTTAAGATATTTTCTATGAATTACATTTTATGTATTAATGTCTATAAAGTAGTAATGTTTGAATAACCTAATATATTTAGTATTTAGAAAAAAAATTTACATATTTGGACAAAGGAATGAGTGTCATGTAATTGTAAATGTAAATCTACAAATGAAATTATCTACTAATGAGGCTTGTCAAAAACTGCACCAAAAGAAATCAATATCACACAAAAGCGTGCAGAAAGACTGATCTTCCCCGGAATTGCAGTTATTCACCAATCTTGTCTCTGATCTCATCAAGAAAAATGAGAATCCAGCCTGCCTAAGCTCTTCTAAACAGATTGCTAGAGCATATGGGTTGTAATGAATCCTATTGTACAGGAGAGAGTCATGGGAATGCAGTCAGAACGAATCACAGGCTCATTCACACAAGACTCTGTTACACTGACTAAATGCGCTCCCACAATTCCATTCAGGCAGCGCAGAAAGCAATATTCACTTCTAAAAACACCAACAAGACAGACGGAGACAGCATGGATGGCACGCGCTCCGCAGACGACAAGAGAGACTGTGGTGGTGCAGTGACATATTTGCCTCTGAACATGCACACAGCTTGCTAGTTTGAGCCCTTGTCAGGTTGCTCTCTGATGCAGACGGTTTAATCCGCTCTTAATACTGGCTGCATTAAGGTATTTCCCCTTAAACCAAGATAAGTATATCAGCAAAGGCAGGAGACCGACCTCCAGTCCAGGAATAACCCAGCTTGCCTCCATCATCCATCAAAATGGCAAAGTACAGCACACAGGCGAGACAACGTCCGTTCTAGCCAAGGCACTTAGGTTCAGGATTAGTTTGAAAAATCAGTCATTTGTACTCACCCCCATCATGTCATTCCAAACCCATATGGCTTTCCTTCTTCTGCAGAACACTATTTTGAGGAAAGTACCGGTTGTTATTTACACTGAATCACAATTTTGGAATTTGAATTCAAGCTTAGAATAGCCATAAAATAATTATAATAGTGGTTCATATGAGTCATTCTCAAAAGAATGAATCAATCACAAATCAGACATGAGTACTTCGCATTGAAATGCCAATAATTGTAGGAATTCAAGGGCTGCAATAGAATTGGGATGCCGCAGGACCCAATGCAAATCTCGCAGGAGTGGGCGGTTTTACCTTTACTGCAGGCAGAAGTGGGCGGTCAAAAAAATTTAGCGGGATTCTGCTGTCCCTTGATTTTGCACGTGACAAGAATGATGGAGTTATATTAACACTAAGCTTGTTGCGGTAATTAGTGTTACACAGTGTTTGGATGTACACCGATTATATTACTTGTCCACCGCCCACACTATAGTTTGCTTTTTATAGAAATAGAAATCATTTAGTTCTGTTGGAAAACATATGCTACAATTCTGAACTGAATGTGTTTGCTCTGCTCCATACAGCCAGGGTTGCCTGATACAAGGGTGATACAAACTTGCCTGATACAAACTTGCAATTCTGACTTTTTCATCAGAATTGTGAGATATAAACTCGCAATTCTGCTTTTTTTCTCAGAATTGAGTGATATAAATTCGCAATTGCGAGTTATAAAGTCAGAATTGCGAGATTATATCACAATAACAATAATAATAATAAAGAATTTTGTTTCTAAAGGGTGTATATAGACTGCAACACTTGACACAAATCTTCACAATCGGTGACAATTAACGTAAAAAGATGAGCTCTTAACATCAAAACACAAGAAATAGCAAACAACGTTTATGTAAGTAAATAATAAATACTAAAGAATATTTCAGGTGTGAGATTCTTTGAACTTGAGCTCACATAAGAATGACACACATGCACACACCTACCCGACAGACTCTGCCTGACAGGAGACATGAGGAGGGAGATATGAACATCATGCCGGACAAGGGAGGAGACAGAATGAGCAAAGGAAGAACGACAGAGCGAGAAAGAGGGGCAGGAGATAAGACATGAGACAGACCCTGGTGAAGGTTGATCCCGTGGTGAGCTTTCACAAGCTACAGATGTTTCATTCACACTGACAGGACATCAAGCTATTAAAGTGGAACAAGACGCCCAACTCCTCACAAGGTGCCTTTGTAGCAAAAATGTAAAAAAATAAAAAAATAAATCATTCTACTTCTGTAATATAAATAGCAAACATACAAAAGGAAGGATCTGTTAAGGCGATAAAAGCAAGGAACGCTAGAAAACATAACCCTTTATCACCTTTAACAAAGCTAGCTGATGTTCTTGGCACGCGTGTTTACCTCAAAGATAGCCAGGTGGAGGTGGGTCGAAGCTTACCTGCGAGAGACCACCCTGTGGAGAATTTAATAAAGCATGAAAAAGAGCGGCAGGGATTTGCACCTGCAAACCGCGGCAGATCTCCCCCCTCCGGACAAGGCCAACCTGTGCTGTTCTCAGATAAGAACTATCTGGCAGGTGCAAGCCGGCTGCATATCTCTACTCTCAGATGAAGTATAGTTGCCATACTGAGGGATATGAGGGTCTGTACAGCGCATTGTAAGTCTAGAACAGAAAGAAATCACAACGCAGTACAAATTTATCTGACAACACAACCCGATCAGAAACGTTTGTGGTGTGGGTTTATTTATTTTATTGATTTCCATGTAGTAGCAATCAATCCCTACAGTATAAGTTGTAAAAGATAGTTCCTCCAAAAAAGAAAATTCTATCATCATTTTCAACTGTTTGTCCATAAAATAAGTCAATGTAGTCAAAATTAAATATAAAATTTGGACCTCATTGGCATTTATTTGTATGGAAAAACTGTTGAAAATTATATATTCTATTCTATTCTATTCTATTCTATTATATTATTGTTACGATCCTTGGCATATTTGCTTGTGTGTGTCTTGCTTTTTGTACGTGAGTGTGTCTGCAGGGATTGGCGGTTCATCAGGGAACGTGATTGGTGGGTCCTGAAGCGGAAGACTTTAAAAGGGCGGCACTACCAAAACATGGAGAGCTCATTTTGGCGTTTGCTGTCGTGGTGTGAGGAGCTCCAGATTCCACTACCATCAACAGATCTCCAAAGAAATGTTGTGCCAATTGTTTGCAGATTTATGACAACACATTTTGTTTGTTGTTAAATTAATTCATACTGCATATATTATAACAAAGTTATCGGAGCAAAGGGGTGACCTGCCATTTATTTTGACCTATGTTTGCAATTTATTTTTGTTTAGGGAGTTAGGGAAGTTCATTTGTAATTTTCTTTTCTTTATCATTAGGTCAGTTATATATATTTATTTTATTAGCTGGTTTTGTTTGTTATTTTGGCTTTGGGCCACCCTGAAGTAATTGCTCCTTTATCTCTTTATTCTTCTTTAATAAATTGTTTAAACTTATGGATGGTGTCTTCGGTGATCTGTTGGTTGTGGCTTGAATCCCATTAACATTGTGCGTTCACATCGTACCCTTATAAAATGAGCCGTAACAATTATATTATATACACACAAATTTTATAATTTATATTTATTAAATAATATATTCATTTCATTCTCTAGTATTTATTCAATAAATGCATTCTATTTATTTAGTTAAATTTGTATAGATAATACTAAAATGAATTAAAATTCATGTCCATAAAACGAAAGTCAATGGGGCTGAAATTATACATAAATTTTAAATATATATACAGTGGTGTGAAAAATTGTTGGCCCCCTTCCTGAATTTTTATTTTTTTGCATGTTTGTCACACTTTAATTTTCAGATCATCAAACAAATTTAAATATTAATCAAATATAACAAGTAAACACAACATGCAGTTTTTAAATGAAGGTTTTTTTATGAAAGGAAAACAAAATCCAAACCCACATGGTCCTGTGTGAAAAAGTGTTTGCCACAAGACATTTCACAAGAAATAAAAAACTCGTACAGGTTTGGAATCGACATGAGGGTGTAAATATTTTTGGGGGTGAACTATCCCTTCAATATCTACAGAAAATGGAACAACACTATGTGCTAAATAGAGTGTCTGATATGGTGCCATCCTTTTCAAAAGCAAAAAAGTTAAACTGCAGCTCCAGCTATTTTTTTGCTTGAAAACCTTGAAGGACTAATAAAAAATACATTTGAGTCTTCGAAAGTGTCTGAAACACTTGGTTTGGCCTTGGCTAGATGTCTTAACCAATTTAGCACGCATTGGACCTGTCAACAGAAAGAAAAGTACACCCTTTCTCTCTCACACCACATATATGGGGCACAAGCTAAAAGCTTTCTGTGTTTTGTATGTATTAGTGCCTGCCTTGCAAAGGTCAAGTTACCAAGACCAAAATCTGCTTAATGCTAACCACAAGTCTATCATTAATGGTGATGATCATTTCAATTTTTAAAAGGCTTCTAAGGAAGAATATTAAAAGAATTAGAAATCATGAGACTTTATATATTCAAATAAACCATACACACACATAAATATGGCATTTGCATCTGCTAACTTTAGATCAAGTTGTTATTAATCATTTTTAACTCAATCAAACTGCTATAGTTTTCAGTCAACATGAAAACAGTTGACCCTGATTAAACTTTCACAATACAGTCAACTCCAGGCAGATATAATTAAGTCTCCACCTACGTTTTTCTCATTAGATATCATTTTACTTTCATCAGTCACGTTATGAAATTAAACCATACCATTGTTAATTTGCATGTTTCAATTTTAGGTGCTAAATAAAGGCTAAAGTGATAAAAGGATGAGTTCATAGCAAATATTTACATGTCAGAAAATAGAAAAATCCTCAACAACCATGCATCCTCAATTAGTTTCAAATGAAAAATATCACTTGCAAATTGTGTCCCATTTTATCATTTTAAAACAAATTATGTGAGATGGAATGGTTACAAAGAATAAGTCAGTCAGTCAGTTATATTTATTTATAAAGCACATTTAAAAACAACAGCTGTTGGCCAAAGTGCTGTACAAAATTTAAGCATATAGCAAAATACAAAAATTAAACATAGAACACAACGACAGATAATACACTACAGTTATGCCATGCACTTGCTTATGTCCATATGCAACCGTGAATAAATACGTTTTAAGAAGAGACTTAAAATCAGTGTATGTTGGTGCAGATCTTATATAGGATGACAAATTGTTCCAAAGCTGTGGAGCAGCCACTGAAAAGGCACGATCTCCTTTCAATTTCAAGCGTGTCCTTGGAACGGTCAACTGAAGACTACTGAATAACTGAATAACTACAAAGAAAAAGGCATTTATGAGTTCAATGCTCAAATAATAGTTCTAAACTTTTGTCACATTCAGCTCTCCTTTCAAGACTAACTAATAAGGAAATATATATTTAAGTCTGCTTTTATAATGTGTTTAAATGACTGAAGCATTTAGTCTGCAGATTTATAATTATCCCAACATTCATATAAACAGTTCACTTTTTTAATGGTCTGTAAATTCATTTACAACATGCAAAATGATCATGTCTTTCTGAAATCATGCACCAACAAAGTTTGTACTTTTACATATTTTCTGAGCAAATACAAAATATTTTTAAAACACTTAAGGTGTTCATTTTTTTAAATAGCAGAAAAAAAAACAATGATAATTAAAAAAAAAAAAAAATGTTATTTTGCATAAGATCACAGAATCCAACCAAGTCCAATTGGGAAAAAGATGAAAGGAAAATGCTTTTTGAGAAATGCAAAGGTAGCCAAATACTACTGTGCGTGCAAATATCTCTGTGCACCTTTTTTGTGTGTCTAGACTCTCCTCTTTTAAGAAAACAACAGTACATTTCTGAGCACTTCTACTCTGACAAAAGGTGATCCGTAAGTCATGACGAGGTAAAGTGAGAGTATTTTAAGCGACATGGCTATTACTCAGCCCGCAGGCCATGCACATAATGATGCACTGTTGTTTTCCTCTTAAATGTCCCTGACCATGCATTTGACAAGTGACAAGTAGCATTTGCTGTTAGTCAGAGCGAGCCACTGTCAGCAAAACCACTGTGACACAATGCTGTGCTCTAAGCTGCTACTAAAGGCTCATTCGTTTCTCAATGGGTCCTTATTGTTAGACAATTAGGACTGTTTCAATTGAATAATCAGGGCAACAAGTTTGCCTTGAGTGTCATCTTAAAGAAACACCACATCCGTAGGTTCAACAGGAATGCATTTAAATCAAAGCATTTAAATTAAAGCACAAAAACGCACAAAAGACAGAACTGGTAATTATGCTTAAATGCACAGGGAAGGATGCAATAAAATCTAGCAAGCTAAGCACAATTGCACACAATTTGTACAGACGCACTAATGTCCAGTGCCACATCGTTTGAGGCACAGCGTAAAAGCCTTCCGGCAAACAGAGCATTAGGCCTTATGGCAAAAAAAAGAGACTGATTTAAAGGGTTTATGAAATTCTTATGCTTGACACACTGCTGTGACAAGACAATGTCATCATTACTGTCGGTGAGAGATATTGAGCTGACATCGGCGACAGTCTAGGCCCAGTTTATGGGTTAAAAATACCCAATTTTTGCATATTGATGGACAGATAGAGTTTAGGAGTGGCAGATATCAAAACATAATATGCACTGTGGAAATCATCTATCGTCGTTTAAGGTTGATAATATTCCTTTGAGAATCTGACGGCATATTTTGTGGCAGTTTTGCCCCTGTTAACTCACCAGGAAAAGTGAGGAAACAATTAAAGGTGATTTGGCGGTTGGGGCTAGTAGTGACGTGTGTTAAACAGCTTTTATGGAAACTAGGTCACAATGCACCAAGCCGCTCATATTTTAACAAACTACTGTATAAACATACACACTAGGACAATATTTATCCTTTCTTATAGTGACAGTTTGAACTGACTAGTCTAGACTGGTCATGACTCAGAAGTAGGGGTGTCCCAGACTAAGGATTTTCATAGTCGAATCGGAATTTTCGAATCTTGCCGATAGTCGACTGATAGTCGAATCATATGTTTGGGGGCGGGGCTAAATACATTACCAAGAGTCAAGTAGTCAGACATTGGACAGTCATAATTACTGATGTTAACACACAGGGAAAATGTGTAACGGACGCCTCGCAGATACAAAAATAATGTTTTATGTTTTGATTAAAAGATAGTTAACATTAAACGTCAGCGAAACCCTAAGAATTCACAATATTTTTTTACAATAGTGCTCTCATTATAACGTCATGTATATGAAAGTAGTTACTAATGTTCTGCATTTCTGTTTTGAGCTGCACGAGCTGAAGATGACCAGTAGGCTAGAATGAAGCATATCATAGCAGGTTTTTAATCAATGGGATTTAACTTATTTATCTCATATAGAATACATTTCGTTATTTATACAACATAACTTTAATATTACGACTTATAGGCTATCTGCACAAAATGCCCCGAATGCATGAACGTGTCTCTGAATGGACATGTTCTTCACGCAACAACGTGCAGAAACATGGCAACTAAACTAAAAATTCACAGCGTTTTATCATAATAGTGTTCTCATTATAATGTTATGAATAATCCCAGTCATAGTTATTAATATTCTCCATTGTTTGTGCTGCACGCACTGTGCGCTGACGAGATATTACCGTAGTACTACAATGAAGAGCTTTACTGCAGCCCAACTCAACCGAATGCATCTTATATGAGATAAATAATACATACACAATATAAACCAGCTGAAATGTTTTGAAATTACTTGTACTCTACCTGATCAAAAAAATCCAGTCTTTGTTTAGCAGCCCTAAAATATTAAAATTGAAATAAAAATTAGAAGAATAAAAATAGGTATTTTGCTTTAAAAAACAAAGCAGATTTGAGTCACACACAAAATAAAGGTATTGTTTTTATCTGAATTGACTGGATAGGCACTGGAAGTTTTCTTTAGTATAATGTGCATGATGAAGTTTAGTATAATTAACTGTTCACAAAAAGACCAGGAATGTGTATAAAGACTATTTCAATGTTCAATTTCATATTGACTTTATTGGAGTCAATGACATTCTGAGTACTGAACAGACCAATCACTGCTCCAGAACTGTAAAGAATAAAAACGGACTTGTCTTCTTTTTAATGTTATATAAAGACAACCACGTAGACAGAATCGTTCTGACCTCTTTCCCTCCCACTGGGATTGAACTGACCCTCGTGCTCAAAAAACAAAAAGAAAATCAATGAGGGTGACAGTGTAGCTATCAGCCTTGGAATCTGAAGGGTGAATATTCAGAGTATGTGAAACAGATGTGATATTGGTGTGCAAATGCTGGAGGACAGTGTCAGGTCAGTCCCCTGTGGGGAAAGTGACCTCATACTGACAGCAGTCATGGTCGAGTGTCCTGCAAACAGAGAAGGACAGAGTCTGAGCACAAATTAGACCAAGATGACTGCAAGAACTCGAGCAGAATTACACTGCAGAATAATAATGACACCAAACGCACACATGCTTTGAAGCACAGGCCAAATAGATGAGCACTGCTGCTCTTTGGTACACATAATGTGTCTTACTTAGCTGAACTAAATGAGGAGAGTCCTGTGTTGGACACTGTCCAAAAGGCAAAAAGCATTCAGATACTGAGACAAATCAAAGCTGTAGACATTTACACTTATTCTAGTTGCCACAGGACCCCATGAACTGACTGGGACGATGTGTCTTCACTTCTAATCTAGTATGACTGATAATCACGCCGGGATTTAAGGGTATTACATACGCAGTATGATTCCAATAAAGCCTACAGGCCTGGACAAAAGAAAAGACGTTAATAATCAATCCATTCTACTACCTATGAAAAGCTGTTCAACTGACAAATGTTGATGTTCTAAATCCATTACAGAAGCACTTAATCTGGATTTATCCTTCAGTGTTGGACATGTGAGAAGTTCTCTGACAAAAATGGTAACATCTAAATTAACTGGCTTTATTCAAATTAGAAATATTTAAATAATCACTGAATCAACTTAAATACATCGATTTATACAATATACTGTATGTACACATATACATTATTTATATATATACATTATTTATATATATATATATATATATATATATATATATATATATATATATATATATACACACAAGACATAATATGTCTTATAATCTATTTCTATTTTCAAAGAAATGCTATTCTTTCGAATGTTCTATTCATCAACAGATACTGAAAGTCTGTATCATGATTTCCACAACAATATTTGTGTGTGTGTGTGTGTGTGTGTGTGTGTATGTGTATATATATATATATATATATATATATATATATATTATATATATTTATTTTAGGGGTGACTCCGAATAGTCGATGATTCAATGCTTCGATAGGAGGAGCCTGATTCGACTCCCAATCTCACAGTCGAATATTCGCTGAGGTGTTATGGTCGTGCCATATTTGCTATATGGGGGTGCTCAAATGTCTGATTTCACATAGAACTACTGGTTTTCTCTTAATTAATACAGCCTATTAAGATAATGCTGTAAATAAGAATCTGAAAAGAAAGAAGCTTTAGATAAATATTTTAACGTGCGTGAATAAATCCAACCACCCCTATAGATTTAAGTTTCACTTTCCATAATCTGTGACCGACAGAGGAGCATCCTGGCGGCAGGGATTTAAATCTTTAACAAGACTCAAACTGACACAGGGAGAGTGAAAGACTGGATTTTTTCGATAATGTAGGGTACAAGTAATTTAAAACATTTCAGCTGGTTTATATATATTGTGTATGTATTATTTATCTTGTTTAAGATGCATTCGGTTGAGTTGGGCTGCAGTAAAGCACTTCATTGTAGTACTACGGTGATATCTCGTCAGCGCGCAACGCGAGCAGCAAAAACAATGCAAAATATTAATAAGTATGACTGGGATTATTCATAACATTATAATGAGTAATGAAGATTATAATGAACATTATAACACTATTATGATAAAACGCTATGAATTTTTAGAGTTTAGTTGCTGTGTTTCTGCACGTTGTTGCGTGAAGAACATGTCCACAAAAGGAGTTCATTCAGAGCCGTGCAGACACGTTCATGCATTCGGGGCATTTTGTGCAGATAGCCTATAAGTCGTAATATAACGTTATGTTGTATAAATAACGAAGCGCATTCTATATGAGATAAATGATAAGTTAAAACCCATTGATTAAAAACCTGCTATGATATGCTTCATTCTAGCCTACTGGTCATCTTCAGTGCGTGCAGCTCAAAACAGAAATGCAGAACATTATTAACTACTGTCATATACATAACGTTATAATGAGAGCACTATTGTAAAAAAATATTGTGAATTCTTAGGGTTTTGCGAATGTTTAATGTTAACTATCTTTTAATCAAAACATAAAACATTACTTTTGTATCTGCGAGGCGTCCGTAACACATTTTCCCTGTGTGTTAAAGTCAGTCAGTATTTATGACTGTCGAATGTCTGACTTGACTCTTCGTAATGTATTTAGCCCCGCCCCCAAACATATGATTCGACTATCAGCAAGATTCGAAAATTCCGATTCGACTATGAAAATCCTTAGTCGGGGAAACCCCTAATATATATATATATATATATATATATACACACATATATTTTTTTTTTTTTTTTTTTTTTTTTATCAGTCAAATGAGATAGAAGTAGCTCTAGAAGGTGTTAATTGTCAAAAACAAAAAAGGGTAGCACTTTATTTTACAGTCCTGTTCCTCATGTACATACTATGTACTTATTATAGTAATTACAATAACTAGGTACTAACCCTGAACCTACCCCTAAACCTAATCCTACCCCATATAGTTACTAGGTATTACCAGAACTTTCTTAGGTAGGTACACTGTAAGTACACTGTAAGTGCATGCAAGTACACGTACTGTAAGATAAAGTGCAACCCAAAAAAGACTAGGAATGTATTAAGATCATAAACTGGGTCGGTTTTAATTTCATATTAACTTTTAATGAAGTCACTGATATTCTGAAAACTAAGTTCTATCACTGCTTCACAACACTCATAAAAATGTTTCTGTAGACTTGTACAGCACAAGTATGAACCATTTTCAAGGTGCTTTTTGTCATTTCTGAAGCTCAACAATCCCAGTTCTCATTCACTTTATATTTACGGGGGGAAAAAATATAGGTTGGACAATCTGTCGAATGTCCTTTTGTGCTCCTCAGAAAAAAAGCATGACAGTGAGTAAATGATGACAGGATTTTCATTTTGACTTTTCAAAAAGAAAGAAAAAAGAAAAACTAATTTATTCCTTCAAGAGACTAGAACAAAAAAGAAGCATAAATGTGAAATTGAGAATGACAGCACCTATCTGAAATCTGTTTCATATGACACTGCAGTACTTTATGAAAAGTGTGGTGTGTGTGTGTGTGTGATGGAAGTTACATAAAATGGTGCATTACTGTAAATGTAAGCGTCCTCATTTCCATCTATGTAATGTCCTACTGCAAAAAATGAAAAGGAATAATTAGGATACAGAAGCTATAGAAGACCCAGCTCCAGATGTGTTTATAGATAAAAGATGGCTGTCAAAATTTGTGATTTCTCAGATCGTAGATATTGGTGAGAATCTAAATTCCTTTGGGTAGATGAAAGAATTCGCGAGTGGCATACATGAAAAACAGGCCATTAATTTCTAAGTTGACAGCGTCTGATCCTTTCGCAGGCTGTCTGCCTCCAGTCCGTCTCAAGACACTCTCCAATGCCTCCCAAGCCTCTCATTTTGAAACATCTCCTATTTCAAATTCTTTCAACTTCTCCGCAGTATCAAACAGAAGGGTTTAGACCAGTTTCAGACTGCTACACGACATGACTCTGGAAAGGTACAATATATTTTTAATTAAATTTTCCATGTTTTATGATGATCTATATACAATTTTAATAGTCTAAGGGCCAGATTTACTAATGGCTTGCACCAGTGCAAAACCGTCTTTTGGCGTTAAAATACTACTGTCAGGATTTACTAAAGACTCGCAGTGAAGAATTAGCGCTGAAAAGGCGTGGACAGTTATTTTTGCGCCTGACCTTATTGAATATGCATTTGTAAGAGTATCCCTTTCAGACACCAAATTTATGGGAGGAGAGTATTAAAATGAATCACAAAACGCGATTTACTAATGTTTGCGTTCGTCAAATTACTGATATTTGCGCCATTATTTAGCACCCAAAAAAAGCATGTCTGAAACTATTTTGCGCTCGAAATGGCTGCATTTGTTGTTGCTAGGAGGAGGCACTGCAGATAACAGAGAGCGTGTGGTAGAAAAAAAGAGGATTTTTTTCCACATGTATTAATTTATTTGGAACACCACATTATCTGAATCTGAACATATCCTTATGCTAATTTGCACTGCGCTTGGTAGATTGCGTTGGTCATTATGGAAATGAAATGTTGCGTCTGTGTTTTTAATTTGCGCATTATCAGTAAATCATCCGCAGAAATTTCCACGCCCATCGGTGCTGTTTTGGAATTGCACTCTCATGCTAATTTGCCCGGTTTAGTAAATCTGGCCCTAAAACTAAATAAATAGAAGAATTCTGCAATGTTACTACACTGTTCAAAACAAACAAATAGTAACTGTTTTTAAGTAATATTATTGTGTTTTTGATCATAGCAATAAATGTTATAATTTGGACTGATATAAATATCAAAGTAATATCAAAACATTAAAAATTGGTATAATTTAATACATTAATTAAAAAAATATAACAATGATTGAATGATAATGATATAACTTTTCCTTTCTAAATTGTACCAGACTGTTGCTAGAGATGAAATCGTAATCTGAACTTCACTTTGATGTGTATGGATAGTTTCATTAAGTTTTAGAGAACAATCCACTCAATGGGACATCCTGTGCCATGGGCCAGGTCTATTTGTCACCTGTCTTCCTCGGGCAGGCCTGTGAAACAGTGGCAACCCTCCCAAACTGCTTTTATCAAACTGGGAAGACGAAGCAGCGAGAGAGAGCGATAGAGAGAGCAAGAGAGAGAGATGTATTATACTCTAAGGTCATTTTGGCATCAGCCCCATGAGGAGATTGCTGTGGACAAATTGGTAGTCCAGCCGTGTGAGAGTGTGTTCCAAAAGCTGACTCCAAAAGCACTACAGAAAATAGCCACTTGTCTCCCAACAACACAACCTTTCGGTAAATAGCATTTTTCATTAGTCTAACTGATGACAACAGTTGCGTCATTCTGAAATTCAGCAGTGTATCAGCAGGCGACAATTCTTGACTCTACAGTTCAAGAAGCGTCAATGTCTGTGGAAAAACTATGAGATGTTACAGTCTCAGACAAACCACACGTAGTCTGGTTACTGACTATCGGATACATATTGCACATAAAAATGGAAAGCACTTCTCACTGGGTCAAGCCAGTGTTATTTTTTTTGTTTTTTTGTTTTTATGCAAAGTGTTGATAGAATTTTTTTGCTACAAGCTAATGAATTGCTAAACCATTAAGTATAAATACTATGGTACATGAATATAACAATCATTCAGTGCATCTAAGCAACACTTTTTAGAAACAGAATGTACTCAATCATAGAGTTAACAGAGGTAAAACAGAGGCCATTATTCTATATAGACTGTTTGCACAAAACAAAGCAAACAAACCTTTTTCCTAAATCTTCAGTTTGCCCTCAGTGTCTTCAGGGAAACAGCTTAAAATTCAGTCTGATGCCAAATAAATGAATCAGAGAGACAGTGGCATTAGGAGGCTGGAAAAGATGTTATCACCTCAAACTGGGAGCGATAGACCACTGAACATTAAGCTAGTACTGGGGAGGTAATAATGAAAAAAAAAAAAGGCAGAGCCATAAATTTGATGAAGCTAGAAAACATTAATGAGGTCCTATATATATATATATATATATATATATATATATATATATATATATATATATATATATATATACACACACACACATACATACATATATATATGAATGTGTGTGTATATAATTGTATAATTCTGTATATACAATATGCTGTATTCCACATACGTAATGTAACAATGTTACACTGATTGAATAGCCATTACTTTACCAGTGGAAGTGGAAGTTTCTGCTCAGACATTAAAATATTCAAAAATATGCATACTATAATCTAAAACAATATTTTTATATAAGACTTTTGCAAAAGCGACAGGCTTAGGATGTCAAAGTTTATGGCCTGCCTACAATTCTCAACTGTCAAAATGCAGGGAAACTCCCATACATATTAGAAATGCACATAACACTTCCAAAACGCCATGCTGCAATGGTTCAGCAACAAAACAGCTGAAAAGAGAAAAATTAAAACACCCTCCTTCTGACAGCAATGTGGAACAAGCTAATTGTGGAAAAATATGAATGCTATTTGTCAAACATTGTATTACGGGCATGTCATGTCCCTGAACTGCCCCCTAAAAACGTCTTTATTAGTTTGGTTATGAGAAGCAGAGCTCTGTGATGGATCACTCAATCTATCTAATTCAGTTGTGTGAGTAAGAGTAATGGCAAGCCCAAGAGCCACATCATTTTCTAGCTCATCCCACCAGCTACCTGGAGAGGAAATGCACTATAACGGCACAATAGCTCATCCAATGTGACGCCTCAATGAATGCAAATGCATTGCTTAATTCCTATTAAAGAGTTAGACGGGACATGAAAGTCTAATGAAGCTTTTGTTTTGATATGATACTTGATTGAGCAGACAGATTAAGAGTGAACTTAAGTCAGAAGACTATATTAAAAAAATAAATAAAATGGCTTGTTAGGCATAATATAATTGCAAGCTTAACCATTTTTAATTAAAAAAAAAAATTATAATAATTTGCTCATAACATTATGAAGGGGCTCCCCTGCTCCCTGGGTTCCAGTTAAACTGTACTTTGTTAGCAGTTTTCTTATTAATTTCATATTATATTTATATATTTTGTTGTTCATAAGCCTGACATTTTTTTTTTTTTTTTTTTTTGCCATTCAAGTCAAATCTCCAGTCAATTTTAGGGATACACTGATAAATTCTGAATAGTATTTTCACACTAAGGCCAATAACCAACATATTTCTGATTCTAAAAATAATAAAATTTAATTGTGTGTAAAAAATTTAAAAAACAAATACCATAAATAAAAATAAAATAAATAAAATGTTTTAAATACTACAGGCATTTAATAAGCTTGCACACCATATATGTACAATTGATATCAAATACATAAACATACATACAGAAAATGTTTTAAAATGTTTTTGAAAGATGTATTATATGTTTACCAAGGATGCATTTATTTGATCAAAAGTTCAGTAATGCAGTAAAATATAATTTAAAATATGTCTCAGATTTCAAAGTCTTTTAATTTTTTATATATTCCTTTTTATTTAAATGCATTTTAAATTTATTAAAAAATATTTTATAGTAATTTATTCCTGTTAAAGCAAAGCTGAATTTTTAGCATTTTTACTCCAATCTTCAGTATCACATGATCCTTCAGAAATCATTTTAATATGCTGATTTGATTCTCAAAAAATATTTTTTATAATTACCACAGTTATATTTTAATATTCAGTGTCTCAGACTTCAGTTTTCATTTACAAAAGACACCACAGTGAGTGAGTATATGTGGCTATTTGCGAACACTTGGTTTGTATTCAACAGGAGAGTGTGTTTCTGTGCTATCAAATAAGTTTTGACTATTGTGGCATGTAATGATACAGTATGCCAGCAGCAAGGAAGGTTCAAGGCAATCTGCAACTCAAGGCCGGGGCTAAATTCTGAATGATTTCGATCTGATTATATTCAAATTTGAGATGTCTATATATAGACTATGTGATTAATAGAGAAGACACAAAGGGCATGGTGGAGTCAGGTTCAATTAAGTATCAGATGGTTCCCCTCTGCGAGGAGCAGCCTGCAGTAGAGGCGATGGCTGGGTTATCAGCACGCGAGCCACTGCATTTCAGCACGTTTGTGAGATAAGTTTAGGCCGTGACAAATGAAATGCGGCAGAGGGGGGAAGGGAGAGAGACTGAGAGACAGAAAGCGAGAGACAGAACCTGCTCCAGTATACACTGACTGTAGTGGAAGCACTTTCTCATGCACACATCAAAAACTCTGAGGGGGAAAAAGTGTCACATGCTCGTCACAAAACGCACAGAGCAGCGCCAGACACAGCGTATCGGTGTTATAGCTGTTCCAAGTGTCTTAAAATGAAAGTAACAGATTATATATCCTCAAACGGCGGGTGACAGCTTGCTGCAGTGCCAAGTGAAGAATCGCTGTAAACACTTCTTCTAATATGTTTCGAATTCAAACGTGACAAACAGTCTTTTGTGAATAAAGTGCCAATTAAAGGAGGACGCAGAGCTGAAAATATCTGGTAATTAGGGAGAGGCTGTACAGGTAGCTCACAGATCAGTTATCAGCAGAGACAGTGTCAGGAGTAGAGAGAGCACTTGCTGAAAAATAAAAGGAAAAAAAATCAAAACAGTCGATACGGCAGCTCTAGGAACATAAATCACGCCATTCAGTTAAAACAGCCAGTCGCATTATTCATTTTTGATTAGCAATGACCAGCCTAAAAAATACAACACAAAAAGCACATTATTAGAGTTGTTGGTAACACTTTATTTTAGGGTCTCTTAACTAGTTGCTTATTAGCATGCATATTACTAGAATATTATCCATTTATTAGTACTAATTAAGCACATATTAATGCCTTATTCTACATCGCTAATCCTACCCAATACCTAAACTTAACTACCTTACTAACTATTAATAAGCAGCAAATTAGGAATTTATTGAGGGAAAAGTCGTAGTTAATAGTGAATAAGTGTTCCCTATTCTAAAGTGTTAACGAATTGTTATAAATTAAAATATTTATAGTGAATATAATAAATGAATATATATATATAAATGAATATATATACACATACACACGTTGTAGCATGAATCTGAATAAATAAATATATATATATATATATATATATATATATATATATATATATATATATATATATATATATATAAATAATTTTATAACAACTGATAATAATAAACATTAGAAAAATTATAATGGACAATAACAAAAGTTTGGGCCAGTTTTATTTATTTATTTATTAATATTTTTATTTTATTTTATTTTATTTTATAAATTAATGCTTTTATTTAGCAAGGACATATAGCAAAGTTTTTTTTTGTTTGTTTGTTTTTTTTTTACTTATCAACGAACCCTGAAATTAAAAAAAAAAAAACTGTTTCCACAAAAATGTTGTTTTCAATTGTTTTCAACATTGATAATAATAAAGTCTAATAATAAAGTCTTGAGCACTAAATCAGCATATTACAATGATTTCTGAAGGATCATGTCACACTGAAGGCTGGTAAAAATTCGGTTTTGCCATCATAAAAATAAATTACATTTTTAAAATAAATTAACGAAGAAAATTTTAGTTTTTAAATTGTAATAATATTTCATAATATTCCTTTTTTCACTACATGTATGATCAAGTAAACGCAGCACAAAAAACATTAAAAACAATTCATATATAAAACATTTCTGATAGTTTCTAATGTTTTTGAATCTATGTTTCACTGAAAGTGGTCTTAGATTCAGATTATGTTATCATCAAGTGAGTAGTGACAGCCTCGTCCGAGTAGCTGTGCACCATGTTATTTTTAAGGTGGGCAGCAGTGGAGCCTGTCACATGTCACCGTGAGTGACAGCTGCCCCATCCATTGCATGTCTGTGAGTTTAGCCCTGGCTAGTATATGCACCTGCTCCTGCCTCTCTGAATCCACCCTCATTTATTAATCTTGTTACAAACTCGTGAACCCTAAAGCAGGCAATAAACTGTCCCTAGCACATCAGACCTAAATCACAGCAGTTTTATAGAATGCAATACCTTTTTATAGCTTATAATACAAGAAATCTTGTCTGGGGGGAAAAACAAAAAACTGAACAAATCAAGGCTTAGCAGTTATGATGGCCATTAGTCTCTGTAAATAGAGGGTCAGTAATTCAAGAGTTTATATATTCTCTCTTGGAAGCAAAGTGCAAAAAAATGAGTGACAGGACCACTGTGTGGGCTAAATTGCCAAATTCTATGCTGTTAAAAATCATTGTAAGACCATTAAGTTCCTCATGGACCTGGCGCCCCAGGACCCACAGAAAATGAACCAATCGTGCGCCTCAAAGAATGGAACTCCACCAGTGCCTCTCATGAGGCAGAGCCAGTTGTTATGACAGATTAGCCAGCAGAGACTTAAATCACCGCCTAATGGGCCTATTATGGAGGGACTGGAGCGGTGCATCTGGCACCACATGCAGCTCGTGAGCTGCGTCATCTGTTACAATCTGCAAGTAGCCATGTGGAGATCTTCCGCACACCCGGATTCCGATTCACAGAGGCGGAGACGGCCGCTGCGGCGAGGGAGTGCGAGGAAGGGTGATAAAAGTGATTTAAAAGTTTCCGTCTGACCAGGTGCAGCTTTTCACCCGCTGTGCTTTTGCGCTGATAGCTACGTCCAAATGATTCACAGTTTGTGGAGAGCAGTTCTGGCAGAAGGACAAAGTCGGAGTTGTGAATGAATCACTGGGTGACAAAACACCGAAGAAGTTTTGACTATATAAATGGCCTGTGTAAAAAATAGCACCCAGTGAAGCAATGCGGTTAAAAAGTAGCATTTTGCCTATTCAGACAGGTCAAGTCTGAACAAATGTGAACATACAGGTGACTCAAGCCAAGAAATGCCACTCTGCAGGTGTTTATTCAAGTTAATGGCTTCTGAGGCCGAGACAGAATTCGAGGTTGTCGTAGGGTGAAGCACAGTTCACGACCTCCTCACGGTAACTGAATCATTACTCAACGGTAAGACTGCAATAAGTGCCTAATCTTTCAAAACGACTGACGCATTATATATTGACAAAACCTTAGCTATCAGCATAAAGGCTTATGAAAAGCTGTACAACTCAAAGTTATTTTGCGCTTGACTGTATCTGAGTACTTGAGGAGGATGGCTTTTGTTGACGAATGTCACGTTTTAATCTTGTCCTCGGATCCACTTGTCTCCACATGACTGGCATTAAAATAAGAGCTCTTGACGCGTTTTGGGGTTAGCTATCCTCGCTGGACTAATGGAAGTAGTTATTCTGAGAATATGTATGTGTGCTATTTTAAAATATCCCACTGTGATGAGCGGCTATTTCAAGTCAAAAGTAGCATTCCTTTAAACACTTTCAGTGAAAAAAAGAAGAAGGAGATCATAAAATAAACTGTTAAATTTAAAATATTTAATAATATAAACATTTAATGTAAAACTAAAATATTAAAACTATGTATTTCTTAATTCAGTCATTCAAAATAAAACATTAAAAATGAAAAAAAATCATTTTAGATAAAAATAAAAATAAATTGGTATTATTCCATTCAATAATTCAAAACAAAACAAAAACATTTCTTTTCTTTTTTTCTTTTTTTTTGAGCAGGGTGAGTTGAGCCAATTTTTACTTACGATGTGTTTAAAGTGAGCACATGACAGTAATGAGTCCAACTTAAATATGTGTATAAATTTTAGGTTGTGGTGCATCTTTAGGAATAAATCACTTTGAATCTAAAATAAACTGCTTTCAAAATTTGGCTTTCCAAAAAAAGTGGTCTCTTGGCTCAACTTGCCCCCAGTGAGGGGTAAATTCATCCTAGGGAGAGGCCAAGTTGAGCCATGGATTTAAACTGTGGCACTGATTATGGTGAAGTAACACTGAACATTTTCGTGCTATATCAAAGGAAGAGAAATTCAATAAAAAATGACTTCTTAAAATTTATGTGTGAGCCTTGTGATGGACTGGAGCCTTGTGACATCCAAGACACTGGGTTAGGCTCCAGCTCTAATAAGGACAAAGAGGTCTGGATAATAGAGTGGATGGATCGATGACTTCTTAAGTTTTATTTAAAGATACAGTTCGCAAATTTGAAGGCATTTTTAAAGCTATTAAAACATTTCAGAACAAAATGAAGTTCAAATTGAAGAAGATGGATGGATGGATAGATGGATGGATGGATGGATGGATGGATGGCAAGTGATCGTACAGAACTGGGCTAATATACTCAATATGCCACTTATAAATGTTGCAGAGAAATACAGGGAGTTATAAAATGCAGGGAGTTATAATTTCATCATAACTTCAATGGCCAATTTTCATAAACAAGGCCTGTTTACATTTTTTTGACAAAATCAAGTCTAAAAGAACAAAAAAAAAAATGTTTGGTCTAAAATTAATGAAATATAACAATGAAATACAGTAAAATAATACTTTATAATCATAAAAAAGGGTGAGTCACTGGCTCAACTTACCCCAGGGTTTTTGGCACAAATTCATCCAGAAGTTTAGAGCTAACAGTATAGCCTCATATTATAACTTACTAAAGCACAAACGTGTGTGTGACATTTTTTAAGATTTGTTTGTAATTGTTCAGACACAAAAAGCATTTCAAAGAGTCCTTGAAAATAAAAAATAAAAAACACTTTGAACAGCAAAAAAAAAAAAAACAGTTTTTTTGAATATGAATGTAGTTATTAATTATCCCATGGGCCTCTCTCCATCACAGGGTGAGTACAATGGAGAACTCTTCATATATTTGTGGTCATATAACCAATTTTGTGTAAGGTTGCCTAGAAACAAGAGGTGGCTCAACTTCTCACAGGCTCAAATCACCCCGCTATCCCCTATATAATGCATGCAGCATTCCTAAAAAAATATATTAGTGATTGTTGCAATGCCAGGGTATTGCTATGTGGTGCTAAGGTGGTTTAATACTGGCCCAAATCAAAAAAAAAAATTCCACCCTCAATTTTCCATGATATTCAGTTCTCTATGGCTCAAGTGTGTCTTTCTACATAAGTGAATGTGATTTTTTTTTATTCTTCCACAAGGTGATAATTGTAAGTCTGTCACTTCAGAAAGTACTGTTACACGTCACCTCAACAAAATGCACAGTTTGAGCTATCATTCATATACATAACACAAAGTTTACTCTTAAGGTTAAGAATGCGCAATGGTAGGCCAATAGAATACATAATGCAATTTGACAGTTAATAATTTAACACTCAAAAATGAAACAATGAAAAATCAATATCAGAGTCAACCAAAAAAAAGGCTGAAAACCAGAGGGCATTCAGAAGCGCTAAAGCATGTCTGTATTCTGTCAGAGAGTTACTGCTACTACTGATATATATTCTGACCCAATGAGTAGCCCACTGCCGCTCTTCAAACCAAGAACAGGTTGAGGTCGAGTAGAGCTCTTTCTTCACAGATTAATAGGAAAGCGAACAATATTCCCCGTGTTAGCGCTGTTCAGTTGACACAGCGTTTAGAGATGGGATGTAGAGAAATGGATGAGCTCTATCAAAGAGAGAGAGAGAGAAGGTCAGGACGGTGTCAAGCAGTCAATCTATCAGACAAGCAGGAGGAGGGATGCTCATTCCCACTTCTTCACCCCACACATTCTTATTTGAACAAGAAAATGCCCCATAAGACCTGGCCATGATTGGCCATTAATCTGTCACACTGTCCTCCTGATGAGATGGATCGCTAACGCTAATGCTACAATGCTGGCATCTTATCCAATAGGTACTCAAATAGCAAGAAAATCAAACAAGAATCCAATAAGCAGTAAAGACTGTCAGTAAAGATTAAATGACTGTAATGAAGCTTAAGTGTTAAGTCTTATTAAGCATTCTTTGCTTAAGGCATATACATAAAATGAGGATGGAGAGAAAGGGCACAGCACAGGGCGGCTGTCCAAAGATCTCTGGAGCTGACTGAGGTTAAATATTGTGCTTAAGGACATAACACCACTCCAGAAAGGTACCACAAGTGGGATTTAAGGCAGAAACCTTCATGATAATAGTGTAGAACTTTAACCTACCATTCCACTGGCACCACATAACATATTAGAAATGAAAAATTACTATAAAACCATATTACGGTTTCATACTGTACAAAATTATATATAATAAAGTTTCACTATATATGTGTGTGTGTGTGTGTGTGTGTGTGTGTGTGTGTGTGTGTGTGTAAAATGTTATATATAATATAATAATGAAATTATGTGCAAACTGAAAACAAAACAAAAAAATTGTGCAAAACCTAACCCTAACATGTTTTTAGCATTTTAGCATTTTCTTAGCATTCATTAGAAATAGAAATCTTTTGTAACATTAAGAATAAAAAATATAAAATGAAAAAAAAAAAAAAAAACTACTAAACCCAAACGTTTGAGCAATAATGTATATATTATCACCCAAGTATAGCTTGATTTTCTTGATAACACTATTCTACAGTAACTTCCATTAAAAACATTAAAATCACTACAGTATTTAAGGCTCACTTAAGGCTTACTTACAAAGCTTCTTTGCTTTCTCTGTCTCTTCTCCATGGACCCCCTGAAGGTAATTTCATGATCTGAGAACTCCTGGTTGAAAACCCAGAGAAAATTTAAGAAAAATCCATGTTTTATATATCTTCTCCAAGGACCCCCCAGTGAACCTTCAGGGACCTCCCTTTGAAAACCCTAAGTATTGATGGATTAGAAACGCTTCAGTGTGTTGCGAACGAGAATTTCACAGCAAACGAAATGGGCATTAGGGATTAAACACTCTGTTGATATTTATGCAGCCTTTTTCTGCTTTCACCCCACTTATACATCAACTGTAATGTGTACGCTGGAGAATCTCTCTCACTTTAGAGCAATTTACGGCAGTGATGGGAATAATTTTTCCAAAGCGTCAATTTGCCATTTGAATCTAAATTCATTATTTCTCTGCTTTTTCCTCAGCAGATGTCACCAGGTCATGTACATTTATTGCACAGCCCACCTAAGTGGATGGCATCTTGTTTTGTGGTTCTGGACAACTGTTGGAGAACTGGCCTGTGCTGGAGGGGACATCGGTGCAAGGCTGTTGTTCATCATCCAGCACAATCCAAAGGGAGAAAGAGAGGAAATGAGCACTCTGAGACCATGTCCCCGTACACCCTGTTGAAAAATGCCACTGCGAGACCTCAAGGAAATCAAACGGCCCCTTAAGCTGTGATCGCAAGTGAATGGTTGGACACTGCCATTTTGTCTGTGCAAGATAAATGAGCGAGCTCACGCCTTATATTACTTGTGAACATCTGTGCTGTTTAGACTTCCTCAAGGGAATTTCTGCTCATAAAATATGCAGGAAGAGCAGCCCTACTTCTCTACTGCAACTTCCTATTGTAACGGTTCATGGATCTTCATGTTCACTCACTCATTTATTTATTGTGTTTATTTTAATATTTGTTTGGCAGAACCATTTCATTATTAAGAGTGAACATAAAGCACATCCTGTTATTCAGTATGATGCAACAGCATTGTAATACAGCCAATGCGATTGCTGATTCCTGGAAAGATTTATGTTAACGAATTTCTGAATACAATATATTATCTCTCCATAAATAATTTTGCATCCAGGGAGCATATCTCGACAAAGCTGGAAGGTTTCAAACAGAAAACTTATAAAATCAGGCATATGATTATGAAAACACTGTGGCCTGCAGATATATGTGCTGCATAAGGATTCTGCCACTCTCGCCATGACTGACCGAAAAAAAAATTAGGAAAATGGAGATGAGCTCAGAATAAAAAATTATAAATTACTGGAGCCTTGAAGTGAATGTAAATCAATCAGGATGCATTAAACATGTTTCTGCCGGAGAAAAGAACATTTTCAAGTTGAGTGGTAGGTTGCACATGGATCATAATTGGCGAGCTGGACTGTTAATGCAATTTACTGTGGAAAATGGAATAAAATGTAACATTTTAAAGTGACAATAGATTTTTATCCAAATTTTGGACAGGACAAATGGCGGTTAATTACATTTGAGGGAGATAACTTCCAAAAAGCTTACATGTACAAATGAAATTTCACACAGTGATTGAACTATGCATATTCACAGTCTTTCACAATGCTCTGCATGAATCTGACAGGAATATTAATCAACCGCTGTATAAGAACATGTCTTTTTTTCCCACTCCAAGCAACTCTGAGAAAGTTGACTAAAAGCAGCAAAAATTAACAACTAATAATTGTTTTAGTGCCATTGGGTAATATGCATTAAATTATGAGAACTGCAATATATGCAGATGTAAAAGGCGAGTTTGGTACAACATGCTTTCAGCGTTTCAAATTTGAGTAGCTATTGAGTATGCATTTTTCAAGTAGGCATATTAAATGAAATATAAAGCATAAATGTCCTAAAAGTTTATACCTGGGGTAAAACATGGGGTAAAAACCTTTCAAACACTTGACCTACGACTAATATTATGTAGGTCTATGCGGTATTTTACATACTCATTTGCATATAAAAGAATGTTCTTTATGTCCCGGTGCAAAATGGCATGTAGGAAGCAGGTCCTTTCCTCCATAACAGCCGTAGATCCAGCGTAGTCCGAGAACTGAATTCAATCCCGAGAGACCCGAAGCACTTCTGCACTTTGGCATTCTGTGGTTTAGTTTAATTTAGTACTCATTTTCCTCTCCTTTTATATTTTTTGCACCCCAAACTTTTCATTTAAGCTTGTGGAACTCATCAAAATCTGCCGTCCTGGAGAATAACATCAATCACAGTCCCCAGCTTCTCCTGCAGGGTGGAGGAAATTGCTCCAGCGTCACTCTGAGGAGAAAGCACAACTTTAAATACGACTTTGGGTGGGATCTGACAAGACCTGCGGTTCTCATGCCAAGTGTCAGAAGCTCAAAAGTTCCACACTGTGCACACTAAACTGGATTAGAGAAAGAAACCAGAGCTTTGTTTAGGGTTACTTTACTTATTGACTCAGGAAGAACTCAACCATGAAACCCTTGGTGGGGAGGAAGACATTCAATAAGCAGCAATTTAGCAACACCATAGCAACATAAAAACACCCTAGCAACCATCAAGTGGCACACTTGCAACCATAAAGAATCTAGCATCTGCCAAGAATTTCTATAGCAACTACAAAGCTACCACTGCAACACCAGTCACCTAATAACACCCTAACAGCAAAGACCCATAATAACACTCTAGCAACTGATGAACAACGCACTAGCGACCAGCCAGAACACCACAGCAACCACCAAATTTCATCTTTGCATCCACAAAGAACACTGTAGCACCACTCTAGCAATTACTCAAAAAGCTTTATAAAGCACCTATTATTTCCCTAGCAACCACCCAAAACATTCAAGCAACCAACATATACTCATTTATCCACAAAAACATCATAGTAGCTGTGTTTCCATTGCAGATTTGCGCAAAACTTTTGTAATATTTTGTAAATGTCAATGTAAAAACTATTGCGAAAATGACAGCGTTTCCATTAACCAATGTTATGCGACTAAAACGCTATTTGTTTCCTCTTGCAATAAGTCAAGTTGATGGATGTTGGTAGGTTTCCGTATTTCGCAGCCATTGCACTAGCCATTATTTTTAATCAAAGGAGATGTAGGCGTGTATATTAAGTGAAGCAGCACGGAGAGACACTTCTGGGATGCTTCTGAAACGTGCCATGGTGCAGCTGTTAGAAACACAATGCACCACAGACGTGTGCAGTGTAAATAAGGGGTTATCCAAGCATTAATAGTAAGGAAAGCCCCTTATACTTGAAAAAGGCCACGTATGAGGTGTTTCTTGGAGATTATAGTACATTAAAGAATGATCATGTGATTTTTATGTACCCCAGGTGACCTGTATTTGTGAAAAAACTGTTTCCATTGCAGTTAAATGAAATATTCCTTTTTCGAATTGTGAGCGTAAAAACTTTTTTGCAAAATTGATGTGTTTCCATTGGGCATGTTTTCAATTTGCACTTTAAATTTGCACAATTTGAAGGATAATGGAAACAAAGCTACAGTAACAACTGCCTAACAACGCCCTAGCCATAAAGACCACCATAGCAACACTAACATTTACTTTTACTGACATTTACATTTACACTTACAATTACTAAACACCCAGCAATTCCCTAGCAACTACACAAAACACTCTAGCAACCACTAAGTGATGCTCTTGCAACCACGAATCCCCAAGCAACCACTTAACAATGCCATAGCAACAACAAAGACTGCCATGGAAATGCTCTAACAGCAGCCTACAGACCACTCTTAAGGCCATTTCCAAAAAATCAAGTCGGAACACCCTACCAACACCCTGGCAACCAAGCACCACGTAACATTGTCTTTCTTTATTTAAATTTCTCATTCCAACAGTTAAATGAATGTTGTTATAAGTCGTTATTGACTCATCTAAACTTGATGGAGTAGAGAAATTCTTAATTAATCTGTCAAAGAGAGAGCAATACATTTTTATGAATGCATCTGGCTGGTATTTCTAAAACCACAGATCTCTATTTGCATAGAATTCACAAATGCAACTCAGCACTTATCCCGCTTCAAATATGACATGAGAAAAGCTGTTGTTCCCATCCATGTGAATAACCAAATCCTTGAATTTACATGAGGTTTGTGATTGGATAAATCCCATGACTAACACACTGTTGTGACTGCTCAGAGGTGGAAATATTTGCAAACATATTTAATCATTCCTGTGATGGAGCTTGTTATAACCGGCTGTTATCTCTGAGAGGATGCTAATGAGGTCTGAAAATTATTCGGGTGATTATGACACATTGCATTTATCCAGCGAAGTCTAGTGATTTGTGAAAACAATGATAGACAGATAAGACTAGTATGTGGTGGAAAAAAATAATGAGATGAACCTCAAGGAATCCAAAGTCTTGTCTATCTCTGACAGTATGTTTCAAAGGCCCTTTTGATGTTTCATATTCAAGTCGAAAAGCAATGTGCTGTTTCGTCTCATTGCTGTTTTGGCATTGCATGTCTGTTGAGTGGCCTAATTAAGCTCTAATAATGCTAATTATAGAGTTGCTCCTGAAAATTATGCAATTATCTATGAGTATCCTGCTATTCGCTTTCCAATCTAGAAGCCTCAATCTAGAAGCTTGCATGCTGTACTTAAAAGATAAGATAAGAATTCCCAGAATATCAAGGACAGAGTCACAGAGTTCATTTCAGGGGATTTTAAAACGTGCAATTGACTTCAAGTTAAAAAGCAAAATACAGTGCTTTGAAGTGATTTGGCAGAGACATCATCTTAATTATTTACAATTTAAAGAAAGTTCAGTGTGCTTTATAAGTCAAAGGCTTCACACACTGACAAAGTGCCAACCTCCATTCCAGCTTTAAAATATTAGCACTCCAGGGATGCAACCGTGAGTATGTTACAAGCTTGAGAAATGTGTGTCAGTGATGAAACTTGTCTAACTACAACACCCTGAACAATGTCAAGTACAACTCCCTAGCAACCACCAAGCAGTGCTATAGTAACTACCTAAATCCACCAAACAATTCCATTGCAAACACAGCAAACAGTGACCACAAAGTACACCACAGCAACACCCAAGCAACAAACCAAAACACTCAATCAACTGCATAGTAACATCCTGGCAACCACCCTGAATTAAGCATTAATTTCATCAATAGATGGACAGACCAACAGACAGATGTGTTTCACCTGTTGCCCATTGACAGCAACATTAACTAAAGTTGCCCGGCAACATTGCTAAAAAAGTTGCCCCGTGTATCATCAGCCCCGTACACACCAAGAATGTTAATTATAAAGATAACTATATTAGCATCCACACCAGCAGACAATATCATCTGTTCATTCTAAGTGCAAGCTCGTCAGCCACTTTAAATTCTCGAGCTTCTTATAACAGGATGGATTCTGATTGGGTGTCAATGTTTGTATAGTTCATCAGCTGGAAAACATCGTTCTGAAAGTGATTCCAACTATATCGTTTCTCTGTGCCTTTATCGTTATAGCTGTGGCGTGGACGCTGCTATTCTTTAACATTGAGAATGATTTTTAGAATTATACCTTTATCATTATCTTTATAGTTGTCGTCCTTGGTGTGAATGGGCCTTTAGAATGATAGAATGATAGACAGAATGACAGAACGATAGACAGATAGAATGACAGAACGATAGATAGAACGACAAAACGATAGACAGATAGATAGAATGATAGAACGATAGATAGAACGATAGATAGATAGAACGACAGACAGACAGACAGACAGACAGTCAGTTAGACAGATAGACAGATAGATAGATAGATAGATCTCTGTGAACTGATTTAAAGATAGATTTCTGTGAACAGATTTAAAATGGATGGATGCAGACAGACAGACACAAAAAGAATGAAAAACAATGGACAGACAGATGAACAGATGGATAGACAGACAGAGAAAACAGATATACATCATGTACTTTCATACATAAACATACACAAGAGTATCCTACAGAAATACGTGTTGGGGAACAAATCCATAAAATGCCCAGAATAATAATCATACTGGACTGTGTTATTGTACACAAAGTTATATGTCATAACATGACTTTGATTCATTAAATTATAATTTGGTATTCCGTCTAATGATACATACCAGACATCCTCTTATGAAAGGGCACAAAATGTCAGCACAGCTCTCAAATCCCCTCTAAGGCAAAGCTATTATCCAATAGAGGAAAATAGCTCCTTAGTGACATTTCTCTCTGAATGAGAAAAATGGCCTGGCTTTTTCTAACTTGTTTGTAAGTGTTGAGTTTAATAATGTACTTCTCCACTCGATGTGGGCAGTCACAGGTAACTGTGTGTGAGGACTAGGACAGTCTCTTTATTATCAGCTTGTCGGTACTCACCAACAAAGCCACCCACGATAGGACCTGCAATTTCAATCTACAAGGCGTTTTCGGGCTCTACAACTATGAAAGCAAACAAAGTGAGGGAATTTGCCAGGGAATCAATGGTAATCAGACAGGCTGCTGCTTTCTGGGCCATTAGTGGGGCTTGCTATGAAAGCCCCGCTCTGCTCACTCTAATGAACGATTGGGTCTGAGTGGGAAGAGTAAGCCATAATAATACGGACAGCTGCTGGAATAAACTTGAAATTCATTTCCTAAGGGCCTCTGACTGAACCTCACGTAAACATGTCATTTGGAAAGCTTGACTTTGCTTATGAAGGTCTTGAATTTATTAGCATCCTAATTAATAATTAATTTTAAAAAATTAATAAAACAATTAATTCTGACCAGCTTTTTTTAGATGAATGACAAGGTGATGAACTAGACTCTAAAGGTCGGTTTCCAAAAATACTGTATAGGGAGAGCAGTTCTTGAGATTTTCCACAGCAAATGTCATTTGGAACATGTAATTTGGTAAGCTTGACTTTGCTTATGAAGGTCTTGAATTTATTAGCACCCTAAAAGGCAAATTGAGTAAAAAGAAAGTCACCAAACCAATTCCAACAAACCTTTTTAGACCTTTGACACCATAGTGAACTAGATTCTGTAAGGCAGGGGTCTCCAACCCTGCACCTGGAGAGCTACCATCCTGCAGATTTCAGCTCCAACCTCAATCAAACACAACTGGGTAAAAGGGCAACTTGATAATTACAGGCAGGTGTGATGGATTAGGGTTTAACTGAAGTCTGCAGGATGGTAGCTCTCCAGTAGTAGGGTTGGAGATGCCTGCTATAAAGGTTGGTTTCCAAAAATACATTATGGGGAGAGCAGTACTTAAGATCTTAACTTAATCTTGAACTTCAGCATCCTAATTGGCAAATCGAGTCAGAAAAAAATAAAACTAATTCTGACCAGCCTTTTTACACCGATGACTCCGATGAACTAGACTCTAAAGATTGGTTTCCAAAAATATGGGAAAAGCAGTTCTTGAGATTTTCCATAGCAAATGTCATTTGGAACATGTAACTTAAAAAGTCTGATTTTGCTTAGGAAGATCTTGAACATCAGCATCCTAAAGGCAAATCAAGTCAAAAGAAAGGTTGGAGCATCCCTGCATGCTTTAAGGTTGGAGATCCCTGCATGCTTTAAGGGTTTGTTTCCAAAAATACATTATGGGGAGAGCGGTTCTTCAGATTTGTCATGGCAAATGTCATTTGGAAAGCTTGACTTTGCTTAGGAAGATCTTAAACTTCAGCATTCTAATAGGCAAACCAAGTCAAAAGAAAGCCACCAAACCAGTTCCTACCAGGACTAGACTCAAAGGGTTGGTTTCCAAAAATACAGTATGGGAGGAGCGGTTCTTGACATCTTCAACAGCAAATGTCATTTGGAACATGACTTGGAAAGTTTGACTTTGCTTAGGAAGATCTTGAGCTTCAGCATAGTAAGAATCTAAGGAACTAGACTCTAATGGCTGTTAGATTCTAAAGGTTGTTTTCCAAAAATACATTATTGGGAGAGAGCTTCTTGAGATTTGCCATGGTACTGTAATGTTTACTTGGAAAGCGTGATTTCGCTTAGGAAGATACTGGACTTCTGTATTCCAACGGATGAACAAAGTTTAAAAAATAAATAAAATAAAAACTTCAAACTAATTCCAACCAGCATTTATAGACTGATAACCCCCTGATGAACAAATAGTTGGTTTACAAAAATACAGTATGGAGAGAGCGGGGATTTCTTGAGATTTGCCAAGGTAAATATCATTTGGAAGGCTTGATTTAGGAATATCTTGAACTTCAGTTAAGTATCCTTAAAAAAAAAAACAAAAAAAAAAAAAAAAAAAACAACAACAACAAAAAAGTCACTGAACTTATTATCATCCAGCCTTTTCACACACCATGCTCAACTAGACTCTAAGAGTTGATTTCCAAAAATACAGAATTTGCTAAGGCTATGTCTACTTTAATCTTTAAAGTGAAATGTTATTTCTTAGAAAGTCTCCACGAAAAGTGAAATATTCTTGCCTGATCTGATATCTCAGACAACCAGAACTATCTACAGGAGATCAGATTTTTGTATTTTTATTATTTGTAAAGGAATCAGTCCCTGCTTCAGTGATTTGGTGATACGTATGCTCTCCCCCAACGGATTATTAGAAAATAGCAAAGCATGAAAGTGCTGAAAAATGAGACCAGTTCTCCTTTACTTCATAGTCAAAAGCGGCACCAGGCTTACTCCCATGCCTTTTGAAATAGAAAATCAAAAAGAATACAGTGTGTTCCACTGTGGCTTGACAAGCATGCCAAAGAATTGACAAGCATAATATTAACTTCACAAACAGTACAGAAAATGAACATTGTAAATAATGAATGAAGGGAAGGACATAAAACTGAAAGAACAGACAGGAGTGATACTTGCTTCACAATAACACAAACAAATAACTATCCAATGAATCTATAAAACCAGATTTCACAGGTGAATTTAACTATAGTTACAGTTCTTAATGCATGTCCTTGCGCTAAAACACTGAATTATTATTCTACATGACTTTAAGAGGCTTACACTTTCTTCCTTCAATATTAGAAAAAGGAATGTATTGTGAACTTGTGAAGAACCAAGATTCCTTTCATTGATGGAAAATTAATCAATTCTTTAGCCTTTTATATCCTCCGATCACACTATGGCCCGACTGAAGGATTGAGGTCAGTGCCATCATATTCCAGCTGAACCGCTCTCTCTATCGGTGTTGACCTTTTCCAGATACTCGAGTCGAGCTTAATACACTGAAACAACCATGACTGACATGCTCAAAGACGAACACATCTACCTGGAAAATGAGGTTAACTGTAGCTGAGCAAGAGAATATGCATTAGAATGGACATTTTTTAAAATGCTGTGTTCAAATGCTTTCTTTTTTTTCCTATTCTAGACCAGCGATTCCTAAGCTAGGGAGCTTGAGCAGGTGTTAACACTCAAGTTTTTCAAACCTGTATGCATTTCTCTCATCTGTGGAACACAGTGGGTTTACGTATATATTATATATATAGCCCATTTTTTCTATTATACTGACAGTGAATGAGGCTGTCAAGGTTCTAAAATGACACAGCTGGTTAATAGCACACTGAAGTGGAAGATTTTTAGTGAACAGCTTATATTTCAGTCTGTTCCTCACCCAAAGCTTCAGAAGATGTATATAAAAGTGCACAAGTTATATGAACCACTTTTATAGCGCTTTTGTCCATTTTAAAGCTTGAAATCATCCGTTTCCATTCATTCTGTCTGTATAAAACGAGTGACAACCAATATTCACAATCCTGCTTTTGTGATCCAACTCACACAGGTTTAGAGTGACATGAAGGTGAGTAAATGTCAGACTTTTCATTTCTTGGCTGAACTATTCCTTTAACACCTTATAGACTATTTTATACAGATAATGCAGAGAACTACATCTGGGCCTCGGAATATAATAAATGCATTTCACTGGTAGAGACCGGATCCTTACAGCACATTTGGCGGATGGAAAGGAAAGACAGAGCGAATCTTGGACAATACATCTTCACAAACCGAATATTAATGATGCTTAGAACCCTCAAGCTTGTAATGATGATTCATGAATTTAATACACCGCCACGCGTTTCTAAAGCCACTGGGACTGAAAGAAAGGAAAAGGTGATGTGTTATTATGACATTCTACAAGGCATTGTTCTTCATCTCACAAACTCTTGCTGAATGCAAATTGCACTTTAAAAGAAAGATCAACCAAAGCCAGGACAGTACACATCTGAAATACCAAGGAGGATCTACAGAGAAAGGACACAAGTGATACAAGCTTGGAGAGTTTTAATCATCATTGTTGCTGTGTGTCATGATCCCAACTTTGATACATAATCTACCTTTCAAAGGTTTGTGGTTGGTAAGATTTTTTTTTTTTTAAATGTTTTTGAAACAAGTCTCTTTTATTTAGAGAAAAAACACTGTAAAAAAGAAAAGAACTGTTTTCTATTTTAATTTATTTAAAATATTGTAATAATATTTAATATTGTAAAATGTAATTTATTCCTGATAACAGAGCTGAATTTTTCTGAAGTCTTCTACAGTCTTCTGTGTCACATGATCCTTCAGAAATCATTCTAATATGCTGATTTTGTGCTCACAAAACATTTGTTATAATCATCAGTATTATAAATGTTTGTGCGGTTTAATATTTCTGTGGAAACCGTGATCATTTTTGATAAATATAAAGTAAAAAAAAAAAATAGCTATTAAAAAAACTAATTCAGTGCATCGTTGCTAAATAAAAGAATTAATTTCCTAAATATTACACACCATATACATATATTAAAACAAATTAACTGGTTAGATAACTATATCATTAAGGTGGCTATTGACTAAATTATTCTCCATTGATGTCCATTTGAAAATTGTATTCTGACAAAATCATATTTCTATCCTCCACAACCATTTTTCAACATTATTATGCTGCCACCTGCTAAGAAACACTTTATCTGGCTCAATAAAATACATCTTCAGAAAGCTGTTTTTTTAATAAGTAAAAGCGAGTGGAATGTATAAACATTCAAAGAGCATGATAAATATGCACTACTCAAATGACTTAACACTCATGTTGTAAAGATGAACATATGAAGTGCCTATACATGATCTGGCTACTTAATTACTAATTCAGTTTCATGTCTACCAGGAATTACATAACATTATTGGGCCTGGCCCAGTAGGGAATGGCAGAACTTTAGCACAGATTTGTAATGGGTTGCTGTCTGGACTCTGGCAGTAAATTCTGGAGAACCTGCAATACAAATGGTTTGTGAAATATGAATTTATTGAACACGAACCTAGAGCGAATGCCTGCTTCATAGCCAATTAAATGATTTGCCAGAGGCCGCTGGTTAATACGCCTAAAAGGAACATCAGCACAATTTAGCAATCTGCATTGACAATGCGCATTTAGCTGGGAAAAATCATTCACGAACCCCTAACTGACACAGAAGCTGCTGGACATAACTGATAATTCAAGATCGTCATCTCTAAGATGATTTATTTAGAAGTGTGTGTCGTGTCCCGTGGTGTGGTGACGACTCTGAGCGCTTCTTTCCATGAATCCCTTTCTTTTCGCAGTCGATACCAAATGCAGACTCTGTTTTGAAGGCACATCAAGCATAATTTTGATTCATGGGGATGTGCTGTCAGAAAAGAGTCATCACAAATCCTTCTGGAGATTATACTGTGACAGAGCAATTCTAGACAGATTCTTACAAAACATTCGTAGCATTTATGGGCCATAATCAAAATGATATGTACTTTTTTTGCAAGAGGAACGTAAATACGCACACCACGGCTTCATTTTGTCAGAGATGCAATGAATGGCACCATTCGAGATCATTATAGACAGAATCCATCAAAAACATCACAAGGTGTCTTGTTGAGAACAGCATGTTCTAAGCCAAATGCAATGATGCCATTGTTCCATACGGTATTATGCTCACGTCAGAACTCTGGGCTGAAATACAGCACAACCTGACCGTGCAATATGGAATGAGAATGTTTATCACCATGTTTCTCTACCCACAGATATAATTACACTTCATGGAGGACACTGATGTATCATTTTATTTTCAGGAGAACAGATATGGAGAAAGGAAGGCAGTCATGGGTCGGGTAAAAGCATTCATTCGTCTTGTCTGCGTTTCAGTCTGAAACACTATTCTGTGAGGTCAATCACATGACACATACTTTTCTAGTTGCATCATGCTTTGCAATTATTCTGCAGACTTGCAATTTTATAGCCTTTCTCATAATGTAGGCAGTGATTTCCGACACTAAAATTATTTTGTGTTATGAAATATCAGAAGCATGCACTTACACTGGTTTCTTTTGTTACCTTGTGTCTCTGCACCTTGTCACGATACAATAGTCTCTCAAAGTATTTCAGTCTTCTCACTTCAGTCTTTTAACTTCAGATATTGTATACATGCACTGTAAAGGTCAAAAATGAATCACCATTTGGAATCGTGGTTTAGTGGTTGAAACATCTGTGAGAAACAACTCCTTTTGTGTCCCATTTTATTCTGCTTTAATCTTTAAGATTGAAAGTATTTTTGTCACTTCTCTAACATCTTTCTAAAAAAACAAAAAAAAGGCAAAAGTCAGCAGAGACATGGCTTGGTGGGTAGAGCACATGCTCTGACATGCTCGGGTTATAACCCACTTTTCTCAATTCTTCACTTTCCTGTCATGCTAAGAGGCACAAAAAAAATGATAGCTGACACACTGTAAAAAGTTGTGATTGCACAACTAAAAAAGTGTGTGACATTTTGCATGGCTTTTTTAAAGCTGAATTAATTTTCTGAATTATTTTACGAAAAACAAAATACAAAAAAAAAAAAAAAAAAAAATGAATTGTAATGATTGCAAATGAAAAAAATATATATTTCTTCTAAACCAAAGGAATGCCGTTCATACTAACTATTCACTAACCCCACTATGTGTAAACATTACTGCCGCACTTTTTTTTTCATGGGCCTTAGTTACTGTTTTTCCCAGAGTGCAGCTGGTAGAGAAAGAGGCTCGACCTACTAATTTACCCCTAGAGAACACAGAGATGATGATGTTTACAGTGAGTGAGCAACATTTCATGTCAGTAAAAAGTAACACTGGGGCCCGATGCAGTTACAAATGTACAATAACAAAGTTTATCTGATTTTTAAGCAGTTTTCTTTAGGAATGCTCCAGGTTCAAGTTTATCTTCATCAACAGAATTTGTTACAAAATGCTGAACTGAGTGACAAATCAAAATGATTTCCTATGGCAATCAACATTAAGCCACAAACACTTCTGATTGAGAATGTGTACTGAGCTCCAAACATGCATATATTTTCTACTTCAAAATCATATATTGGCAGTCAGAATTTTTATAGTAATGTGTGAAGGTTTAGGTCAAATACTAACAACAGTAAAATCACCACCGACGTCACAGAGCTCTAAATTAAAAATTAAAATCATGTATTTCCAAATAAGATTCAATCGTAATTATACCAGGAAATTCTTTAAATACATTTAAAGAATCTTATGAATCACTCTTATATCTCAAGGCTGAGCTGAAAAGATTGCTCCTGACCTGAACAGGGATTGGAAAGTAATCTTCAGTTTAACAACAGCAGTATAACTGGTACAACTGTTAAAGAAAACTATTTATCTATCCGTAAGATCTGGCATAATAATTGTATTTAAATTCCTAATGAGCCATATTCACCCAGTTAAAGAAAACCTCTGTCTTGATGTATTTTTCAGTGGTTACTGTTAGTCAGCATGATGGCTTTCGTACAATGGGCCAAACAATCTACTTTTGTGAGCTCTGAAATTGCTTTCCCTACCTGCGGTGCCATGTTTCTTTACATGATCTGAGCCCAGCGTGCAGCCCAGGCAGAATGCAGCCGAGTTTTCATGTCAAATCTGTGCTGAAGTTTTACCTATCAATATCAATTCACAGAAAAGCGTTTGGCTGAAAATTTAAAAGGCGGTGAGGAAAAACAACAAAATAGATGTCAAGTTTAAGATAATTTGATTCAGATGCCACTGCCCAAAGCATTTGCCGGGATGTTTGTCAGAACGCTCTGTCATTGCTGTTTGGATAGTTGACACGAAAATAAAAACTCAAAAAAAAACTCATCATTTACTCACACTCATGTCATTCATAAGGCTACTTTATGGTGGTTTGTCATTTTTGGAACTTGCAGCATTTGTCCACATTCACTTTCATCGTATGGACCAGAGAACTTTGGAGTGACATGAGGGTGAGTAAATGACAATGTTTTGATCTTTAAAATGGCATGTTTATGGTTGGCCCCAATTATGGCTTGTTAATGACTCTAATTCCTTCGTTATAGAGGCTCAAATTACTCAACCCCAAAAACAATGAACAGAACCCTTGAAGAATTACAGTACAATGGTTCTTCATCGCTCAAGTCCTTCATTCTGTGCTGTTCTAATTACACTAGGCAAATAGGCAAACAAACAGCCATTGTCTCTTCATTTATATTTCAGTATGATAATCAGTGTTCATGGCCATATTCCCACAGCTCTCAGCTTTACTTCTGACACACTAATTCATAAAACACAAGATCTTAATCTCCTTACCCGACACATGGGACGACTTTGTTTTTTATTACACATGCACTTGTTTTTATCACCGTGAGAGACTGTGATATTTTCTAACCCTACCCCTAAAAGACCCTTTCTGCATTTTTATAATTGCATTTAGACATTATTTGGTATGTTAATTAAGCCATTCTTCTGGATACTGTTGGGTAGACCGCACAATTCAGCTGATTTTACAGCTCCGTTCCAAAACCTAGTGAGCTGCCAACATGGGCATCTCCGACAAATGACAGACTGGAAGTCATTCATATCCAATGCAAAGTAATTTGAGAGTATGAGTATGCAGGCATTTTGGATCCACTGAAATATTTGAACTTCTGTTGCTATGTGTGATATATTCTAATCAAAACTATGAGTACAGGGTGAGAATAATCAGTATTTTCTACTAAAACCTTATTTTTTAAACACTATTATATATAATAATTATGGCAAAAATAATTATTTTATAATCATTAAATCAGTATTTATATTTATTAGCCCTAGAAAACTTACTACGTATTTCTTTCAGCCGTATTGAGGGTTATTTGTTTTGTGTGGACGTATTCATGCATTTATTATTTGTTCATTTCATCATCGTGAATAAGAAGGTAATGTTGCTTCATGACTATTTCGAAAGTTCTGTGTCTGCCACTAGAGGGCGATACATTGGAGATAGTGGAAAAGCGACTTACTGTAAGTTGTCATGATAACTTGGAACCTTGTAAGTGACTTTTAACTTTCTACATACAACTAATCGCGCTACATGACTTTATTTGCAGTTGATGTAAATACAGCTAGATGTTGGCATGTTGCTAAACTATCAATACTCTAATAAAATACAAGGGCTGCACAATATATCAAATAAAATCGTTATCACAATATGGCTTAATGCGAATCAAGCTGCTCTGAAATACCATATCATGAGATGTATGTGTGCAAATAAACACAGTGCCGCACTTCACTCTGAATCCAGCCGTGCATATGTTTACATGATGTTGCATATGTTTAAGATGTCAAAATTAGTATTGTTGTACTATAAAATAAGATGTTTTTATTTTACAGTACGATAATATTGTTGAAATTGTTTATTTTGTTTAATATTTGATTTAATAATAATAATTTAATTGATAATAATATATCATATTTTATTGTCATATTGAATAGACTAAAAACACCAAGGGAAAATGTATTCTAATTTCTCTTGTCTAAAAAGTCATTTTTCATCATTGGCTTCACTGGACAACTTCCAGTGAAGCCAATTACAAAAATGAAATCGATCCTGTTGGATGCTGCCAGGGACAGGAAAATGCAGGTTGATTTAGAACGGAAGCTCAGCTTTTCCACGTGAGATTATTACAACTAACTTCAGGCTGGACCTAATCCTGTGGTCAACCTTGCAAAACTCCCTGTCCATAGTGGAACTAAATGTGCCATGGGAGGATACAGTTGGTGAAGCAAATGAATGTAAAAGACTGAAGTACTCAGACCCAGCAGCGGAATCAACAAACAAACAAGTGTTTGCTTTATCCTGGTCAAGCTGGTGTTTAGCTGTTTAAAACGGAACAGTCTGACCAGGTTGGGAATTTGAATTAGAATTTGGCAAAAAAACTAAGTACCTGAGAAGGCAGCATAATTAAGTTACAGACCGCCTGGAAAATCCTTTGTGTCAGGAGAACGTCTATGCTTTAAAAGCTGCAGGCAGCTCGCTAAGTTTTAAAACAGATCACAGGTTTTACTATCCTTGTGGGGACATCTGGTTCCGACAACGTAGGCAAAACTCGACGTTATTATCTCTTATCTTATATCAAACAGCATATATACTCAACAGAAAGACTTCTATTACTGAATGTGTCATTTCAGAAGGTCACAGGTTTTTCCTGTCGAAAGCCACAACGTTTGAGGCGACTGTAGAGACAACACGAGATGACTGCTCATTCACATGAGACGGGGCCCAGAGTACAAAAATTGCCCATGGCGGACAGGCAGCAAGTGACAGAATCAGCAAAGAGAGATGATATGCAGCGAGGGTGACCGAAGACGAGAGGTCTCCAGAGGGCCCGGACACCAATTTCCACAAGGTCAACTGCAGAGTGGAGAAGTGTCGGTTCACACACACAGGGAGCTGTGACGGGTGTTCTAGAACAAGGGGCAGACCTCATCCCGGTGTAGCGGCTTTATCTCACTTCAGTGAACAGGTGATCTTCTGCCTGTGTTCAGTCGGAACCAAAGAATACAGAAGGCACGGCTAAAGATGAAGGGATGAAACATATACATAATGATACATAATACAGTGATTTTCATAAAGGTTTGCTCAAAAAAGTTTTACCACTTTTGATTGAGTTTCAAACCTGACCACTTTCTGCTATGAGAGTATACATCTTAATTATTAACTTGTGTAAAAAAAAAATTTCAATAATAAAAGTTTTCAAACTGTTAATAATTTGACAAACAGTAATAATAATAATAGTAATAATAGTTAAAAGTAATAATAATAATAATAATAATAATAATAATAATAATAATATTATTCACTGAAGTAGTTTGAGGAAAAATACATTTGAATCTCTAATGCAATTATATTAATATTAATTAATGATATTATAATAATAATAATAATAATAATAATAATAATAATAACGAGCTGTTTTGTTGTTATAATGATAATGATTGATAATTAATTAATTTATTAATTTATTTGTTGTTGTTGTTGTTATTATTATTATTATTATTATTATTATTATTATTAGGGGTGCACGATAAATATCGGGCGATATTTAATGCGCTCTGTGTAGTAAATGCTGCTCAATGTGAAATCACGCACGTGTTGGAATTTACCACTGATTAGAGAACCGGCTTTACTGACAAGATGCGCATTAAATATCGCCCGATATTTATCGTGCACCCCTAATTATTATTCATTGAAGCAGTTTGAGGGAAAATTAATAAATATTTGAATCTCTATAATGCTATTTTCTAAATATTATTATTAATAATAATAATAATAATAATAATAATAACAACAAATAAATTAATGAATTAATAACTGTTTTGTTGTTATAATACAAATTTTTAATAATTTATTAGTTATTACTATTATTATTATTATTATTATTATTGTTCATTGAAGCAGTTTGAGGAAAAATATAAACATTTGAATCTCTATGATGCCAATTTTAATAAATATTTATAATATTATTAATAATAATAATAAGTTTTGTTGTTTTAATCATTAATAATTAACTAATTTATTAATTTGTTTATTATTATCATTATTAATAATAATAATAATAATAATAATAATAACAACAACAACAACAATAATAAAAAAAATGTTATTAATAAAATTAATAGAATTAAGCCAAAATACTAAAGTTTTGAAAAGTACATTTCTGCTTTGTTATAATAACATGACAGTCCTGATATTTTTTTAATCAATCTGGCAAAAAAAAAAAAAGTCATTGACTCCTAGAGCAAAAAATTCAAGCTGATTTAGTCTCAAACTCAACCTCTTTCTGCTAACTTAATTTCAATTACAGGTCCAGGTACGGGCTGATTTTTTGGAGCTTTTCCCAAGAGAGCACTTATCCCGAAATGGATTTCCTGACTGGGAAGAAACTCTTCGCTCACTACTCACTCTTAATGCGCCCACAGCTTCATTCCTGACACCTCTCCGCACCTCTGTGACCCATGATTGGCAGTCGCTGATTCTTAACTCTGTCCCAGAACCGCTAGACATCTGAGGCGCTCTCCTCTGCATTTAGACTGTCAGACCCGATGCATCTGTGTAATAAGCTAATATAATTGTGCCGTGACTCAGCCCGCAGCCCAGTTTGGCTCATTCTGCATGGTAATTTGGCAGAAATAAGCACTCCTGCCTCTAGGCTTTTCTCCTGTCTTTTAGATAACAGCCTCCGTTTTTGGTATAGCATCCTTCGAATAAACATCTTTGACGCACATGGGCCTCTGGGCTTGGGTTACATGTACCGAAGGGATCAGGATGTGGAGCCAATTGCTAAGCTGGAAATGAATAAATTAGTCAAAGAAAGTGGAAATGTGCTTTTAATCTTACCATTCCTATAGATCGGCATACAAGTGATCAAAGCGACATCCTAAATGCATTTGTTTTATTTAGGTGTTTCTTTTCGAAACGTTGACGCTTCTTGTGCCTGCATGCCAAATTACCTTTCACAGCAATCCTTCCTCAACCTCACGCAGCCCGTTTATGTAGCTATGAGCTTTATGAGGAGGCAAACAATTCAAGTGAATTGCACAGCGTGGATAAATCATCCATGCAGCCAACTGAGCAAAATATCACATGATGCACTTCAGCATGGCAGTAATATATAGATTAATATTTTGCAAATTGGGAGACGTTATCCCTGACAATGCTTTAAGGGTCAATGACAAAAAAAGAATGCACAAAATGAAAACAATATATATATTAAATAAGTATAAATTAGAAATGGCAACTGATTAAACTCATGAAACCCATGAAGATTGATTCTAAAAATGTAATTGTGTACGCATCCAGCAAAAAATATTTAAAATATATTTTATATATTTTATAAATAATCATATTTGTTTATAATATTTGACTAAAACAAAAATGTATTAACTTCGAAAATATTGCATTATTATTATTATTATTATTATTATTATTATTATTATTATTATTATTAGTTTTATTAAATGTTAAAGCAGTTGAAATAATAGTAACACAAATATAATTAATAAGAGAAAATTGTTTATAAATGTTAAATATCTTACAACAGCAGCAGCAACAACAATTAATTTGCTAATTAATATTTAGTTAAGATATTATTATTATTATTTATAAATATAATAATTGTTAAAGCAGTAAATAAGTTTAAAAATAATTTATTCCTAATAGAACAAAAAATAGAACAGTAGAAGAAAAAATATGTCCTTGACTCTCAAAATTAAAAATTAAACCTTCAAAACTCAATGACAAAGACTCAAAATCTCATCATTAAGGGAAGAGATCATGTGCCACAGTGATTAACAAGAAAAATTCTAAATGGTACTTTGTGTCAAATAGGTTGCCAAACCCTTCCATTAGTTCTACCCCGTAATAAGTATTTCTGTGAATCATCAAGCTTTTTCACTGTTGCTGGGCTCTGCAGAGACTCCCTGCTAATGTGTTCTGAAAAGAGCTTGGTTGATTTACCGTACATGAATAATTAATGAACGAATGCATTGAGGGCAAAAACCAATATCAACAATTGCGGCTTTCATTAAGAGGAGGGGCAACAACGCCATTGTCCATCAAACGTCTGCATGCACCATCCCCAATAAAACGGATGATCAGGACTCTCAATCACCAGCCAAGCTGAACCATTTTGTGCTGATAGCGCAGCAGCTGCCACAGCATAGTGAGTTCACCCATGTCTTTATAAACTTACAAGTAATTCATACTCCTCAAAGAGACACCATGGAAAATAAAATGTCACTTAAAAGGCTTTGTGTGCTCAGGACTATCCAAATAGAGCACGTTTTAAACATTAAGATTTATTATGAAGAGTATAGAAGTATCAAGGTTTTGCAAATTACTTCGCAAGCATATAACTTTCATTCTAACATTGACATACATGGTGACATACACTGACTTGTATTCATACACTGAATAAAAATATCTATGGAACACACTAGATTAAAAAACAGCTGACAGCAATTCATAATATATAATATAATATAATATAATATGAAAAGGCTATTTTGATACAGTTTTATAGTTCAAAAGGCCCTTTACATTCTATTCTATTCTATTCTAAGTATGACAAGATTCTTTCTGTAGATTTATTCCATGGTCTGTCTGAATACTGGATTCTGATTGGCTGGCAGGTATGCTGTAAAACCGTTTAATGCACAGGTAGTTCCAAGTCAATTTAATCACCGTTCTATATTAATGTGGTGCTTTAAAGGAAAACGCCACTGTTTTTCCATATTCTAATATGTTCTTCCCTCAACTTAGACGAGCTGATACGTACCTCTCCCGTCTCACTGCATGCACTTAATCGCTCTAGCGCACGTCGCAACTATGCTAGCATTTAGCTTAGCACCATTCATTCCTTAGGATCCAAACAGGGATGAATTTAGAAGCCACCAAACACTTCCATGTTTTCCCTATTTAAAGACGATTACATGAGTAGTTACACGAGTAAGTATGGTGACAAAATAAAACGTGGCGATTTTGAAAGCAGATAAAAAATGATAACTATAATGTATGGCGGAAGAGCACGTCGCAGCACTTGGACCTCGGTGCAGTAATATCATCATGCGCAGAGGTTGAAGTGCTGCGACGTGCTCACTTGAGTGATGATATTACTGCACCGAGGTCGAAGTGCTGCGACGTGCGCAAGAGCGATTAAGTGCACGCAGTGAGACGGGAGAGGTACGCATTAAATCGTCTAAGTTGAGGGAAGAACATATTAGAATATGGAAAACGGTGGCGTTTTCCTTTAATTGATGCACACAAACCAACACACATCACTCGCACACACACATAGAGAGAGAGAGAGAGAAAGAAAGAGACGGAGATCGCACATAAACTTGTCAATGCTTCCCCGCGATTTTTATTAATAAAATAGTCTAGATACTAGATCACTTCATTATATTCCTTAGCAACGAGGTGTAAAATTGCTGTTTTTGAAGTAGCCTAATTAATTGTTTGTAGAGAGAGACGCGCAGACGAAGCATGCAGGTAACGCACACACAACCGTCATATGTCTCTCTCTCTCTCTCTCGATCGATAATTAATTGAAATAAATGCTATAATTCATTCAAATAAATGTGATCTTACTGTACTATTTCATCTCTGTGTCTGATATGAAGTGGGCAGAATGCTAGAGCTAGCATGTCGTAACTGACGAAAATAAGTAATTTTTATCCATTCGGTCAAATATTGCGCTGCAAAGAGCAATACTAGTTTTAACTTATCTATTTTTAACTAGTTTTAACTTAGTCTATAACTTGGCAAATGACCATGCTAAGTAGGATAATCAACGGCTTGCCGTGCATTAAAGGATTTTAAATGCCCTTCGCGGAGGCAACCATGAAGTGGATGGTTCCTCCACGTCGTGCATTTAAAATCCTTTAATGCACAGCAAGCCGTTGATTATCCCTTACTTAAAGTTCAAAAACGTTCTTACTATATAATATAATGGTGTGTCTGATTCATTTAAATTAGTACTTATGCACAACCTTTTGTACACTGAATAAAAATATCTATGGAACACACTACAACCCCAATTCCAGAGAAGTCGAGACATTTTGTAAAATGCAATAAAATCAAGAATCTGTGATTTGTTCATTCTCTTTAACTTTTATTTAATTGACAAAAGTACAAAGAAAAGATTTCCAAAGTTTTCACTGGCCAACGTAAATGTGTATTTGTAAATATTAACATATTTTGATTTTGATGGCTGCAACACACTCTAAAAAAGTTGGGAAAGAGGCATGTTTAACACTGTGTCACATCAACCTTCCTTTTAATTACAGTGTTGCATTGTTTGGAAATAGAGGATACTAATTGTTAAAGTTTTGCAAGCAAAATGTTTGTCTAGTCTCGCTTGATACAAGACTTCAGATGCTCAGCAGTCTGTGATTGTTTTGTTGTCTGATTCTCCTTTTCATGATGAGCCATACATTTTCAATAGGAGACAGATCTCCTGGCTAGTCCCTTTACATTCTATTCTATTCTATTCTGACTTGTTTAAGTATGTTTAATTATGACAAGATTGTTTATGTAGCTTTAGTTCAATTTGTTCTTGAAGAGAGTAGTGACATTTTAGTAAAAGCACTATAAAAGCAACTGTAGTTGTAAGAAATGACTTCTTGGCATTTTAAACATTTTGTAAAACATCTAAAATATACAAACAGCAAACAATAAGAAACATTGAATCGGTACCAAACAACAAGCCCCACTCCTTTGTCAAGTGAATTATCTTGAAAAACATCTTATTTTTCTAGTCCATTCAAAAAAGCTTAACTGGTAAACATGGAGGAGTACTCAATCCAGCATTGCAATGATGCAGTGTCTGTCGCTCTTGCTCTCTCTCACAAACATACGCACAAATAGTCTCACAGCAACAGCCCAAAGTGACACCGTGCATGACAATTAACCCAGAATTATTTTGTTAATGTGTTTACTTGGCAGTCGTAGCTTCCCATGTCTGCCAACAGGCGGGCTGTTTGGTGAAAACGCAAAAGGCTAATGTACAGGTCCAGCGGGATGGTTAACTCCCACAGAGCAATGGCTCAGTTTGTTTGGACACTGTAGGGATGCCACTAAATGAAATTAACATTTCCAGGGTTGTGAAGGATTAATGAGGAGCATTCATCTATAATTGCCCATTACTAATGGTAAGATAGATAACAAAGCTCTATGATCTTATGCGGCCTGGTGATTTGAGACTATCCAGCAATATGATGATATTTCACCAACTCTATTTATAAGAAATATTTACAGGGGAACTAAAGGTCCCAAAATACTAAATAGCAATACAAATCATTTCATGTTGATTCATGAGATAATCACAATGATAGAAGGTTGATTTTTAGGTAATCATTTAATCATTTTGACAATGTTGTAGATTGTAGCTAATGAGAATCCCTGAAATAATTACATACATTCTGAGGCAAAATAATGGCCAAAAACTGCTATAATTGATAGGGATTTAATTAAGTATGTGCTAATCGCATTGACAATGATGGTTCCAATCACAATGGGGATTCATTTGTGGAAAAAAGCCTGTACAAACACTGCAGCTGCACTAACAGAAAAATACAACACAAACTGCACTAAAAGCAACATAATAGAGGAATTAGGCTATAACATTTTTAAAAAATGAAAGGTTATGAAATGACAAATAAAACAAAATTGGTACATTTCCCAAAGTGGTTGTTTTAAATAAGCATGTACTTAAAAGAATAGTTCACCAAAAAATTAAAATTTGCTGAAAATGTACCACTCTTCAGCCATCCAAGATGTACAGTAGATGAGTTTGTTTCTTAGTCAGAAGAGATTTGGAGAAATTTAGCATTACATCACATGCTCACCAATGGATCACAATAATTCACAAGTATTCCACACAACTCCACTCCATCAATTAACGTCTTGGGAAAAGAAAAGCTGCGTGTTTGTTAGAAACAAATCCACCATTAAGACGTTTTAACTTTAAAGCATCACTTCTGGCCAAGGTACGAGTCCATAAACCATAATAATACTTCCTCCAGTGAAAAAAAAATCCCTCCCCAGTTGTCCTCTCACATCAAAATCCACTGACATGTTTACAACTGTTTTGTACGGTTTTCACTTGTAAACGGTGTTCATATTTCTCCCCGATTCAGACGAGAAGGCTTTTTCACTGAAGACTTTTTTTAAACTTTTTATAAAGTTAAAAACATCTTAATGATTGATTTGTTGTTTACACACACGCAGCTTTTCACCTCACAATATGTTGCCTGATGGACTGGAGTCATGTTGAATATTGTGATGTTTTTTATCAGCTGTTTGGACTCATTCTGACGGCACACATTCATCTATTGATGAGCAAGTGATGTAATGCTAAATTTCTTTACATTTTTTTCACGTGAAAAAAAATTCGAAGTCATCTTAGGTGGCAAAAGGGTGAGTAAATTCTCAGAAAATTTTTAGGTCAACCATGAATTTAAATGTAGTAATAGGCCTAAAACTTGTCTACTTAATGGGGTGCCAACATGCTAAATGTTTCTCCACAACACACCAACATTTAATCACACCACGGATAGCACTGTTCCACAATTACTCACAGTTACTTGTGCATTCAAACTGTGTAAGAAAGCATGAACAGTTCAAAGAAAAAAAACATAGCAGCTTTTTGACTGAAGCTGAATGTGGGCCAGTTTCTATCAAAAGAGGTGGGAATAGCTGACTAAATTAGGGCTTTCTGTGTATACAGTAGTGTGATCTAATCTGCATTACTAAAACGATTACTACCATGGCACACTGTGAAAGCCCAGACTTTATGAGTCACATAAATAGAGTACAGCAGTTATTATTATTGTAAATACAGCCTAAGCATATGTTTTCAATGAAAAAAAAAACGACTTTCAAAAACACCATCCAACACTAATTCACAGTTTTAGATCCTCAGAAGCAGGATAAAAAACAAGTGGTTGAAGGAAAAATTAGCTTGTGTCGAGATGCGTAGGTAGTCAAGGGAGCTCAGCGTGATTTAGACACCTTGCCTCTAATGCTGTGGAGACTGACATTACGTTGTCATCAAGCATGTCGTAACCTCAGCAACCATTAGCAACCACCGCAAACTCCCCTGATCAAAGTCTGTCTGCCAAACTGATCTAACGTCTCACTCTGTGTTCTTTAAATAACACTTGACTTTTCAGGGACTACATGTGGCTTTCGGAAGAGAAAGTGTCACATGAAAAGGTTAAAAGGAAAATTATTTGTATAAAGGTAAGCGCATAATTACGCACTTTATAAATACTTTGATTCAGATTCAAAAAAGTGCACATAGATGTGCTTAGAAATATTTTGTTGCCTGGCATTTGTCAACCAAAAATGAAAAACGATCATCAATTACTCACCCTAATGTCATTCCAAACCTGATTTTCTTTCTTTTGTAAAACATAAAAGAACTAATTCTGAAGAATGTCCTTGTAGCTTCAAAACTGACGTAAAAGAACCATTAAAAGTACCATTAAAGTAGTTCATATAAACCACATACTGTACATGAACAAACCATCCTTTTGAGTCTCTTTTCAATGAATCATTTGATTAAAGCCTGTCAGTATCAAAATAGTCATTGTTACTTATTTTGTGAACTTTCATAAATGCACTGAGGACATGTAAGGCATATTTTCATATCACACAGAATAACATAAACGTCAGTCTGTTCCTCTCAAAAGGCTATTATATGACTTTTATGCATATAGACCACTTTCTGCAGTGTTATTTCAGCATTATTTATGTAGCTTTTATTATAGTTCATAAAATGGTTAGCTCCAGTCCTCGAGTCTGATAGGTCAGCAGGTGTATTTTATTAATGATAACACACGGCTAGGACCGTGTCAGCCTCGACTTATGACTTATGTCATGTTCATTTTCTTTTATTTCTATATAGATTTAATTTTCAATTTCAGTTTTAGTAATTTTAGTACTTCAACTTTATCTTCAGTTAGATGTCAAGGCAACATTGTAAAATGTTTTTCATTTCATTTCATATTGTATTTTACATCAGCTTTACTTAAATTACCAAAAATTATTTATTTATATATATATATATATATATATATATATATATATATATATATATATATATATATATATATATATATATATATATATATATATATATATTTGTATTTTGTTTCGTGTTTTTTTTTTGTTTTGTTTTGTGTTGTTTTTTTTTGTTGTTGTTTTATGTTTTTTTTTTGTTGTTGTGGTTTTTTTTGTTGTTGTTTTATGTTTGTTCTGTTGTGTTGTGTGTTGTGTTGACACATTCATTGTAATTTCACTGATTACATTTGTATTTTTTGTATTCCACACAAGAAACAAAGCCGTAAAGATTTAGAACAAAAATAGGGTAAGCAATTGATGTTAAAGTTGTCATTTTTGGGTGAATTATATTAATGATAAAATAAGCATATAGTGGATATTTAGCATAGATAAATTGATCAAGTGTACAGTGGGGAAAAAAATTATTTGATCCCCTGCTGATTTTGTACGTTTGCCCACTGACAAAGAAATGATCAGTCTATAATTTTAATGGTAGGTTTATTTGAAAAGTGAGAGACAGTAAAACAACAACAACAAAAAAAACAGATTCAAAAAAAGTTATAAATTGATTTGCATTTTAATGAGTCAAATAAGTCTTTGATCCCCTATCAATCAGCAAGATTTCTGGCTCCCAGGTGTCTTTTATACAGGTAACGAGCTGAGATTAGGAGCACTCTGTATAAAAGACAACCTGTCCACAGAAGCAATCATTCAATCAGATTCCAAACTCTCCACCATGGCCAAGAACAAAGAGCTGTCCAAGGATGTCAGGGACAAGATTGTAGACCTACACAAGGCTGGAATGGGCTACAAGACCATCGCCAAGCAGCTTGGTGAGAAGGTGACAACAGTTGGGGCGATTATTCGCAAATGGAAGAAACACAAAATATCTGTCAATCTCCCTCGGACTGGGGCTCCATGCAAGATCTCACCTCGTGGAGTTTCAATGATCATGAGAACGTTGAGGAATCAGTCCAGAACTACACGGGAGGATCTTGTCAATGATCTCAAGGCAGCTGGGACCATAGTCACCAAGAAAACAATTGGTAACACACTATGCCGTGAAGCACTGAAATCCTGCAGCGCCTGCAAGGTCCCCCTGCTCAAGAAAGCACATGTACAGCCCGTCTGAAGTTTGCCAATGATTCAGAGGAGAACTGGGTGAAAGTGTTGTGGTCAGATGAGACCAAAATCCAGCTCTTTGGCATCAACTCAACTCGCCGTGTTTGGAGGAGGAGAACACCAAGAACACCATCCTCACCGTCAAACATGGAGGTGGAAATATTATGCTTTGGGGGTGTTTTTCTGCTAAGGGGACAGGACAACTGCACCGCATCAAAGGGATGATGGACGGGGTCATGTACCGTCAGGGTCAGGGCATTGAAGCCAGCCAGGGCATTGAAAATGGGTCGTGGATGGGTATTCCAGCATGAAAATGACCCAAAACACACGGCCAAGGCAACAAAGGAGTGGCTCAAGAATCAGCACATTAAGGTCCTGGAGTGGCCTAGCCAGTCTCCAGATCTTAATCCCACAGAAAATCTGTGGAGGGAGCTGAAGGTTCGAGTTGCCAAACATCAGCCTCGAAACCTTAATGACTTGGAGAGGATCTGCAAAGAGGAGTGGGACAAAATCCCTCCTGAGATGTGTGCAAACCTGGTGGCCAACTACAAGAAACGTCTGACCTCTGTGATTGCCAACAAGGGTTTTGCCAAATACTTATTTGACTCATTAAAATGCAAATCAATTTATAACTTTTTTGGAAAAAAAAAAACTTATAACTTTATAACTTTTTTGTTGTTATTCTGTCTCACTGTTAAAATAAACCTACCACTAAAATTATAGACTGATCATTTCTTTGTCAGTGGGCAAACGTACAAAACCACAAGGGGATCAAATAATTTTTTTCCCCACTGTACATGAGAGACATGGTGACAGTGAAAGCATTTTACATTACCTTGTTCAAAGCTAACCTTGTTTTAAGTTTCAGACTGAAAAAAACTGAAGCTGAGTTGCGGTAAATTTGCATCTAAAATGAGGTCAAAATGCACAAAAGGGTATGATGTGAAAAACATAATTTGTTACTGATATGAAGTTTTAACCGACACGGTAGGTGTTTTCTCTCCAAGACAAATAAACGGACATATAATCCAGCTATTCATTCACTAACATCACATCCTCGGAGGGATTTTCCTAATACTTTGATCCTGTGAACAATTAAAGACATTCGTGCTGTTTATTGAAAAGAACATCAGATTTAGGGCAAAAAAAAAGAAAAGAAAAACATTTGACGAAAACAGACAAAAAAGGTCCCTCACTTATCAGAAGTTCGGAAGGCATTATGCAAATAAGGAGTTTCCAGATAACGCCAGTTCACGTACAAACTGGGTCTGCTGCGGCGTCTCAGAGCAGACAAAAAGAAAGTTATAAGAACGTGACTGGTATCCATAATGCCCAACAGGCTATTTTTTAGATGTCTTGGAAAAATCATTCTATAAAGTGAGCTCAGGTTGAGCGATCTGAGGATTAACGGAGAAAGCCAGACTTTCATCTCTGACTTTATCTTTCGGTAATGTGAAGTATAGCAAGCACACGGTTTGTCCTCTACACCACCCGTCTCCTTTCCTGCACTGACCTTTACATTAATAACAGGCTCTTAGAGGAGGCAGGCCTGCTCCTATCATGGAAGCTGTGTGCTTTAAAGAACAACACCTTTCACTGCGCTGAGATGAGAGCCGTCTGAGTGAGAAAATTAGCCCTTCTTCATGAGAGCTCCCCAAATACGGAGCAATCCTGGATGGAGACGAAATACAACTGCAGACTGGAGGAGAGCGAGAGGGAGAAGTGGAGAGAATGAGATAGTGCTGTTATTGGGAATAGTCACTGGGAAAAGGTAGAGAAGGGTCAAACCGCAGGAGCTGGACTGATGTTGTTGACTTCATTTTATAAATTAAAAAGAGAAAGAATGAAAGAGAACACATTTAATGCTCCAACTCGAGGCCTGAGAATCGTTTAGTTCACAAAGCAAAGCACTGGACAAATTCGCACATTCCACATTGGGAAATGGGATTCATTATATATCAGAACCTGATATGGGAAATTTAAAATCACACTTAAAAAAAAAAAAAAAAAAAAAAAAAAGTATATTACATGAAAATAATACTCAGCTTATCGTATCAGCCAGAATTTCAATATTGGACATTCCCAAATTTTAAAGCATACTTTAGTACGTTTTTATAAAAAAAATTTCATGTTCAATAAGTCATACTTACAATATATACACTACCCTTTAAAAGTTTGTTTGTGAAAGTAGTCTCTTATGCTCACAAAGTCTGCATTTATTTGATTACAAATACAGTAAAAACAGTAATATTACAATTTCAAATAACCACTTCTATTTTACTATATATTTTAAAATGCAATTTATTCTTGTTTTGAAAAAGCTGAATTTTCAGTCGCTATTACTTCAGTCTTTAGCATCACATGATCCTTCAGAAACCATTCTAATATGCTGATTTGCTGCTTAATATTTTTGTGGAAACAGACAGCCTACATTTTTCTTTAGTGATTCTCTTATTTACCCCCTTATTACTCTCTTATTATTTTTGAACACTAGTGTATATAAAGAAAATATTTTGGGGTTTTAATTGAAGCAAAACCAGCATTTAACATTACATTAAATGATTCAGTATTTTTCTAGTATTCTTTATCCAAATTAGACCAGAATGGTTTTTGAAATGGGTCGCATGCTTGTATGCATTTTTTAATGTCTTTAAACTTTAAGTCATTAAAACAGCTGTTGTGCTTGTATTAAATCACTGCTGTCCAATAAAAGAGCAAATGGCTGCACATTTCCACAGGAGAAAAAAAAATGACAGAATACATAAATTAGAGAGATTTCTGTCTGACATTCTGTCTGAGATTTCTGACATTTGCCAAGTGAACCGTTCAGTTCTTTTATATGCAAAATAGTTCCATAAGCAGAGCAAAAGGCCATTTTAAGTAAATTTTATAAGGCTTTTTAATGTAAAGAATTTAACCACCAGTTACATCTACATAATATGAATGTGATGTTAAATTACCATAGTAGCCGACTTTCATTCCTCATTATATTTGAGTGTAAAATGTACGTCACCTCAAAAGTTCACTTACTTTAGAAATCTAAAATAGCTTTAAAAGCCTATTGTTCAGCTTTGATGGCAGAGCTTTCTGTGAAGGTCTCTTACTCTCCTAGTTGAGAGTTTGACGGGGCCATATTTTCTCGAATGCGAGCACAAACAAAAACACCTTAAACAAGGCTGCAATGTGGCCTCAACCTTGATGATAATATGGCTACTCATTAAAGAGAGGTTTTATTTTACTTTTTTAAAAAGATTTTTTTCCTTGAATTTGGTCTCAAACAGTACAAACAACATATGGCAGAGTGGATAGTGTAACCAAACCAAAACAAACAACCTGAACACAGCAGGAAAGAGGACATCCATTATACATACAACTGAACTCTTGATGGTTTGGAAACGCATGATAAGTGGGGGCTCTTGCCCTTAGTGAATACTGGGAGTTCATCATGTTCTATGTAAAAATTAGCATGACGAGCCAGGGGTGACAGGAAACAATCAAGGCTGCCGAGAGGCTTTATAATTGTTTCTGCATTCTGAAAAAGAAAGCATTAAGCTTTTCTAATTATGAAAAAGAAAACATTAAGCTATGGCAATGAAGTCAGAGCAAAGTTTCAGCAACAAATTGGCATCCTATTGAGCACAGAATAGTAATCACTTTGAAATCAAGATGCATAATTTGAAAGCAGAACTAAACATATTAACCCTTACTTTGTGCACAGTGAACTTAGTCTAAACATTTACATTTTATATTTGTATACACAGTACCTTTCAAAAGTTTGCGTATGATTTCTTTGTTTTTGACAGAAGTCTCTTATGCTCACCAAGGCTACATTTGTTCGATCAATAATACAGTAAAAATAGTAATATTGTGAAATGTTATTACAATAAAAAATAGCTGCTTTCTATTTCAATACATTTTAAGATGTAATTTATTCCTGTGATGGCAAAGCTGAATTTTCAGCATTATTTTCAGCAGTTACTTCAACATTATTACTTCAGTGCCACGTGATCCTTCAGAAATCACTCTAATATGAGAAACATTTCTTATTATTATCAATGTTGAAAACTTTTTAATTTTTTGTGGAAACTGTAATACATTTTTTCAGTATTCTTTGATGAAAGTTTAAAAGACAAGCACTTATTTGAAACAGTTTTTTTTTTTTTGTTTGTGTGAAATTAGTATTATTATTATTTTTTTTTTAAATTGACCGGGAGTGTATTTATATTATATTATATTATATGGTAATAAAAATATATCTGTTGTATTTATATATTTTTAATGTATTTATTTATTTTCTTTTTATTGTACTTTATAAATGTAGTTATATTAAAATGTATAATATTATAATAATACAAATAAAATATTTTATATTTGTAATTATATTACATAATTTCTCTGCATTAAAGAAAAATATAGTCCAATATTTACAGCTACTACTTAACAACACCTTAGAAAAATCACATGATAACATTAAAAGTCTACAAGAGAACATTTATTTGTAGGCTGGATTTAAGAAAACTGATAGCTTTTATGGATTCTAATCCAAAAACAAACCATAAAATCCAAAAGAACAACCAAAACATCCTTGCAATGATCTAAAGGTGTTGTTGAATGTGGGTTCATTTTTGAACAGCTAATATATCCTTCAGACATTCTAATAGAGATCATAATCTGTAAGAAAGAAAGAATTGGTTGGCGTTGGTTCCCTGTCTGCTGCATGTGCTGAAACACAGTTGGGAAGGTGAACGCAACAACGTAGCAGAGCAGAATACTGATTTCCAGTTTGGCAGCAAGAAACCCCTTGGCCAGGCTGATCTAGGCACACCATGTGCAACAGCATGGAGCCAGGTAATCACCAACCTTTCTCCTTTCTCTGAGGGAGTGGAACCACAAACCTACAGCCCATCCTCAACCTCTCAATTTCCCCATACAGCAATCGAAACAATACCCTACAAATTCATTCCCTCACAGAGGCAAACAAAAATGTATTTAGGACGTTCTTCAAAGAGCCAGGTGTGCAGCTCATAACAGGGGAGAGGAATTTAATGCTGCTCTCTCTCTGTCTACAATGGTTTAATCACTACTTTCAAATCCAACAAATCCCCAATATGGCTAGTTTAAACCGCAATGAGCCACTGAGGGTTACCAAAATCATAATGATCAAAGAATTGTCTTATGAAAAAGCAACCAAACAGCTATTTACTATTCTCTGTTGTCTGAACACATGAACTGAGCATGTGAAAAGGCACAAATCTTATCAATGAGCTATATTATCTCAAAGCGCACTTTAGTTGCAAGATTATTAAAAGATTTCAGTCAAAGCTCTGATCAGTTTTTCCTCAAGAGATTTCATGGTACTCCAGTTTCAAAGCCAAGAGTCAAAATTGCCATAGGTGGAATGAGCAATTGAGTCACAGCATGTATTGTTAATTGCTTCTAAATAACTGAATTTGTTTGCATCCTCAATTAAAAATAGCCAAAGAGGTCACCACGTTGTCTTTTTCATGTTTTATTAAAGAAATAGACTGGAAAAAAGATTCTGTTGGCTTTAAATGATTATTGGGGGAGAAAGTACTTTAGTTTTATTTTGATATAAATAAAATATTGTCAAAAACCTATTTAAAAAAAACAGTAGTATTTTTTTATACACATACATACATATATATATATATATATATATATATTTTCATAAATATACTGACATACTTGCTATATAGCCCAACCATAGACTGTATATTAATGTATTTGTAAAATGTTATTTTTATGTACATTAGTCATTTTTATGTGCATTATGTGTCACGGTACTCTCGTGAACATGCGTCAAAGACTGACACGGAAAAGAAGAAATTGTTGAAAAAAGTCATTATTTTTGTTTTTTGAGCAAAAAAAAAAAAGTATTCTCATTGCTTCATAAAATTACAGTTGATCCACTGAGGTCACATGGACTATTTTAATGATGTTAAATGTCTATGCAGGGTCAAAAAGCTCTCGAATTTGATCAAAATATCTTAATTTTTGTTCAGAAGATAAGCAAAGGTCTTACGGGTTTGGAACGACACGAGGGTGTGTAATTAATGACAGAATTTTCATTTTTGGGCGAACTATCCCTTTAACATATTCCACCTTAATTCAACATGAACACAAATAGTACATAATTTGTTTGACTTAAGTACATACATAGTAAAAGACACCTAATTTAAACTGGAACCTAAAAATCTTCCTGACCCCAACCTTCTAAACATTACTGTATATAATGTATGTGGTGTCATGCCCTTCTTGATTAAGTGGTTTGTGTGAAATGTCCATGAAAAGTCTTCTGATATATGAACCACATACTCTCTCCACAGGGGTCCTGCTGATCCTGAGAGGAATGTTGTATTTTTCATTAAGTGAGAAAAATGGAGAACCATCTTTCAAGCGTTTAGAGAATATTACAGCTCATCTACAACAACTGAATGAATTAGTTCAGCATCTGCTGTGTCAAAGGAGAACAAGTATCTCTAGTTACTCTCCTACATGATGATATCCGATCTACGCTGCACAAAGTAGTAAGCCAATTAAGTTGCAGTAACCTCAAGATCTCAGAGCTATTCTGGTCATTAAAATGGAGAATTCTCCTGATGGCCAACACATCACATTCTCAAGATGAAGAAATCAAATCTTGCATGGGGTAAAGCTGATTAGATGAACATTTATGCTTTGATATACTGTATAGAATATACAGTATACCAAGGATTATGTGAGCATTTAACAACTGATGAAAAATGTGAATTAGTTGACAATCTGAGGAAAACCTGCAAATATTTTGCTTGCATATATTAAAAGCATACTCTATGTTAAATACAACTTGAGCTTTATTGACTAATTAATTTCCATGTTGTTGATTACCACCAAAAATACACAGATTTACAGTAACACACTTGCAATGGAAGTCTATGGCATAAGATATTCCAAAAGATTTGAAGGTGGGGTAAGTGATTTCTGGTAGCCAATGTTGACATTTGAAATCACCAAAACAAACACGCCCCTACCCCAAAAGGGTCTCGCCCCTATTTTGATAGCTCCGCCCCACATATATGTACAGTAACGATTAGTTCTGTGAAACAAAGCAAAACCAATGTTACTCACATATCGAGAAGAAACAAAGCAACCTCGGTGCCCGATCACAGGCCTTCCTGCTCCTCGAGTTCTCTCCAGCGCTGGAAAGCTCATCCGATATTTACACGGGTCCTTCTTCTTGCCTTATCTGCTGCCACGTTCTATTTATGACATATTGACACAAATTTCAAATGATTTTCAACAGTCGCTTTGTCGCGTCCAGTGTAGACAGACTGCGTCAGGACAACTGTCGCGTCTGATGTAGACACGGTGTAAGCCTTCTTTTGTTCCGCAGACGTTTTCCTCTTTTGTTTTTTATCCACCTCTCTATCTTTCTTTCGTCGCTCGGCTCGGCTAATGTCCGTCATGGGCACTAATGAGCGCTCTCTCCTCCACATCATGAGTAGACACGCCCCTTACTGCTGATTGGCTACAAGTTTGTTTTGGTACTGGCCCGACTCAGTTTTATAAAGTGTTTTTGAAAAATTACATACCCCACCTTTAAAAGCAAAAACATGGAGCTTGTGTTTTTGTTAAAGCACTTTTAATGAACTGTATATTTTATCACATAATTGTGGTACTGTATGATAACATCAATGATTTCCACTGTTAGAGTTTTACTTCACACATTTTATGACACACATTTTAAAACAGAGTAAAAATTATTTTCTGTGGTAACTGACAGATGCTGTTAACAGAACTTAAGTTATATTTAACCCTGAAAATTCCTTTAATCTCCAGATAATTGGTCACCTTACATGACATATCTTACATGACATAAGATAGATAGAAAAAATATGTTTTCTGTCAGTGGACCTCTAAGGTCAGACAGGGGAATATATTCAGACAAGATGTATTTCTTGAGTTTAACTCGCAGAGGATGTTCTTGTCTTCATTTTACCTGTCTACGCCTGAAGAATTTGAAAACAGGAGAGACAAAGTCTCCAGGGAACTGATTCCATCAGTCTCTGTCTTGGTAAGCTGTCTAAATATTATATATTAAACAAAAATAAACCCTTACAGACTCTCGCCTCCACACAAAGTGTCCCAAAACGTTTAACAGAGTAAAAAATACTAAATATAATGACTAAACTTCGGTCTGTTTCTTACACAAAGCTACTGGCTTCAGAAGACTATAGCAGACAAGACATATGGTGCTCTTACAATCCTTTTGAAAACTGAAGGCTTCAGTCTCCATTGAATGTAACTGCATGGAAAAATAGGAAAAAACATTTCTCCTATTGATTTCCACTAAAGAAAGTCGAACAGGTTTGGAACAACAAGAGGATGAGTGAATGACAATTTTTCTCATCCCTTTGATGCGTCTATGCATGTTGATGAGGCTTATATTTTGAAACGTATTCTTCAGCTAGTCTAGTGTATACCAAGTCTCTTCAAGTCCAGGAGTTGACAGAGACAAGTCGCATTTGCTGCTAAAAATAGGTGTGTGTTAACTGCAAAATGTATTCAGGAGCATGTGCGCGAATATGTGTTATGGAATTTGAATAACAACAATTTAATTATTTTAGGAGTTCTTAAATTTCGGAATGAAAAACAGGAACTGCAAAACAATTAGCCTAATGTTATTATTAAACTTCAAAAGGCTATATGATTTCATTAAATAAATGTGAGCATTACAATGAATCCAATGAATACAAAACATTTATGCCAAGCGATCGTATACAACTGACTTTTAATGAATTATGACAGTGTTTATTTTTATATTGTAATATGTTGTAGGTGGCTGTAAGAGTACATTTTATCTCCTACATCAGCAGCATCACTCACATGCAATGTTGTACTCTTGTGAACATGCGTCGACTGAAAACCAGGAGGCTTGTGACTGTCCCATTGACTGCCAAACAATTAACACAGTCAAGGCCCAGAAAAGTATGAAAGACATCGTCAAAATATTACATCTGCCATCAGTGGTTCAACCGTAATTTTACGCACCACACAGATACGTTTTATAAATTTATTTATGCTTTGATTTGAACGAAAACAGCATATCTGTGTGGTGCGGCTGACACAGAACAGCGTACACAGTTTGTGTCCAACGGATATTCTCCAAAATGGTACTACGCTGATGAAGAGGAGACGAATTGTTGAATAAAGTCGTTATTTTTGTTTTCTTTGCGTACAAAATGTATTCTCGTCGCTTAACATTCAGATTGAACCACTGATGGCAGATGGACTATTTTGACAATGTCTTTCATACTTTTCTGGGCCTTGACAGTGTTAATTTTTCCTCCCGGTTTTCATCCAAAATTTCTTAAATTGTGTTCTGAAGACGAACGAAGCTTTTACGGGTTTGGAATGACATGGGGGTAAGTGATTAATGACAAAATTTTCATTATGGGGTGGAGTAACCCTTTAACGATGTACTTCCTTTCTGGGTCTTGAATGTGGTAGTTGCATTGCTGTTTATGCAGGGTCAGAAAGCTCTCGGATTTCATCAAAAATATCTTAGTATGTGTTCCGAAGATAAATGAAGATCTTACGGGTTTGGAACGATATAAGGGTGAGTAATAAATGAGAGAATTTTCATTTTAGGGTGAAATATCCCTTTCAGAAGAAAAAACTTTAAGTCTGTCTAAGATTTTTCTTTCAAATTAGCTTTTTTATCAGGCTCCTAAAAAATGTCATTGGACATTTATGAAAATAAGGCATTCAAAAACTGACTAATTGACTAAGCTTTACTTATCCATTAAAGTGAAATTACTGAACCTAAACACAGAAGATAAAAATGTTCATTTAAAGAAAAAAAATAATCTCAGACAGACAGGTTTTTGCATCTTAAGTCTTCATATAGATTTTACTAGTATCAGCATATAAGCATGCTTGAAGCAATTTAAACATATAGGCCCGGTTTCACAGACAGGGCTTAGACTAAGCCAGGATTAGGCCATAGTTCAATTAGAACATTTAAATAATGTTTATAAACATGCTCAGGAAAAAAAACATTACTGGGGTGCATCTTGAGACAAAACAAGGCATTGATATATTTTAAGATCAGTCAGTGCAAGTTTATTTCAGTTGAAACAGCTAAGACTTACATTTTAGTCTAGGACTAGGCTTAAGCCTTGTCTGTGAAACCGGGGGCTAGTGTTCTGTATTTTAATAAATTAAAGTTTAACTAAAGTAAACTAAAGTTTTTTAATGCACTCCTAAATTTTTCATCTAAGAAAACCTTGGGGGGAAAAAGCAAGCGTCAAGCCCTGAAGTCTATACTTTTTCAAAATACAGTGAGTTACTTCTAATGTACTTGTAAGTGTATTCAGCTGTTATTAATGTGAGATGAGAATGTCAATTTAAAAATCTCCTGAGGACAACAGAAACACAAACCTCTCTTGCTTTTCATATACTGCAGCTCAGTAGAGCACAAAAACGTAACACTATGAACACGTCAAAGCAGTATCAATGACGGCGATAGCTTTTCTGTTGTTTACTTCTATTTAATGCATTTTCTTTGTTTGATGCCATGCAAACATTTATTGCACAAACAAAGAGTCGCTGCTGAATATTAATCTAATGCCAGCTTGGAATCATTTTACTCTACACCTGGGGTCTTGAGGGAAAGTCAATGCTCATGTATTGAAATTCAGACTCCCTGCTGTTGCTCTCAAATATCAAGCGTCTATTCCACCACACACACTCACACAGGCTGTCATATCTTCACTGTATTTCTAGATCAGCTTTGCCATCAGCAATACACCTGTTATCGCAGTAATGCAGTCACCTCCTCGCAGCAGTGTTTTCTGGTCTCAATGCCTCACACACACACACACACACACACATACATACACATATACACATATACATGCATAACACTTCCCTGGAGTGCCCTCATACAAGAAGGAAAAAAATGGGCAGGGTGAGGTAAGTTTACATTGGTATATGGGTTTATGTATAATTACACTGACAATAATTTATTTTTTAATACACACATTGGTGTTGTTATTGTTAACTAATACTATTAAATCATTTTTTTCTTTCTCTTTCTTTCTTTCTTGGTAATTGCAATAAGCTGAAATAAAATAAAATAAAATATAAATATCTGATGAAAACATTAAATGAAAATTACATTTTTTAATGGCAATTAACTGAAATAAATTCAATAAATTAACGTTTAAGTACTAAAATTACTAAATTACACACATGTATATCTACTTTATATATCTCTATCCATCTATCTATCTATCTATCTATCTATCTATCTATCCATCTGTGTTGCATTTACATATAAATACAGCTCAAATTGTCTGTATACATATAATAAATATGGATCAAATAGTTTTTGTTTTTCTTTCAATATATGATGTTGTTTAGTTTTGTACATCCTTACATTGGATACATGCAACATCTTCCATAAATCCAGCAGAGAGGAACAGCAAATTATATTTGTTTTACTTTCAGATGACTGTGGGTTGAGAGAGAGCATCGTCATCGAAATGTCAACATCCAAAGGTCACATACGAGCCAGTAAAGAGGCAGCTTATGTAAAGCCATTACACTAAACAGCTGATGCTTTATGAATAAAAGGCCGAAGAGACATAATCACAGTGATTACATTGTTTCAGTATACTCAGAATTAACTAATCACAGCATAGTGGGCTGGAAATGTGCTTTATGCCATATGAATAATTAATGCATATACATATATTTGTCCCTGTGGGTTTTGTGTTACTCACAGTCACGGTACATATACAAGCTTCAAATTTATGCTGCATTTTTTTTAAAGAGTTTCATGAAATATGCAGCCAAATATCTTTTTGAGGAGCGATAGAGTGAAGAGGACAAGAGTGTATTCTTCAAGAAAAACTCAGATTAGATTAAAGTCCGCCTATGCGTGTCTCCTAACCGGATTAAATCTGCCACCTCCCGCTGCAGACAAACTCCACTCGCCCATTTGCAACGCTAATTTAGGGTGAGCTGGAAGAGGAGTGGCGGGGCGGGGGGGGGGGGTTCTGGCAGGCAGACCTTTAATCTCTCACGTCAGCATGAATCCTCAACTGTCAGAATGAGTGATTATCCTGCAGTCTGTCTCACCTGTCCTGCTTGCTGGATGCCTGGATGTGTGGAAATTCAAGCATTCAAGCAACCATACTGAAACTGTAAGGTTTCTTCTAATTAATTAATGATCATCTCTCTATGTTGTGACACGGCAACACAAAAGCCAGTCAAGTGGATGTCGAGACTAAACGGTTTACTTAATGAGCTGATCGAAGGGCAAACCAACATTTCACTACAGCTTAATAAACACCGTGCTATGTCTTTACGGTATTTGTCTGAAAACCGAGGACAAGGTTAAATGTGACTCGTTCATCAAAAAAAAGCCAAGGAAAATTGCTAAATGATTATAAGTCGGGGCCCAGTGACCGAGTGGCTCTCACTGTTTAGGCTGAAATGTAATTGTTATACTACAGGTGACGCTGCAGAGCCACATCTCCTGTAAATCACAACTTAATGAGCACAAGCTGTCAAAGCAATTAGAGGCTAATTGTTTTTGAAGAGACTGTTCTGGCTTTCATAAACCACAAGAATAAAGAATTTCAAGCCTTAGCATGAGTTCACTAGTAATGGATTCCACCAAGGAGGTCTATAATAACTGGAGAACTGTTAGCATTCCCATAGCAATTAAGATGCCATTGAGACCTGGGATGAGAGATGAAAGTAAAATTAAAATATTATAAAACATTTGTGAAGTTTCTTGAATAAATGTTGCATGATACAAGGCTGCTACTGAATGGTCATCAAAATAGAAAGATGTTTTTTCTGGATGAAGAATTCACTGTAAGTCGTAACTTGGCCATACCAACCAGTTACACCTTCACTCACAAAAAAAGAAAGAAAGAGAAATTTCAAGGGATAGATAGATAGATAGATAGATAGATAGATAGATAGATAGATAGATAGATAGATAGATAGATAGATAGATAGATAGATAGATAGATAGATAGATAGATAGATAGATAGATAGATAGATAGATAGCCTTGCGAAAAATGTTAAACTCCTTTAAATTACTTTTTTCCCCCACATCAATCTACACTTCGTACACCATCATCGCAGAGTCAAAACTCCATCAGTTCATCACCAAACTGTGTCGATGGAATACACTTTCGCACATTCTCAAGTTTTCCCTGACATACTTGGAGCTTGTCATAACTGGAAGTGAATTTACAGTGAATCTGTACCAGGACCATGCAATGCCCTACAAAAAAAAAAAAAAAAAGAGTGTAACTAACCTTTTTCTTAAGATCTCCCTATCACAATCCAAAAGCCTGCTAATTTGTATTCAGGATTAGGTGCGGAGTCTTTAAGGTGAATTATTGCTTCACCTATAACCCGATGGTCATTCATTCTCTAACGGCCATCTAGATTGATATGAAGTTTACAGTGTGTTTGGCAGCTAATTTGTGAACGGATGGCCAAACAAACCCCAGTGCGAGATAACGACTTTCTATTACACAAGAATGGTGAAACCGCTCTCAATATTATGCCGGAGGAATGTTAATGAACGTCCACCTGTGCCATAAGCCCTCCAAATTCCTTTCGGTTTATCCTTCGCATTGGAAAGGGACAATATACAAAGGTGGCAAGCTGCTTTATAGAAATGACCTTCCAAACAAACGCAAGAGGGACATTTTGCAATGCAGACAGCCATCAACAGGGCTGTTTCTATTCCTGTCTTTTGTCTGTATAGCAAAAATTTGGACAGCTAATGTCTCATGCATTCATAGTCAGCTAATTTTTCTCTATGCTATTTACAGCAACGTCACTGATAGGCAACATTTCAGAAATGAAGTTATTTTTGACATACTGTAGCAAAACTGCACAACATGCATTATGAATTTACTTATTTTCTATTTACATGTGTGAGGAACCTTGTGTGACCAGCTAAAGCACAAAATACTTTAAACAAGATAAGGGCGTTTAGTCTTTTCCATGACCTTTCTATCCTTGCAGGCATTGTCCTGAACTTCTAAAATAAACACCTTACCCCAGAGGACAATATGACACTGCTACTCCAAACACCGAGGTTCAGTCCAAACATTGCAGGAAGACTATTGCTTCTAAACTGTAAAGAAAAACGTTGACAGAAAACTTTAAGGCCACGTCAAGAGTTGAGACATATTGGATAGCACACCTGCTCCGACACATTGAGAGTTCAAGTTCAACCATGTCTTTTCAGAGCCCTCTGTTTCTTTATTAATTCCTGTCCATTATCTACTTTCAATGAAGGTCAAAAACTTTAGTTTGATAAATAAAGGGTTAGTTCACCTAAAATTACATTTTGTCATCAGTTACTCACCCTCATGTCATTCCAAACCCAAAGATTTTCATTCATCTTCAAAACACTGGTCATAATATTTTTAATGAAACCAACATTTCCGCCCCTCCACTGAAAATCCATTCACCCAAAAGTGCTTCAAAATGTTCAAAAAGAGATTGTAAAAGAAATTGAGCCAAGTCTTACACCACAGACTTCATTTAGGTTGTTATTCACACGCAAACATTGATCAACGCAAATACATAGAGCACATCAAATATGGATAAAATACTTCGATAAGAAAAAAATATATATAAAATACTTTGCCATTCAAACTTAAAAGCAAAAACAACTCGCCAACTGTATATTGACAGAGAAGAGTAAAAATGGCTGATTTTTGGTGCTATCAAACGTCATTCTAACCTGCCCAACAATAGCAATTTACTCAACCAATGGTGTTAGTTTGGGGCGTGGCTATCTGTTTATCAACCAATGGCAAGGGTAGGGACCAGTGTTTAGGAACAAGTTTGGAGTCTCCATTTGGTGATTCTAATAATGCAGAAAATAACACATCACCTTTAAGCTCTATCAACAGCAGCTGTGACAGTAAATTGACTAGGAAAATTGACTAAATTTGAGTCAACACTTGTAAAATAGTTGTAAAAAGTTGACAAATGCACTTACAATGGAAGAATATGAAGCAAATGTTGTGCACTGGATGCTGTTAATAGAGATTGTATAAAACATGAATAAGGTCCTATACACTTTATTTCACATCATTAATTTTATCCTTATTGGTCTTCAGTAAATGTCAACTACAGTACAATTAACTTAAAAATGCAGCTAAACTCCACCAACTTTTCCCTTAGGTTAAACAAAGAGCACAACAGCCTATGGTCTTTATCTAATAAAAGAATACAGCAAGGCTGAAATTACCGACTCGTGAATGAGAGAGAAGGTGAACACTTCAAGCTGACTCCTTCAGGCGCTCATGCGGAGGTGCTGGCAGGCTAATTGATTATTGACAGCATGCCTGTTTCTGCGTGCCTACGGCAAGGTATGCCATGCCCTCCAAGTGACTGACTGCATCACAAAACTGTGATAAAAATTTGAGGGACCAACTCTAATTTATTATATTTAATTAAACAAAAAGAATCAGCTGTGAAAATATTCCATAATTTCATGACTTTCAAGACTAACAAGTGTTTCTCCTTATGCTGAGAAACAAATTGGTGTCTTCACTACTGCGTTGTCTTGCTCTGAGGAGCGTTTGTTTACTGACTGTAGAGGCTTTGTACAAAATATCTATTTCAAAACCATGACATCTTGATTACCATTTTCAAATCTCTTCAAGCAAACTAGTGCAGCTAAAAGAAAAACAAAAAATTTGGTGGTTAGATAACAGATCAGGTTAGATCGCCCAAAAACTGTAATTTACAAAAAAATTAATTAATTAATTAAAAAAAATTAAATAATAATAATAATAATAATAATAATAATAATAATAACAATAACAACAACAACAACAAAAATAAATAATAAATTGTGTTCCACAGAAGTAAGTAAGTCATACAAGTTTGAAAAAACATAAGGATGAGTAAATGACAAATTTTCAATTTTGGGTGAACTCTCTCTTTAATGACTGGTAGAACCACCGATGCCACGTTTCAAAAAACAAAAAACAAACAAACAAAAAAAAAAGGCTCCAAAAGGGGGGTTTCACAGTGATGTCTTGGAAGAACTATTTTAGGTTCCCAAAGAACCTTTCAGTGAACAGTTCTTAAAAGAACCCCTTTTTTCTTATAGCGTGAAAAACATTTTAAAGGGGTCATTGGATGCTAAATTCACTTTACAAGTTGTTTGAACATAAATGTGTGTTGGAAGTGTTTTTTTTTTTAAATCCCTCTTTCAAAATCCCCTCTCAAATCAGGCTGTTCTGAGATTCCTGTCAGAATGACATAGTTCTGCAGAGGCCGCTCCCACGATAGTTGATTGACAAGGCCGTCTTACCCTGCCCTGAGTGAACTGAGAGCGGTCCGCTATTGTGTCAACACCGGTGCAGGGGAAGACAAGAATGTCTCGGATTAAGCGATTGAGGCGTTCTGTTGTTGGATGTAATAATGAATATAGCAGTCGTCATTTACTCCCGACATTTGAGCCACAGTCTGCTGGTCACCCCATGGAAGAGAGGGGCGGGGTCAGCAGAGCTCATTAGCATTTAAAGCAACATGGACTAGAATGGCTTGCTGAAAACAGAGCTGATTTTACAGGGTAAAAAAGGTGTTTTTTACACTACCATTGAGAAATTTTAACCAAAGTATGTTACAGACTTTTCATTAAGACCCTAAATAATCATAGCAACTTCTGGAAAATGGCAGTGGTGGAAAGAGTACTGAAAATTTGTACTTAAGTACAAGTACTGTTACATTGTACTTGTGTACTTGAGTACTAGTTACTTTTTGGCCGGCGATATTTAATGATTTTCGTATTTATTCATATCAAAGATCTATGTGGATAATAGCTGCTTTGAACAAAACCCACTTTTAACTTATTAGCAAAGTATGTGAATTAATGGTCATGATACAGTTATTTCTAACTTCAATCCCTTGAAAAATATCAATATTAAGGTCCCCATGAACCGGAAATTGCAACTGATTTCAGTGTTGTGATGCATTTTCAAGTGAAACAGAATATTGATTAAAAGGGAGGGGTTTTATTGTGGCACACCTCCTCTCCACCTCTTGCTCATAGCAGATTCACGGTTGGAGAGGAGTGGTTAAGAATATCTGCTTGTTAAGTCTGACATCACGCTTCACCGCTTCTGGGTCCTAACGCTCTGCCAGACGCCCCAAGAAAACAACAAACTGTGCTAATATACGCCCACGATGACATGTAATACTGAAAAATTATAACCCTAACCTTTATCTCCATACTGAAATCCTAGATGGCCAGACAGTGTTTCAACTAAAATATTAGTGTCTGGGACACTGTGAGCACAGAGACTGTAGTGTGCCCAGCAAAATTTTTATATGCTTAGCTTAAATATGTAGTATTACATAGTGCTCATAAATGGCTGTTGAGATCGCATTCTCAAATTAAATGAGTAGAGGCTTGGACCCAGAAACAGCAGTCCTTAAGTCATACTTAACAAAAGGATTCTCCCCAAGCTGTCAAACTGATATCATCAGAGCGAGAATGCCATTCCAGAGCAGAAGCAAATTTTCAGTTTTTGATTAAAGATTACAATGGCAGACAATTTTTTTTTTTTCGGTGTATTGACTTACACGGTTTAATTGTTCATCACAAGACTAGTAATGTGCACTAAAAAAAGTAAGTAGGGTCATTTTTTGATTTCATGACGACTTTAATCATTTTTCAATACCATTGGCAAAACTACCACATACTGTATACTGCCATATAGGTATTTTAATATCTCAATTTTTTTTGTCCATCCATTATTTTCCAAGGCAATCATTATGTCAAGCTTTGAGTGATTTAATCCAAGTCTTATAAAAAGACACGTTCGCTTTATATGATGAACATATTTTCATACAGGCTTTTATTTACATATATATAAACGGTGATCAATTACCATTACAAAAATCTCAATCTTAAACATCTGCTCATTCTGTGTATTTGTGTCTTTAAAATAGGGTAACTTTGTTGCAAAAGCTTACAGCAAAGGGAAGCTTGATTTCAAATTGAACTGAATTTACAAAAAAAAAAAGAGAAGTACACAGTCAGTAATAAAATTATAAAACAAATGACCTCAATTTAGTTGAGGTATTCGAAATATGACAATACTGAATTTTTTTAGTGATTTAAGAGCCATTTATGTTGTTTATTTTGATAAATGGATGGCTTTGACCTGTAATGTCTGTACAATGTAGTGATGCAGTTAGACAGACTAGGATATTTATATGTACAAATCATACAAATATCCCATTCCAAAACATTTCTAGCATAAACTTACATTGTAAAGAAATTAAAGCTCCATCTTTGATTGTTGAAAGACTTTCTGGTGCATTTCACTTACAGCCAATTAAAATTTCCAGTAGCATTTCCATCGGTCAGGCGTGGATCTATTCTGAATGGTTGATAACCTTTCACAAAATTTAATCCAGGAGTAAAGAGAAATAATTTCTACTTTAAAAGCACGGAGAGATCGCGATTGCTCATATTCTGCGCACAAGCAATATCGGAGTGAGAGGACAGGCAGTTCATTTGTATAAGTTAGGCCTATTTGAGAGCTCGCATCTAGTTTTCTGAGATTACATGACTGTGTTCTCATGTTACAATAAAGCACTTGCCACATTTGCGCGGGAATGATTAAAATTATGCGGAATATCTGCAATCCCGTGTGGACATTCAGACTCTGTAATTGATAGGAGACTGATGCAGGTCAAACTCACTGTCGGAGAGGAGAGAGGCGATGTATTGGTGTATATACGGTAGATACTGTGGAGAATGAGTAATGGAACCGTGTCAGATATTGATATCGGTATCAAAATATAGATATTTATGATAACACTACCATATAGTTTCTTTCTCCAAACTTTGAATCCATAAATCACGCTGAGCTCCTTCACAGTCCGATCAGCTCTTCACCTGCTGCAGCGGCGGCTTTTCCCGTGGTTCAGATATCAGTGCTTTTATTGGTCCGTTTATGATCGGATATCTTTATTGGCTACTGAAGTGCCGTCAAAGGTTTGAATATCAATTCAAATCGTGGGCAGCGTACTCAGTAACGAACTATGATTTAAAAGTAACGAAGTTGATTATTTTGCTAAATTTGTACTTAAATACAAGTAAAAGTACAGCTTTAAAAATACATTCAAAAAAGTACAAGTACCCGAAAAAACTACTTAATTACAGTAACGTGAGTAGTTGTAATTCGTTACCTCCACCACTGGAAAATGGGCATCCGATGACCCCTTTAATAATCTGAAGAACCTTTTATCACTATAAAGAACCTTTTGTGCAGTGGAATGTTAACAGTTCTTCATGGAACCATAGATGCCAATAAAGAACTTTATTTTTAAGAGTGTAGGCATCTCTTCATACTAGCACCAACAGCTAGTGACTTCTGACTGGTTATTCTGAGAAAATGGTAGTTATTCTGAGAACTACTAAATCAGACCATTCAAAAATAAACTTTTGGTCAGCTTTCGAAACCTTCATGTTCCTTTTTATTATTCTGTGGAAGATTTCAACTGAGGTTCTTCCTGTTTGGGGGAATACAAGTCACCCAGGGGAACTTATTTTTTTCTCTGACTCTCCCACAGAAACCGGCATCCTGCAGCACAGGCATACTGCGACAAGTTTTTCATCATACGACTTCTATCCCTAGGACAACAGAAAACAAGTTTATGGCTCAAATCCATAGGAGCTTGTTATTTATCATGACATATCATGAACGTATGCAACTCTTTGAAAAAGGATAAAAATACAGAGATAAGCAAGGCTTGTGCAGGATGTTGCTAAACAAAGTGTGTCTACCAGGCGCTCCCTCACTCCTACGTGAATGAGTTAAGGTGTTGGAAAAATATGGCTTGGTTATACGTGGGTGTTGTTTTTCCATGACTTGTCTTGTCTGAGGAGTCATGCTGGCAAAGGAGACTTACCACTTGCACCTGGTTGTCAGCGCACCCGAGGAAAGGCTGCGCTCGCCTATTTCTATCCAAGCCTCCACTTTTAATCTCTACGTAAACCTAACAACATTGCATTTCCTGATTAAAATCACTCAGATCAAATTCAGCTAGAGGATACTTGTTATTCCTGGTGCTAATCGCACATCTCTATCCAAAGACAGACAAAAATCAATCAAATATACGTCACCTTTGAACGACTTTGCAAATTGTTTAACCACGTCCCATAAATACCATTTGCAAGAGGGAGAAATCTTTGTCGCCTTCTATTTATTTGCGTGAGGCATTTAAGCAGAGCCTCAATATGACCCAATAAAAGTTTGGAAGGAAATCTATTTCATTTCCCATAAAAAAAAATAGTCTGAAAAGTCATGCATTTAAATGCAGGCTTCCCAAATGCTCCTTTTGAATGTATAACTTTGCCTTCTCCGAGACCCACACCAACCAAATCAATCTTTATAGATTGGCATCACCGTAATATTTATGCATCAATCTCAGAGCTACAGCTAAACAAACAATGAGGTCAGTTTACAGTAGAGGGTTGATCCATAATTGGTATTTTAATTTTAAAAAATCATATTTTTACTGGAACGGACTACAAATCACTCAAAACTGATAAAATACAATTTGAAATGAGATGAAACTAAAGCAAACAACTCATGCATACTAAGGTAAACATGAAATGAAAGCTCTTATAATACCAGTGCATACAAATACACAAATTATGAAGCTACACCATTCAGCTGCAAAGCAAAAAGATGAGAAAACTGGTGAAAAAAAAATAAAATAAAAATAAATAATTGGAAATCTCACCATCTGGTGGGAAAGATAAAATATGTGAGTGATTTTAAAGCTCAATAGAGAGTATAAAAACAGGCCATGGAGTGAATCATTTCTACTATTGCTGCTGGGATTTCCTAATTTAGATTTTATTTTAAACTAAGTACGTCCTACTGTATGGTGTGGGATTATTGATGCCACAACGGGGGCTTGTCTTTTGTCGAAAACCATGTACGGACCAATAAGCACTGATCTATGTTCCCTCCGAACCTCTCCTGAGAAATAACTTCTTCATTTCTAATAGCAGCACAGGCTGAGCTTGCAGTTCCTTAAGCTTATTTGCAATAACCGTACAAGAATAAATACTGCAGAGAGAAAAGGCTACTGAAATAAGGCACTTGGCTAAATCCTGATGTATACGGCTCTCCTAGAGCTATAACAAGACATTGTCCCAACAATATTGAATTTGATGAGCAGGCAATGAGATGTTATGGACTGGCTGCATATCTGAGCGCTCCATTATGAATATATTCCACATCAAATGATTTTCAGATCCTCTCTCACATCTTAATATCACTCTACACAGCCCACCACAGTAATCAACAGCAATCATAGTTTCAAATGTCTCTCTAGCTACAGCTAATGAGCTGCATTCCAGCACCTTTGGAACGCCGCCTTCAAGAATACAGCGGGTTATTTTTTACCCATCAAAGAACAGCTCCAGGTATCCTTTGAACAAAGACATTAGAGAGGAAAAAAACAAAACGAAACAGCAAACGAATGTTTTGCTGATGGCTGTGATGTACCTGGCTGAGATCTGTGGTTCAGTTTAGGCCACTAGAGAAACATGGTATGTAAGGCTGCAACTAACAAGTGCAAAAGACGAACTAATAACCATCCAGATGCAAAGTAAAAAGATGAGAAAACTGGAAACAAAAATATATATATATATATATATATATAAATAATAATTAAATATAAAAACCTCTCCATCTGGTGTGATTTTTGTCTTATTGAACTTATTACTTAAAAATACTAAAGTGATCAGACTACCAAAATTAAACAAAAGCAGAAAAATATGCTGGCATCATCAGGTCAAATGGGTGTGTGTATATATATATATATATATATATATATATATATATATATATATATATATATATATAAATTAAAAAACAATAACAACAATATAAAAGAAAAAAAGAAAAGAACAAGAAACAAAGCCTATGAATTGTCCATAATAAGATCAATAACATTCATTTAGAAAATGGATAGCATGCCGACTTTAAAAGCATTTAAAAATTTGCTTGACCACCTGCTATGTGTTTGAATTTAACAACAATAGCGTCATGTAATCACTCGCTCACTTTAGAATGCACTATTTTTGTCAAATGCTGACAAGAACATAACAGTAAAATTAACGGTAGTATTTTATTGTCATAAACAGTGCTTCTTTATTCGCAGGGCAAAAATCTAAGTAATCAACAATGAAATTCACTGTTTATTATTTTCACCAATTATTCCTGATTTTATCAAGCAGCCATTGAAGCCCTAGTAGAAACATTTCAAAATCAACTACAGTCCGAGAATTTAAAGTCAGCTTTGACCAGAAATTCTGTCATCTCAGCTAAAATGTGACTTTCTTTTTTTTTTCTTTTTTTTATTGTAGAGGACAGAGAAAATGAGAATTTCTGAAAATAACAACTCATATTTTCTCATCGTTGTCTCTCTGTGTGTTGTGTTGCTTTAATCTCCTCGTGCACACCAGACAGCATATAAAATCTAGACAGCAGGACACAAGGTGAGTCCCTAAGAGAATCATTATTATATTACAGCTGTAGCAGACGCACTCTTGAGCATTCCTTGCATAAACCTCTACCTTAGCTCATATCAGAGGGAATATTGAATTTCCAAGGTTATACCCACTGGTATTAGCATTTCATTTTATAATTTAGTGGCTGACCCGAAGATTAAGAAGTCAGTGACTTGAACAGCACCATGACTACTGCAGTGAATCAAGAGATTAGTATGCAGGTTATTCAGTGACATGGGACAGTCATCTGAAGTGGTCCAAAGGCGGCTACTGCAATCTTGATACTGTTATACTGAAGAAAAAAAATCAAATGCAAAAACAATGAGATAGACCTGGACATCAGTGCAAAAGAAAAGCCAAGAAAACCTGGAGGGAAAACCGCATTTACATCAAGATTTAAAAAACAACATTCATCTAAAAATCAAGTTACTGAGCTCTATATCTTATGCCCTGAACGCTTGCATCCCTATTAAAGCATCCTGATAAATATGCAACCACTACTTCTAATTCTGCTGGGACATGCAAATGAGCGATTGCAAACATTGCTTGATTAAGTGTCAAATTTTAATGAGATGAGCTATTATCGGTCCTAACTTAATCTAATGTTATTAAGGAGGCAAAAAAAACGAACTATGAATCTGTGAAATATTTATATTTACAAGATTCGGGTCACAAATCTTGTTTGACGAGCATGACGAGAGCTGACATCATCGATATCACCGAGATGAATTCCTCCAACCTCTGGCAAGATGTTGAACCATGCAGGGTCCACTTATAACAAAACTTCTCAAGGGAAGAATATTTCCATAGCTTGCTAAAGAGGTTATTGTGATTTGATAGCCTGTGGAAATTACTCATTTCCAATGCTAATGGCAAATGCAACAGAAACAAGCGGAACGACCAGGGAATTTAACATATTAGAATTCTCTGCACAAAACGCTGCCTATAAATCATTGGATTTCTATGGTGTACATGACATTGTATACTAGGTTTGAGATTGATCAATGCATTATTTCTTCTGAGTGAGAATGTTGTATATCTACAAGGATGGATGTTTCTTTAATTGCGGTGTGAGGAAGAAATTTCAAACTATTCATCCGCATAAGGAAGTAACCGTAAGAGGAAAAAACAGATAACAGAGCCTATGATTAATGAGAAATTTCATTTCAACAGTGACCCAAAAAGGCCATTAAGATTTTACTCAAAGAATGTAAATGTTATGACAATATGTTGACTGAGTACTTGCAAACCTCAAGGAGGTGGAGATTTGGAAACTATAATGATGAATTCTCTAAATGCAATGTAATACAAAACCCCCTTAGCTGGTTTCATAATTCTGCTCAAAGTCATTTTGGCTTCAACTGACAGAGAAAGGCTGATTGATCCAATACATGCCATTTTCGGTTGAAAGACTTTTGTATTGACAAGTAACGCCCATTATTCCTTAAAAGCTGAGTAGCAGCACTCTGATAGATTAGCAGAGCTTTTTTAATCAGGGTTTGTGCGGAGTAACGGCACAATCCCTGATAGCTCTAATTGAAATGTCCAGGCTTTACTCTACCTCTTCACTCCTCATAGACGCCACATACTAATCAAAAACAGAAGGATTAGAGTCTCAACATGTGCTGCTCAATCACTCTATCCACCATCTGTTAGATGAAGAACACACTCAACACTGATCTTCAACACCACTAGGAGTCATTTCATGAACAAATTCAAATTTATTTCAAATGAGTTCACTGTTCTATGGGAAATACTGTAATGTAATGAAGGTTAACTCTGTGATCGTTTTTTGAGAAGTGACAAACAAACTGCTGAATCATAGTTTTAAATAGTTTCAAACAGTTTCTATTCCACAGAAATGATTTCATTTCGGTTTTTTTGCTTCTCTTACAGTGTTACTAAATTTCTCACAATCCCAGAAAGCAATGCAGGCTTTGCAAAGATATCATTATTCAAGGATTAGCCAAGCCAACTATATGAAACCCACAAGAAACACAAATATTAAATGCTGTTAAATGCTGCATTTACAAAGAAGTCTTAAAGGCACAGTGACAAAAAAATGGTGTTTAAGTGTTTAGAGTCAGAGAGAGAATGTGGAAAATAGTATTGTAAAATTTAATTCTGACTGTTTTTGGTGAAAGAAGTCTTGAATAAGAATAATAGTTGCCCTCTGAGCTAAAAAAAAAAAAAAAGGGTTTTGTTTTTTTTTGTTTTTTTGTTAATCCCAACAAGAATGTGCTGAATGTGGTTAATATCCACTTTAACTTTACCCAAAGATTACAGGGATTTAGTGTACAACGGTGCAATTAATTAAACAAGATCAACAATTACTAATATGTACAAGGATATTTTCATATTTTTTTTGTTATACAGGTGCATCTCAATAAATTAGAATGTTGTGGAAAGGTTCGTTTATTTCAGTAATTCAACTCAAATTGTGAAACTCATGTATTAAATAAATTCAATGCACACAGACTGAAGTAGTTTAAGTCTTTGGTTCTTTTAATTGTGATGATTTTGGCTCACATTTAACAAAAACCCACCAATTCACTATCTCAACAAATTATAATATGCTGACATGTCAATCAGCTAATTAACTCAAAACACCTGCAAAGGTTTCCTGAGCCTTCAAAATGGTCTCTCAGTTTGGTTCACTAGGCTACACAATCATGGGGAAGACTGCTGATCTGACAGTTGTCCAGAAGACAATCACTGACACCCTTCACAAGGAGGGTAAGCCACAAACATTCATTGCCAAAGAAGCTGGCTGTTCACAGAGTGTTGTATCCAAGCATGTTAACAGAAAGTTGAGTGGAAGGAAAAAGTGTGGAAGAAAAAGATGCACAACCAACTGAGAGAACCGCAGCCTTATGAGAATTGTCAAGCAAAATCAATTCAAGAATTTGGGTGAACTTCACAAGGAATGGACTGAGGCTGGGGTCAAGGCATCAAGAGCCACCACACACAGACGTGTCAAGGAATTTGGCTACAGTTGTCGTATTCCTCTTGTTAAGCCACTCCTGAACCACAGACAACGTCAGAGGCGTCTTACCTGGGCTAAGGAGAAGAAGAACTGGACTGTTGCCCAGTGGTCCAAAGTCCTCTTTTCAGATGAGAGCAAGTTTTGTAATTCATTTGGAAACCAAGGTCCTAGAGTCTGGAGGAAGGGTAGAGAAGCTCATAGCTCATAGCAAGTTGCTTGAAGTCCAGTGTTAAGTTTCCACAGTCTGTGATTTATTTATTTTTTATTTATTTTATTTATTACAGGGACAATGCATATTAATAAACATTTCTGTCAATATGCCAGAGTTAGCCAGAAGGTTATTTTTCACCTGCAGTCCCTAGACAGATGTTAAAAGTCACCCTAAAAGAGAGTAAAATTACATAATTACATAACAATAAAACAATTACAATACATTTAGAAAAAAGTACTATTAAACTAAGATGTACAATAGAAACACAACAGACCAACATTCAGACAAACATCAGACAAATACATGAACACACACAAAAAGCAAAAAGCCAGCTGGAGGCAGCAAGAAGGTCTAGTAGTAAGTTAATGTTGACAGCTCTGATTATCAACAAGCCATTTCTTTAACTGAGTCTTAAATGTACTATATGTGTTTAAATTTCTCATGTTTATGGGGGTGAAATACACTTTTCCTAAAGGGAATGATACAATCTCCCCTCGCTGCACCTCTGGTTCTGCTATGATCAGCTGTTCGGATGTTGACAAACTGATGGAGAGGAGGGGATGATAAGCCATGAATAATTTTATAAACAAGACATAAATTAGAAAATTTTACCATGTTTTCCCAGTTGAGTAATCTGTATTTTTGTAATATTGGACAATGATGAAAAATACTTGGTTTCTTATCCAGAATTTTTACAGTTCGTTTGTAAAGTGATTGGAGAGGTTTCAGAGATGTAACACTAGCTTGTGACCAAATAGGTAAACAATAAATGATATGTGAAAAGATCATAGAGTGCATGTACATTTTTGCTGCCTGTGTGGACATTTGATGGCGAATGTGTCTAAAGTTACTGAGGTTGAATTTGACTCGATTTGAATTTGATGATTTGAGGTGCAATGTCATCTGCTGGTGTTGGTCCATTGTGTTTTTTGAAAACCAAAGTCACTGCACCCGTTTACCAAGAAATTTTGGAGCACTTCATGCTTCCTTCCGCTGACCAGCTTTTTAAAGATGCTGATTTCATTTTCCAGCAGGATTTGGCACCTGCCCACACTGCCAAAAGCACCAAAAGTTGGTTAAATGACCATGGTGTTGGTGTGCTTGACTGGCCAGCAAACTCACCAGACCTGAACCCCATAGAGAATCTATGGGGTACTGTCAAGAGGAAAATGAGAAACAAGAGACCAAAAAATGCAGATGAGCTGAAGGCCACTGTCAGAGAAACCTGGGCTTCCATACCACCTCAGCAGTGCCACAAACTGATCACCTCCATGCCACGCCGAATTGAGGCAGTAATTAAAGCAAAAGGAGCCCCTACCAAGTATTGAGTACATATACAGTAAATGAACATACTTTCCAGAAGGCCAACAATTCACTAAAAATGTTTTTTTTTTATTGGTCTTATGAAGTATTCTAATTTGTTGAGATAGTGAATCGGTGGGTTTTTGTTAAATGTGAGCCAAAATCATCACAATTAAAAGAACCAAAGACTTAAACTACTTCAGTCTGTGTGCATTGAATTTATTTAATACATGTTTCACAATTTGAGTTGAATTACTGAAATAAATTAACTTTTCCACGACATTCTAATTTATTGAGATGCACCTGTATATAACTTTAGAGTCACATTTTCATTTGAAAAAAAATAAATAAAACAATGCTGGCATATATCATATTTTAGGTTTCAAGCCATTTGTGACCTCTGCCAGTGAAGTCTCTATAACCACACTAATAAGACCCAGATGTAGTCGAAGTTGTCAAGATTCAGTATTAACATTTTTGTGTCACATACACAGTTACACACAGAACACAACTTGCAGTGCAATGTAAACCTAGTCGGCTTCTCAGACGGTGTTAAAAATTTCTGCCTTTCTGTGATTGCAGCAGAGATGAGTTTGACAGGTTTATTAATGCTTCAAGAGAAAGAGCATGTATGTTCCAGCCGTATGGCATTTCGAAAGAGATCCCAAAGTAACAAGGCACTGGATAAAACAGGTCTTATTAGCTTCAGAACAGTGGGACTCCAGAAACATGAAAAGAAACAGCCATTAATGTCACAGAACTCAAACCTTAAACATACCATTTTGGACACTCTGTATAAGACATAAATATAGGCCAGAAAATGCTGTTTCTTCCAGGATTAAAGTGTTCAAGGCTTTGAACAATCACTTGATTGTTCCTGAGCGAATATTTGAAACGTCTAAAGTTTTTCAATTGCATTTTGTTTGACATACTGGTTACATAGAGACCACAATATTGGACTGCCAACTTATGAAGGCTGCATTCTTCAGACGTGACAACCCATGAATAGCCACATCTATGGATGTTCACTGCACCAAGTCTTAATCTAAACCTCTGGGTCATTCATACTTCACAGAATCACTCACTGGACACAATGCTGAACTTCTCTACAACAGCTTTTGTGAATGAGCACAGTGCATGAAAGAATCTTCTCACATTGCTGCAGCAGATGTTTAATCAACAGTGCTGGGGCCACATTTGAACATATATGAAGGCTACTTTGTAATATTTTTCATTACTTGTGAAGGTTTAATGCTTATGGAAAAAGTCAGAGGGTCTGAAATGATCTCCAAAGCTACTTAATAGCCACTGCCAACTCAATTTTTAGGCATGATTTACTTAGACAAACATGCAAAATCCAAAACAAGAGGGGAAATTGGTTTGACGCATAACTATTGTACATTTCATAATCCAAGTTTTATTCTTATTCACAACCAAAATTACTGCAGCTTCACAGCACTCCCTGCAGATGTGGAGATTTCCAAATTAGTTTGCTTGAATGAGTCGTTGTGTGTACTTAAGGAAAACACATTTCAATAAACACAACATCACATTCTCTCCAAGTAATTGCAAATGAAAAGCACAATGACAAATGGAGAAGTAATTTTGTCTCTAAAGGCTACGTCAAAATAATGGCAACACACACTAGCATTTCATTTTATCACTTGAGGAAATGTGAGAGTCTTCTTGTACTTTTGATCAAATTAGCAAAGAGGTAATTTTGCAACTTGGCTAAAATCAGCACCACTTTGTGTCGTCATCGACACCTAATGTGTCTAATTTTCGTAATAACACATCATGCTGAGACTCAGCAGGACTGTATCACTTTGGATAGATGAAGCTGCATCTGATATCATAATAAAGGGTGTCTTCAGACTAAAGAGCATGTTATTACGTTACGTAATCTCTCAAGGTTTTTCAGAACACCTCTAAAAAAAAAAAAAAAAAAGGTGACCACATTTTTGCATATCCTAATTAAGACAAAAGCTATATATGTATGTGTGTGTGTGTGTGTGTGTGTGTGTGTATTAATTTTTTTTTTACAGCACCTTTTTGACAGCACTGTTTTTGAACCAAATTGCCAAGCAGATTTTAAACAGTAAAAATCTAGTTAAAAAAAAGTTTTCCCACAGCATTTTTACAAAAACAATTAAATAAAATTAAAATTAAATAAAAAATAATTTACCAATAAAATTTAGTATAAAAATATTGAATATTTAATCATTTTCATTTATATTTGACAATATAACAACAAATGGTTAAAATGATGTGTATGTAGTGCCCAACTTTGCATACTTTTTTTTTTTTTGTTGTTGTTGTTGTTGTTAAATTGGCGCATCACCTGGTTAAAAAAGGCACTTCTTGTTGGACATTTCTGTGAACACACAACCATACTGTATATAAAATAGAATAGTTCATAAGAACATGGCTGCTATAAGCTATGGCATTTAGACTACAATTACAAATGCAAATTAACAATGTTAATTTGCAACATACGGAAACTTAATGGCCAAATAAAAATCCCCTTGACATTCATTATGTTGATTAATTTCATATGGTCAGTGAAATCATTTCAAATATATCATCCAGTCCTAGACTTCAATTTCTCTGAATTACAACTATTGTAGAGTCTGTTTTCATTGTGATGTCTGCTCCTCATGCTCTGCTGTGTGACCCGCTGATTAAACTTCATGAGTTGAATTCTTCTTGAGCAATGATCCTGAAGTCTATTTCAAAAGGAAGTTCTCTCTGTTAAATCACTGTACTCCATTCTCTCTGTGTGAAGCTGGACCACAGCTGTGGCACCAAATTTCAATTTAATGACATATAATTCCTGCCTTGGCTGAGAGAGAGTTAGAAAAGTGACAGGGGCTTCAATGGACAGTTCAGGCCTGGAGGGATGTTGGCTTGGACACTGCAGGGGAGTCTGTAGATTCCTGGCAACTTACTGGCAACCAATGACATCTTCTCTCTCCCTCCCTCTGTCCCAAAAAGAAAAAAAAAAACACTCTTAACCCCTGACAACCTCCATTAAACACAACGAGTCTAATTCTACACTAGTGGAAGCTGCTTGTGCAGACAGTGGAGGCTATTCGGACAAGTATTTGCTTTGGATCCATAACATTTTTTGAAGAGGGACATGTCACGGTCAGATGTGGAGTATGTGAATTCTGTTACGAGCACTTGAGAACCAGTCTGAAAAGAGTGCTTGATTTTCATTTGCCCTCAGTCACCACTTCCATTAAAAAAAAAAAAAGAAAAAGAAAAAGAAGATATCCTTGAACACAGCATCGTGAGCTAGACCAATCAATATTAAAGGGATACTGCACCTACCTGTACAAATGAAAATTCTGTTATGTCTTACCCTTAATAAATTAAGACTGTGTTGGCCACTGTTTTTTATATACATTTATAAAATGGTCACTGAAGATGTAAGCCTCAAAAAAATATTTAACATGCATGGACCACTTTATAATACGTTCATATTGAGCACTATATTCAAAGTCTTCTGAAGTCATACAATAGCTTTGTGTAGTGAAAAAACTCAAATTTAAGTTATTAAAAGGAAAATCATCAACTCTAGTGAGATGTTGAAGTTGCAATGTAGTGACAGATCTTTTCTTCTGTATTGTGACACACATCTGAGCGAAAAAGATTAAAAAAATAAATAAATGTATGGCAGGGATGAAGGCAGATGTGAATGTTAGCTTGTAGTTGTTTTAAGAAAGGAGCGAAGTTAAAGTGGATGAAATGATGGAAGTCATGAGCGTTTCTCTGGAAGATCGAGTTATGACATTTTTATTAAAAATTCTAATAATTTTATAAGCAATAAGACGCATTTAGAAAACAGATTTCCATTTCATGTCTAATCTGGTTGAATTTGGATCTTTAAATGCCAAATGGGACACCCTACAGTCCCATGGACTTAACTAACATGCACACTTGGCAGCCATTGTAAGTCTGCAAGACAGCAAGTGCACATGAAGGCCCTGTCAAAAAATCAACACTCTTAATTCGCACTTGTGGACTAACGATATGTGTCCCATTTGTCATTTTTGCTTTTTGTGCACTTTTGCCAAGCCCAAACTGAGGCGAGTTCCGTAACGGACTTCCCGAGGGTTCCGCACAAGCGAAGAAGACCGCAAGGGTTTAGGGTGTGATTTGGGACAGGGCCTCAGGGGATGACCGTGAGGCCATTTGGGACATTTTGAACTTATGAATCAAATCTGATTCATGAACAAACAATTCGGATCTTTTAAATGAACTGGTTGAATTGGATAAACTGATTCCTTAAAAAAAGATCCAAATCCGGAAAAATGTTATTAACATTCCCTGGGAGAGCTACTGTACAGCGAAAATCACGATTTTCAGTGAGTAACAACTAAATATTTGGTAAAAAAAATAAAATAAAAAAAAAGTCATTATCAAAAGACTTAAGAAGTCTTTAACTATATAGACTAATTTTATGATATATATATATATATATATATATATATATATATATATATATATATATATATCATAAAAGTAGTCTATATAGTTGAAGACTTCTTAAGTCTTTTGATTAAAATTTTTTTTTTATTTATTTATGTTTTTTTTTGCCATTTACCCCCATTCATTCCCTTCGCCTGGAAAAGGCAGCCAAATGACGTTCCAGCTTTTCTCCTTATGTGGGTTCCGACAGACATGAGGGTAAGTATGCTAAATGATGACAGAATTTTACATTTTTAATGATGTTTGCCCCGTATAGCCTATCAAATGATTATTATAATTTCTTCATCAAATCATGAATCAACAGCAAAACACATCTCACTCTAACAAGCAAGAGACAACTAACTCGTGCTTCTGACAGGGGAAATGTTAAGCACGGGTTCATTGCCTCGGCAGATTAACCCGTCTTAACTCAGCTAAACAAAACACAGTATATCTCTGCAACCAACTTAAACCAGTTGATTAGACACTAAGATGGGAGCTGCTCTCCAAACTCACTCATTACACTGTTGCGCAGTCACGCAGATGTGAAACAAGTGCACGCGTTTGGAAGGACCGCGTCCTCTCACCATCTCCAATGCGCTTTTCACAAAACTTTCAAACGCGAATATAAAGTCAAACCACCAGTCCTGCGTCTAAAATGCTGAATCAAAAGCCAAACATAATTATGCCCATCGTAACAGTTTGAAACCGCATAAAACGCCACAGAGTTTCACTTGTCTTCATTGATTGCGAGCGCGTCCAACACGAAACGCGTACAACAATCTCCGCTCAAAGCCAGTGATTTTCCTTCCAAAAAACACTTTCCGGATAATATTTAAATCTCCCGAAAATATTCATCTTACCTTGTTGAATCAAAGCGATGGAAATTCCAGCCAGGACGACCCAGTACACGGGATTCTTCATGGCGTCCGGAGCGGATCGAGTGCGCGTGAGATCTGCGTGATTGTTTTCCTTCTTGCAAATACCAATTTGAAAATCCTGAGGAATAAGTGGAAGTGTAGTCCCAGGCTCTAAGTAACTGTGAAGTAGGCACTCACTCACTCATTCACCTACGCAGGCGCTGAGAAGTCCCTCCTTCAGTGAGGTATTGCTTATGGAGCTGTTTGGATAGGCTTCCACAGGATTACAGGAGCCCGCTGTTTTCATTTGCTCAAGAAATGTGACTGCATTTGAAGTGCAATGCTTGGGTTAGTTTCCAAATCTTGAATTCGCTGCATTATCCTCAGGCCGTTTGTCGTAATAATCTGTTGTTGAGTTATTATTTAGCAATGGTTTTAATTTTCCTGCATGTCCCCTAGAAAATTAATTTACCCTATCTCGAATTTGGTTCGTTCTTAGTAAAAGTAAAAATAGTAAACAAAGAATTTTTTGTGTAGGCATATATATATATATATATATATATATATATATATATATATATATATATATATAGCCTATATATACAACCCGAATTCCGGAAATGTTGGGATGTTTTTTTTTAAATTTGAATAAAATGAAAACTAAAAGACTTCCAAATCACATGAGCCAATATTTTATTCACAATAGAACATAGAGAACATAACAAATGTTTAAACAGAGAAATTTTACACTTTTATCCACTAAATGAGCTCATTTCAAATTTGATGCCTGCTACAGGTCTCAAAAAAGTTGGCACGGGGGCAATCTTTTGAAAAGATTCAGCTGGGAAAACATCTAGCAACTAATTAAGTTAATTGACATAAGGTCTGTAACATGATTAGCTATAAAAGGGATGTCTTAGAGAGGCAGAGTCTCTCAGAAGTAAAGATGGGTAGATGCTCTCCAATCTGTGAAAGAGTGCGTAAAAAGATTGTGGAATACTTTAAAAACAACATTCCTCAACGTCAAATTGCAAAGGCTTTGTAAATCTCATCATCTACAGTGCATAACATCATCAAAAGATTCAGAGAAACCAGAGAAATCTCTGTGCGTAAGGGACAAGGCCGAAGACCTTTGTTGGATGCCCGTGGTCTTCGGGCCCTCAGACGATACTGCATCACTCATCGGCATGATTCTGTCATTGACATTACTAAATGGGCCCAGGAATACTTCCAGAAACCACTGTCAGTAAACACAATCCACTGTGCCATCTGCAGATGCCAACTAAAGCTCTATCATGCAAAAAGGAAGCCATATGTGAACATGGTCCAGAAGCGCCGTCGTGTGCTGTGGGCCAAGGCTCATTTAAAATGGACTGTTTCAAAGTGGAAAAGTGTTCTATGGTCAGACGAGTCCAAATTTTACATTCTTGTTGGAAATCACATACGCCGTGTCCTCTGGGCTAAAGAGGCGGGAGACCTTCCAGCATGTTATCAGCGTTCAGTTCAAAAGCCTGCATCTCTGATGGTATGGGGGTGCATAAGTGCATGTGGTATTGGCACATACGGTATCTCTCCTAAGCACTTTTAATGATCTAAGGAAAGTGGGCCTATGAGAGACATCAGAAGGTTATTAAAAACATTACATGAGTTTCTCCTGCCAATTGGTGAATTGAACAAATGTTGGCCTACTTCCAAGAGCCATTAATACAATCTAAAAACATGCACACACTTCCTCATGTCAGCAAAACACTCTAAAAAAGTCCAGCATCCACTTTAGAGATGCACTATAATTAATTGTTTTTTTAGGTGTGGAGCACCACTTCAGAAACAGGTTGAGAAAGCAAATAAATATTTTGTGATTGCTGCATTCCATTGTAACTGCATCTGGTGTTCAAAAGGTGAACATAAATTAATCATGTAATATTGGCTTTCCGTTGTTCCTCCTTGAAGACCTCAGCAGGTGACTTGCCGTTAAATTTGGCTTTGAATGCGAATGTGAAAAATCATTAACCAGCTCAGTCAAGTGAAACTGCTTGTCATCTCCAATGTCAATGAAACTCTTTACGTCATATGAAGAATTAAAAAAAAAGAAAAAAAGACCTTAAGCAATTCAGAGTCAGAATTGCTGCAAACTATTTGGCAGAAAATGAAGTGTGCGTGAAAAATTGATTATTTGACAATCCTGCTTAACTGTGTACGTCAAGCCATGGCATAAAGATGATTATATTCATTGACATCTCTGACACAAATACACTGCTTGCAACCTTGATAACAAGCTTCAGTCGGTCAGAATGAGTAGCAAAGCTTTGTTACAGATAAATGATCATTTGAGCCAGAACCATAATTAAAAAGCAAACAAAACATATTGATTGTGCAAACAACATGTGAATTCTGCATGGAGATTCAGAAACAATGCAAATCTGACTGCTTAGATAATAAGTTGTTTTATGATTGCTAGGGAGTTCTGGGTTGTTGTTATGTTTACTGTCCCTACTCAATACTACTGGATTTTTTCACCCAATTTCAGTGAAAATTGTAAGTATAATTCACCCTCAACAAACCTCATGAATTTGAGGCACAGACAGTGCAAGTTTAGTTTAATACTAAGGCTTGAGGTTTGTTCAAATAACTGTAGTACTAATCAAACTTGGTTGATTTTCGTTTCAGCCCTGCTTGTTGTGGTTATATCAGTTCAAATAAATTGGTTTCTTTCTGGCACTGCAGACTGGCAGCATATATCCGTGTATTGTTGCCCTAGGGAAAGCCGTTGCTCGATATAACCAGACATCAGGCAGACTCAGTTAATCTACAGCAACCAAACTGAATTGTTAGAACGCTCTGAGAATTTCAGTCCTCCAGATGAGTCTGTCCTGCACTTTCGGCTTTTGACAGAGCAGACTATAAGACCGGAGCACACTTAGAGAAATGAAAGACTCTAGAAGAGTAAGTGTGTAAGCTGGGAGGGAACTCTATGAAGGAGAGTGTTTCAAGTACCAGGCCATTTGAGAGTCCAGTACTGGGACACTTGAAACTCAGAAAGTCACCTTGCTCACTCTGTGATCCTTTAAATCACTGCTGTCTCAGCTGACCTGAGGACAGCCTGAAGTGCATTAGCCAGAGAGACTGACAGATATAGTGCCTTGCGAAAGTATTCATACCCCTTCATTTTTTTCACGTTATGTTCCTGCCTTATGTTAAACTGCTTTTAAATTACTATTTTTCCACATCAATCTATACTCCATACACCATAATGGTAAAGCAAAAAGGTTTTTAACATCTTTGCAAATTTATTAAAAATAAAAATCTTAAATGATTCCATTGCGTAAATATTCATACCCTTATCTGGGACAGTTGGAATTTAGCTCAGGAGCATTCATATTGCTTGTAGATGTTACTTTGAGTGAAGTTAACCTGTGGCAAATTCAATTGAATGGGTGTGATTTGGAAAGGCACACATGTCTTAATAAAGGTCTAACAGCTGATAATGCATATCAGAGCAAAAACCAAGCCCTGAGGTCCAAAGAACTGCCTGTAGAGCTCAGAAACAGGGTTGCGTCAAGCCACACATCTGGGGAAGAGTTGAGAAAAAAAATCTGCTTCATTGAAGGTTCACAGAAGCATGTAGTCTTTGTTACCCTTAATGGAAGACGTTTGAAACAACCAGGGCTCTACCTAGAGCTGGCTTCCCGGCCAAACTGACCAATTAATAGAGGGCTTTGGTCAGTGTGGTGACCAAGAACTTGATGGTAACTCTAGTTGAGCTCCATGATCATATGTGGAGACAGAAGAAACCTACAAAAGGACAAACATCACTGTAACACTCCACCGATCTGGGCTTTATGCCGGTGTGGTAAGACTCAATCCTCTCTTCAGTGTAGACACATGAAAACACACTTAGAATTTTTCAAAAAAGCACCTAAAGGACCCTCAGACTGTGAGAAACAAGATTCTCTGGTTTGATGAACCTCAATTCCAAGCATCATGTTTGAAGTAAACCAGGCACTGCTCATCACCTGCAGAGTACCATCCCAAAAGTAAAGTGTGGTGGTAGCAGCCTCATGCTGTGGGGCTGTTTTTCAGCGGCAGGGACTGAGGGACTCATCAGAGTAGAAGAAAAGCTCAGTGCACCAAAATATTGAGATAGCCTTAATGAAAACCCAGTCCAGAGCATTCAGAACCTCAGACTGGGGAGAAGGTTCACCTTCCAACAGGACAATGGACCTAAACGCACAACAAGAGTGGTTTATAGACAACTCTCTGAATGTCCTTGAGTGGCCCAGCCACAGCCTGAGCTTGAACTCAATCAAATATTTCTAGAGAAACCTGAAAATGTGCATCTGCCCCTGTCCAACCTGACAGTGCTTGAGAGGTGAAGAGGTGAGGAGAAGAATGACAGATAATTGCCAAATGCTGATGAGCAAAGCTTGTCACATCAAAAAAAAAAAAAAAAGTCTTGAGGCTGTAAAGGTGCTTCAGCTATAGATTTAGTTAAGGGTATGAATACTTATGCAATGTACTTATTTCACTTTTTTATTAATAAATTTATAAAGTTGTGACAATTCTGTTTTTGCTTTGTCAATATGGTGTACGAAGTGTAGATTGATGTGGGAAAAAAAGTAATTTAAAGGAGTTTAACATAAGGCAGCAACATAAAAAAAAAAGAAGGGGTATGAATACTTTTGGAAGGCACTGTACATTAGTCAGCGAATTCTTCTGAGATGTGCTACAGCTCCATCAAATAAGCTTCATGGATTTATTTTGTCTGTCAGGGCAGTTGAACAGAGATCGTAAGCTGTGCTTTTGAATGGCTGTGCCATCAGTAAATATCTACATTTTAATTTATCATACGCTAACGACGTAAAAAATGTTCTAAAAGAAGCCTAGTTATGCTGTCTACTATGGTAGGTTTTTTTTTTTTTTTTTTTTTTTTTTTTTACCAAATTACAATCATTTGTGGGTTCTGTCAGAAATCACTATATGACCCAACAGGCTCAACCCAGCGATTGGGTAGAAAAAAAAGCCCAGCATAGATAGATAGATAGATAGATAGATAGATAGATAGATAGATAAAAAATAAATCCTAATGTCCCAAAACACACTACAGGAAACCGTAGAAAAATATAATTTGTCAAAATTAGATAGACAGACAGAAAGACAGATAGACAGATAGACAGATAGATAGATAGATAGATAGATAGATAGATAGATAGATAGATAGATAGATAGATAGATAGATAGATAGATAGATTATGGAACATGGGTATAGTGTTTGTTAGTATTCGTGTGATTATGTTGTTATATTTCCACAGAGAGCATGTTTAGAATATATTGTGCTTCATATCTAATATCCCATAATGAATGGAATTATGGTGCTACCATATTAGTGGAAGAATGTGCATCAAATGGCGTCTGTATTGATAGTTTCAATATTAATGCCAAAGCTAATCCCACTAACAAAACAAACAGCTGTGAAATTGTATTTCAACACATTATGAATAATGAGGTAATGGATCTTGCTGTCAGAAATTCAGAATTCCCTGAGGACACAGAAAAACAGAGAGAAAACGATAGAGAGGGGAAAAAACGGCAAGACAAAACATAAAAAAACTCTCGTACTACTATTAAAAATCTAATAGATCTACTTTTGAAAGTGTAGTTCCTATGAGTCAAAACAGTTAACAACATATTTTTTCCATCTTGTCTACATATGATGCAATATACAACCCAGTATTTCTCAACAGATGGATCATGACCCAAAAATGAGCCATAAATCAGTTCTGATGGGGTCAAAGAGAACCAGGAGAAGTAGAAATATGATGTGCCGAACACAATTTGGTTTTTTTGCCATACATTAGCTGTAAGAGCATAAAAACCTCAACATTCAAGAGACCAACATTGTCCTATTGAGGCATGTTGTATATAAAAAAGAAAACCATATTGTTGGAGCTCTTGGTAATATTATTTATAAATGTCAATATCTGGTTTTCAGGAAATTTTTGTTTACTTTGGTACAATATGATAAACAATTGAGGTTCATGTAATGTTACACACGTAATTTATTTATTTATTTTATGCTTTTCCTGTCTACTTTTGCTATTTTTACTGCTCTCTAGATGTTAATGCATTTCATTACTAATCTAAGAGCAAATTTTGCCCTTCATTTTAGTTAAAAAATGACTGGGATATTCTGATATAGGACTTTCTTAATATCTTTTTTAGGGAGTGTCAGAAAACTTGGAGGGACGCTGAGAATGGGAGATTCTGCATTGGAGATGCATTGCAGTTAATTTCTGTTCCAGTTTTGTATCTGCAGTGGAATTACAGGCCTCCAGGTGGGAAACATAGATGAAAGAGCAGGAGAAGCCAGAATGTTTGATGGGATTTCAGCTCTTGGGGGGCCTCAACCAGTATCTGAGAACTGATCTAAAAACAAGTTTCTCTCCTTTTCTTCTTTCTTAATCATAAAAGCTGATCCTTAATCAACATGCTTTTCTGAGATGCTTGAAAGTAAAGTATAGTAATACAGTCTTGCATACATTAAACTTCCTCCACCGCAGAGATCCTCTGTGCTGTTCCATCACTGAGGCTCAACTCTGTATGACAAGGAGGTGTTCTGAATTTTGATGAATGTTTAATTCCTGTTAGACAAGTTGATGGGTACTGTGCTTGCGCTCTCGGGAGGCTTATTACGGTATTAATCATTTTCATGGTAAATGATTCCGCGAGAAAGGGGATGGATGGGGCAACATTTCTGACATGCATTTGCACCGGACTTTCCCATGATAATCAGCTGGGGACGGATAATAGAGGCTGTATATTATATCAACGTCCACATAAATCCTGAAAGATAGAGGATTGAGATTCAGGACGCAGAATGAACGGGGTGGTACAGACGTTTGCTTGAGAAAAATGGAAGGTGATTATATTTTGCTGTCAAAATTGGCTGTTTTATTAAAATTTACGAATGACCTTTCAGAGGCAAAATAGACTTCAATATTCAAAACAAAGTGAGCTCCGAGAATTCATCTTACCCTGGTGAGTGAGTCACTGCAAAAGGCCAAATGAATTAAATCTGAGCACATACTGTATATCTGACTTATTATAACCAGTTTTGTATGCAAACCATTATTAGTATTGAAAACAGTATGCTAGCATAGCAACCCTTGACCTGATCATGCAGAGTAGCCAAAATGAAAATGCTTGGTTGCCTTCATGTAAATAATTATTTAAAAAAAAATATATATATATATATATATTTTAATTTATTTATTTATTATTATATTATTAATTAATTTATTTATTATTTATTATGTTTATATAAATACACACGTATGCATGTATATAATTAAGAAAAATATTTATGTTTATACATTAAAATATTTGTATATACTATCAATTATATGAATATAAATATATACATGGAAATACATGGAAATGTTTTCAAAATATATACATGCATGTGTGTGTATTTATATATACATAATAAATATACACAGTATACACACATATATTATGTAAACAAAAACTTTTATTTTGGATGTGATTAATCGCGATTAATCGTTTGACAGCACTTATATATAACCTCATATGAATGTCAGAAAATATTATGAAGCAAGTCATAAGAAAGACTGATATAATTTAATGTTATCTGGAAATATATGAGTTTTGAATGATTGATCTTTTCCTTGAGGTTGTTTGATTTTTTTCTCTTTAAATCAAGTCCATGTGTGGGAAAGAATATATTTTAATCATAAAAAAGACCTTGTGCATGGTTGCATAGTGGTATATATATAACAGTATATTTTTATATTTATGGTCTTCCTAGATAGTTCTGTTCCTCATCATTACTTGTGTGATATATTATACTACTATATTTTAGTGCATGGTAGATGTTGTTCAGCAATGTTTTAGACTTTATAGGTAGACATGGCACAAGGCTGGCCCCTGGTGGTCATTTAAAGGAATCACATCCACAGTGTAGGTGCAGATGGTTGATGGATACAGCAGCACTGGCAGCTGGCAGCTCAGCACATTTTTGATCATCTTTCTATATGTTTAAAGAAATTGGATTGAAAAATCGGACCAATACATCAATATTTACAGTTGTATATTGGTTTGATAACCCGGTCAGGTACCTCAGTTTGGATGAATGTCGGATGTTTGGATTGTACGGCTCACAATCTGCTTTCTATGGCACCTTAAAGGGATAGTTCACCCAAAAATGAAAATTGTCATCATTTACTCGCCCTTAAGTTGTTTCAAACCTGTATGAGTTTTTTTCTTCTGTTGAACACAAAAGAAGATATTTTGAAGAATAAACAGTTGACGGTAGCCATTGACTTTTTTTCATAACATGGACGTCAATGGCTGTCGTCAGTTTGGTTATCAACATTCTTCAAAATATCTTCTATATAATGAAATATATAGTGAATAAGGCTGTCCAAAAAAAAAATCGAATTTCGAATATTCGTCGAATTTAAAAGAAAAATCCAGATTCGGATGCAAAACCGTTGCATTCGAATTTTAGGTGTGCATGAGGCAGCCTTATCAGTGGCACATGAGATGCGATGACGATGTAAGTGTCATTGCATTTTAATGTTTTTTTAGCCTATCCAGTTGAACCCACTAGATGTGGCGCTGCTACATTGTTCATTTCAAAATATAATGGAAAAAGAGAACATCAATGCGGAGAAAAAGTTGTTAACGTCAAAACTGAAACCAAGCCATTCACACAGAACCCATAGCCTATTTATCGCTTTTTTTAGAGGGACATCTATCACCGTTGCACTCACATCTTACACAAGAGAACCACATGTTTAGAAAACCATGTAAAATTAAGTATTAGTAATATTTAGTAATATGCATTAGTAATATTTTCCTCGATGCGCCCTCTTGTGGCCTCAGGAGAGAAGCCAAAAGCTTTTTTACCCCTAACAGAAATTATGCCTTTGAATAGAATTCGGCCATTTTGACAGACCTAACAGTGAATATTGTTGTTTCCTCTTTATAATTTGTGTAGTCTACTTGAAAATCTTACATAGGGTAGAGTGGGGAAAAACGCCCCCCTGAAGGACTGTGTCATTTTTTTCCTGTGAAACAAAAGTTAAATGTGTTCGGAAAAGTTATCATAGTTTTAGTGACACTGACATTACAAATTTCCAGAGTTTTCATGTTATTAGATTTGTAACAAAAATTTAATTTGTACCAAGGGGGCGTTTTACCCCACCTATGGGGTAAAATCCCCCCATGGGTGGGGTAAAATGCCCCCCAGTCTGACAAAGCAGTTTGCTTTAAACATTTACAGCAAAATCAGAGTACAGACAGTTTTTGCTTAAAATTAAAAAGAATATAATCTATAATTATGAATTACAAAATTATAATAGCCTATTTGAAACATTTTTTATCTGATGCTAACTGGCAAGCTAACTAGCAACCTGATGTGAGGTCATTTTTAAATATAAAATCCAAGTATTTTTATTCAACCAGCTAGTTAGAATATATTTGATGGAAAAACAAAGGATTTGATGTTCAGAACAGAATAACTACAGTAATTGCCCATTGCCCCCTTGGGGCATTTTACCCCACTGACTATGTTTGAGAAAATAATTATGTCATTCTGAGAATATAATTATATTTTTCTTAAATAACACATACTCCCTATCTACAGGCCTTACTGTTCTCACATCATATATAACTGTGATGTTCTACAAAACAACACGCTTTAAAACACTTTTTTTCTTACTGCTGAAAATTAGATGATTTACTGTGAAATCCATTTTCTCTTTGGTGTAAGCTTCATGGTGAAAACGTCTACATCACTCTCGTCAACGTAGTCCATAGTTACAATAATTTATCTTGACTTTATCTTGTGGTTATCTTGGGAAAAACACTCTACCCTATAATTTCATTAAACTTTGCTATAATCAGAAAGATTCAAATTCATTATATGTGAAACAAAAACAGCAAACTGTGCTAGTTTCTGTTCATCTAGGGTTTTCGTATATTACCCATGAGCATTGCAGCTTTACTTGAACACTCAGTTCTATATGCGTGTGAAGGACACAATGACTCAAGCACAGGCATGAAATCACTTTGACTATAATTCCCTGTCTCTTACCCTGAGCTGCATGACTCATAGGCAGTCATTTACAGGAAACATATATGTAGGGGTATTGATATAACATTTTTTTTCATTTCTAATTCTTGTGAAATGATTAAACATGCTTTTTTCTAATCTGTAAGATTTGTACTTTACAAAAATCACAGAAAATGAAAAACAAAATTTAAACACAGCACAGGACAGTTTAAGTGAAATGCCAGGTTGTGTGCCATTTAGAATTTAGAATGGCTTTTAAATTCCCATTAAAATCCAGATTTTAAACTGAATTTGAATTCAGGTATAAACAGGCTGTAAAATCACAATTTTAATTTGTATGTGAGAAAGAAGAATAAAAACGAGAAAAAAAAAACATACTTTGGTAAATCATGGTTATAATATTAAAAATTATGAAATACAAAAGTCATATATTATGGCATATCAAATCAGTATTATGAGATAAAACATCAAAATTATAATACAAAAAATAAAATATGACATTGAGATAAAAAGTTTAAATTATGACACGAAAATATGACAAAGATTAAAAATAAAATGAATAAAAGGCTAAAAAGTCATGATTTTGAGAAGAAAAAAAAACTTATCTTTAGTATCTTGAGTTTTTATGTCATGATTTTCCAAAGTATGATTTTTTTTTTTCCTTATGTGGCAGAATTGTGCATAACTGAAAGGTTAACTTGAAAGGTTTTTTGAATGTTAACTTGATAAAGCATTGTTTAAAAGTTTTTGGGGGAAAAGTTTAAAAATTAAGTTTAAGATTTAGGTCATAGATAGATAGATAGATAGATAGATAGATAGATAGATAGATAGATAGATAGATATTTGTATTTATTTCTTTATTTAATTAAAATTACTTGTCATTTCAGTTCAACTTCCTGTGGCGTGTGGCCAATTCAATTCAAATTCACACTCATGAATTCAAAGAGAGCCAATTCTTCAAGTCTGAATTTTGCGCAGTTGTGGTGAACTGCAGAAAAATAAGAGTTCTTGTCCTTGCTATTTGCCATCTACTCAGAGACACTTACATAATTCGAGGAAGTCGAATTAACTGACCCAAGGCTACCCATAAAACTGTCTGAAAGGAGCAGTTTTGGTGTCTGGTGTTATTGAATGTTTTTGGCCGGGTAGTTAAATGATTTTCTAACGTACACAGAGCAATCACAAGGCTAAATGGATGAGACAGAAGCAGTGCCAGAGCTCACAGGGTGTGCGACACCCCTGTCAGACCATGATGTGTGTGTGTGTGTGTGTGTGTGTGTGTGTGTGTGTGTGTAGAGAGAGAGAGAGAGAGAGAGAGAGAGAGAGAGAGAGAAGGCTTGAAAGTTTTTGTTTGAGTGATATCATGCTGAGACCATCTCTCTCCAGCAGCAGGGGGCCTTTGCTCAGAGAGTGTGTGAGAGAAAACAACAAAGAGAAAGAGGAAGAACGAGCAAAGAGGTGGCAGAGCTATCATGCTTCTCAACGATGTTACATTGCCAAAACTGGCTCTTCAACAAACACAAAGACTCCCCTCAGGGATGCTGGTAATAATACCCTTCAAAAAGATCCTCAATAATTCCCAGATTTCACCAGTCCTAGATATTTATCACTGTGCTGGCAGCGAGAGAAGCTTCCTCATCAATCAAAGCGAAATATCTCAGTATATATCATTTTTACTCGCAGTTTGGTGGAGTTACTGGATAACATTACAGCAAGAACAGGGTCATATTCTTCAATCATCTCATATAATCGTAGGCCAAAAGCTAAGCAGCTCAGCTTCCTCTCTACTTTTTTTCTCATTAGATTCATTTCCAGTGTGTGTGTGTGTGTGTGAGAGAGAGAGAGAGAGAGAGAGAGAGAGAGAGAGTGCTGTTAAGACCATAAGACCGCAAGACTCCAGATCTACTAAAGATGAAAGCGAGAGGAACAAATCTTTAGTGATTAATTTGTACTCGTTTTTTTCCCTAACCGTTACTCGAAAGCACCTGCTGTTTTATCTCACAATGCAGTTCTCTGTCCCATGCAGATTTTACCCATTAATTTCAGATTAGCAGAGTGGACACGGCGGATTCAACCAGAAGCCAATGTGTAATTTGGATACGGGACACAAGGTGCTGTAGCTTCATTTAGAGGGAGATGCAGAGGGAATGGTAAGGGGTGAGAGGTCTTACAGACACAGACGGCTGATCTAGAAGAGAGACAGCTGAGGGGTGAGAGGTCTAGCTTTCTGGGAGCCTGTATGTCTAGGACGGATACACATTAAACAAACTGTCTATCTGACCGTCTCTGGGCCATCACCTACTGAACTGCTTATAACAAGACCTCATGACTCAGGGTTTTTCAGGGTATTAGCATTTTTAATAAGCCCTTGCTGTCATCTGATCTGACAGCCTAGAAAAAAAAAAACATCAACATTGACTATTATGAATGCAAAATTACAATAATTTTTCTGTAATTGATTGAAATGAGGCTTGACCATAATTTAACACTTCATTTTATAACCACTAGAGGCCAGTGTCTTCAAACACTCACCTCAAACTTGTTTTATACCTAGACAACGATTCACACAGATGTACAAATCCTCATCACACTGTAAATAGCTGAAGGAATTTTTCAGACGTTTAGCAGCGGTAAACAAAGAAATGGAGAAACAAAGAGCATAAAATCAGCTTTTGGAGGAGAGTAGTTAAAGACTTTGGGCACTGGTTTCTGTTCTAAATGTGTTTATGTATTGTGGCCTTAAAAAAACATCTGTTTAATCTCAGACGATTAGGCTACTTAGCATAATAAAATTTCACTACCCTTCAAAAGTCAGTAAGATTTATTTATTTAATTAAGAGAAAAAAAATAGTGCTTTAATAAAAAAAAATAGTAGTATTAAATTATTAAAAATTGACAGCAAAGACATTTGTAATGTTACAAAAGATTATTTCAGATTTTATCTTCCTTTGAATTACACTGTGAAACAAATTTTTATAAAAGTTTTGTTTCACTTTTATTTTTAATGTTTCTTTATGACGTTTGACACGCTGAATACGAAAATCAGATTACTTTGTGTATCATTAACAGTACTCATGCAAACTAAACAAATATGTTGACAACTTATACAAGCTAATCTGTTATTACTAAAAAATTACATAAACAATAACAACAGTTACAGCAGCTAACAACAGTGTAAAATAAATAGGTCCCAAAAGCCAGTCGTTGGATGATTTTTGTCTTTTATGACTAGTCCCACAATGTTTTGGAATGTTCCAGAAAAAGAACTAGAATGTTACAGAATATTCCAGAATGTTACAGATAATTCTATAATGTTCTCACCCAAATTAGCAAAATATCTTAAAACAAGAATCATGAAAAATTAGTACAAATTCTTATCCAGTGTTATCCAACTAAACCAATGTTTGGTAATTAATGACAGAAATCCTAAAATTTACTTGACCTAAATATTTACCAAAATATTGAAGCTACGTAAAAATAAATAGTACAATAATAATCTGCACCAGAGAATTACAGAACCATAAAAAATTAAGTTATATTGTGCTATTAAACAAAGAATCCTGAAAAAAAAAAATCAGTTTCCACAAAAATATTAAGCTGAAAATCTGTTTTCAACAATAATAAAAATGTTTCTAGAACAGCAAATCAGGAATAAATTACATTAAACATATTAAGATAAGAAACCTTTATTTTAAATTCATTAATAAATGTGACCACTGGCATGACAATAATACACCAATAATAGGTGCTTTTTTTTTATATATTATAGCCTATATACCTTGTGCATGATACATTGCATTATGAGTTAAGCCTTTAATTTACTACCATTTCTTGCCACCAGAGGGCATTAATTTTGTAAGTACAGCAGGTGTTCTAATAAAAATCATATTTACTTTGAATATTATAAATATTAGTAGTTAGTAGTAATATATATTTTATTGTAATTGCAGGTCATAGTAATTCTTTTAACGAAATTTATCGTACTGAATGAGGATTCGAAAACTCATCTATAGCCTTGCTATTATCAGTCAGGTTTCTATAGCTATTCTTGAGAGAAACAGAGTTATTTGAGTTTTCAGTTTTAGGTCAGGGCACCCAGAGGACTAAAAACAACATTCGTTTGAACGAATCCATCATGCTGAGTTAAACATCTGCGGAAGAATGTGCTCACACTACCTAATTGACACCTTGTGAAGCCAAATAGACTTATATTTACAAACAACCACTTAAATCTAATAGAATTCATTTACATTTTTATGAGCTGTTCTATCTTGGCAACAGGCATCTGGGGAAAGCAGATGGGAAGAGAATTAAAGAGTGAATAGAGGCATTATGAGCGTCCACGGTTTATTTCTATCCCCCTCTCACAAGGACACTAGATGTTCCCGATAGCCCCGTGGTAATGGCTGAATCACATGGACGAAGGGGTTCACGCAAGTCACCAGCCGACAGAAGCTCTTAATGTAAAGGAGTGGGATCGGACACAAAGGGGTGGAAGGGGCGGTGCGGTCGGGGGCAGAGGTGCGGCGGAGGAGGCGATGCTCCTCTGAGTGCACTTAAGTGGTTAAAAATGTAGGGAGGAGGAACAGGCCGCTTCTTAAATGAAAAGGCACATGAAGAGTATAGTTTGCTGTCGCTCCCGTACTTTCCACGGAGAAGAATCGCATCGAGGCCATTCAAGTAATCCACGTCCAACGGGACCCATATGGTCCGGCCATTTATCCGAACAGATTGGCGCTTTCCTAAGCATCAGCCGACTGCTAATCCCCGCTTTCTTGAGTCTCACACAGAGCCTGTTAATGGGAAAGAGTCATGTGCTGGGCAGCCCAAGCCAAAGGCAGGCGAAATGATGGGCAGCTCGGCCCGTCCCCACGTGACCGCCTCTCTCGTATTGATTCCCCTCCAATGTCTAATTCTATTAATCAGAGCAATTTCCCTGTGGGCAGTGGTTTATTTCACTCATCAAATGCCTGATGAAATCTTTAGACACCGCGAATTAGGGCCAATCACAACAAATAGCTGATAGTGTTAACCAGTCACAAGCTGCGCCGAGGCAGCGGTCCACTCTAATTTGAAAGCAAGTGAGGTGATAATGCGGTGTGTCATCCTTTTGTGGGCGCGCATTAATGCCGCTGCCTGAGATGGCAATTGACGGCAAATCGACTGCTTCCAAAGGCAGCAGAAGAAGATGAAATTGGGTTGATGCTGAAAATAAAGAACATTGACTGGCAAACTGCGGAGCGACTGCGGACTTTAATCCATTATTGCGACTGATGGGGAGGGCTTAATGCATCCCTGTCTTACATTAGATTTGCATGGAGCTCCGCTCTCAAAACTGGAGATATACATGAGAGAGCCTCTGCGTTAAGTGGCTGACTGTGCCTAATTGATTTGCCAAGAGAAAGGGTCAAGTTTGCTGTACGTTATGGAAAATCTATAAACTATTGGCAAATTATATGTGCGAGGGCTCTGTGTTCAGATTCACAGACACGTGAGATTGGAGAAATTAAATGTAAGATTTATGGTTCATGTATTTGCAGACAAATGTGGTTCCTGTGCAATCTATGTGCTCAACCACACATACATACACTGTAAATGCAATAATGTTTGCTATTCTGTCAATTCAGCCTTATTTGTACATAAATATGTGTAAATGTATATTTATATAACATAAATACCTTTATGTATATATGCATAGTAGTAATAATATACATAAATTCTATATATATATATATATATATATATATATATTATGTAGTCCATTTTTAAATGTCTAAAATATATATTTAATGTTTCATGTATGTGTATGTGTGTGTGTGTGTGTGTGTGTGTGTGTGTGTCATTAAATATGTTAATGTAATTATAATATAATAACAATGTGTAATGTATTTAATATTTTTAAATATTTAACAACACACCTATAAACACATATATAGGCTTATGCTGTTAAATATTTAAGTGTTTAAATATGTTTACACATGTTCTAATATTTATACATGTATATATAATTTCATATTTTTTGCAGATAGGTATAAAAATCTGATCACAGATTTATATACTCTATATATCTCACATTCAAAAAGAGAAAGCAAGAGAGAGAGAGAGAGAGAGAGAGAGAGAGTCAATAAAAGGACACATAGTTTGTTGTATAATAAATCATTTAAAAAAATAAAAAAGGATTTAATTATGTCAAAATATGTTTTTTAAAGCACATTTTGTCTCTCTTTTAAAAATAAATAAATAAATAAAAAGTCCATTCCATCTTTCTCCACTGCCCCTTTGTACCATAACTACAACATCAATACAAAATATCAAAATATGTGTAGCGATCAGTTTCATGAACACGAACCCTCATATCCCTCAAACAGGAGGATGACAAGGGCTGCATTGTTCTTTTGAATCTCACAAATCTCACAGTTTCGTTACTCCATTAAACTCTGTCTGTCTTATGATTGCTAGGTCTTAGATATCGTATCCCCATTCCAAGATTCTCCTATGCGCAGGCCGGTTCCTTATTTGCCTACGAGGAGCGATGTAATAGGCAATTGCTGATATAACCCCCATCCCAACCAAACAACATGGGCAACCAAAAGCAATCTGACTGCATATCATTGTCTGCCTATATTGAGTGCTTCCAGACACATACCTGGTGATGATGGGCAGGCGTCAGAAATGATTAAGTATAGAATTGGAGAGATATGCAGAGGTCCTGGCCTTATTTGAACATACATACTTTTGCATTGATGCGCAAGGGAGGGGCTGACGGTGGTGCTTTGGTATGCCACCATCTTGCCGCTCCATGCAGTTAGCAGAGAACAGCTGTTCATTTGAAGCTGCCTGCACCTTTTCTTGACCCCATTTTGTTCTGTGCGGCAGCTGAGACAGAGGAGGAATTAGTTGTATTACTGTCGCCCTGCCGCTGTGTGTGTTTCTGTGATTCCACTTGTATTCTCTCCATTACCGTGGCCCCTCTGTCTGATTAGGCACAACACACTCACTAACATGCCAAATCACTAGTGCGTAGCACAGCCCAGAGCCTGGCTCTGGACATACACACTCACACATCCACTCACACACGCTCAAATACACACTTCCAAACCCTGCCACCTGTCAGAATCACATCCGGAATGAAAAACAGGCTATTGATGTCCATTTATCTTTGATTTGTGCGCCTTTTTCAGTTCTTACAATCCAGAGCTTGCGAAAAAATAATCGAGAAGAAATCTCATGCATAGATTAGAGATGGAGAGTTTGTCTTTTAAGGCAAGATGAAGACAAGAAATACTCATATGTTTGACCCGTTTGTTGTGTATTTTTCTATTGCTTTTTAAATTACAAGAAATTACAAGATGTTCCTGGAAAAAAAGGGCGACTTTCACCTCAACACATGAATAAAATATATCCTGGGGGGAAAAAATCTATTGCCACTCTTTCTTCTATTGACTTGAAATTCAAAAGGGAGAAAATTCTGGCGAAATCACCTGCATTTCTTTTATAATATTCATTTAAACAAAGCTTTGGCTAAGTCATATTGATTGTGTTCTGATTTAAAAGTACCTGAGGCAGGGTGTCTCTAATCCGAAGGCTCTTTTAAAAATCACCTGGTCAGACAAATGGGACCTTTTAAAGGAGTATAATGTGTTCTTAAATTATTTTATTGATGGGAAGTGGGATGGCCTCCGCAGGTACCCATACAAATGTTTGGAGCATGCTGTGAAAGGGTCAATTTGTGCTCCATTTTCCATTTCTTCATTATCTGCCTTTAAAGCCGTGCTGAGTAGCTCAATAGGGCTGCAAGAAACTTCCACCCTCGTGCATTTACCACTGCCAACGTTCGCCTCCCTGTCGATTTATAAACGCTTTAATCGCCAAATCATAATTTGTAGTAAATTGTGGTTGTTGGAAATAGCAGTTTACAAGGTTTAGATATGCGAAAGTGAGACGTATACATGTTATATATTTAAAAAAATGAGCATAGCTAAGGACCTCTTGAAAAACATTGGATTTCTTGCTATTAAAAAATAGCTTGAACTGCAGCTCGGCTCACTTGAAAGATAATTTTGCAGTTGCTCATTCCCGATAGACCTAGAATATACATATTACTGAGAATTAATGAGTGAGGATTCCTTATCTTTTCTGTAATTATGTGTCAATTTGCAATAAAGCCAAATAACAGGGTTACATTTGCTCCGCCGTGGGTTTATTAGTAGTGAGGCCTGTATGACCCTGACATGAATAGACTGAATAGCATCTCCAAATGACAGGTTAAAATGCACTTCCACTTACATTTAAACTTCCATGTAGGCACTTCAATTTAATAATGCAGTCATCATTTGTAAATGACTCCTCTTTCAGAGTCCATTAAGAAGTTTTTTTTCCTCTATTGAACTGAGAGTCAATAGGTGTGTAATAAGGAAGTGCAGCCCATGCGACTCAGAGGATTGTGGGGGTGGGGGGGCTGATGGGAAATTGCTCTATGAACAGGCTAATTAACGTCTGCTTGCCCAGACTCGTGGTAAAGTGGCACATTTGTGCTTTAGCAGCCGTCGTTTCGTGACTGACAGAGACTTGGGTTGTAGATTAGTGGAAAAATGGGCTCTTAATTAGCCGCTAACAGTAGGTGACGCTTACAAATGGGGAATAAGTTAGTCATCATCAGTGTTAGGCAATTCATAAGTGAATTTATTTATTATTTTTGTTGTTATTATTTTAATTCTCTCATATAGAACGGTGGAAAGCTGGAGACAATAAAGGGCACACATGCACAAACTGTAAATGCAATGATGGTTGCTTTTCTTTTTGTAACATATGGTCCACTGAAGGCGAGTTGAAGTGAGAAACCAAGTGCAGTTTATTTACACAAAGACAAAACATAATCCAAAAGACTTGACGTGAACAAACTTGACTAGGCATGAACAGACTCATCAACAGCAAGTTACACATATACAAAGCTATACAAAGAACAAAAGCAGCATGAGGGCTATTTATATCAAACAATGAGGGTCACATGACAAGAACCAACCAATGAGAAACAAGACACATAACTAAGACAACCAATGAGAACATGACACATGAACCAAGGAACCAATCAGAACATAACACACAGACGAGGGAATCACATGACAGAACATGACTGTGGCCAAACTACAAAATAAAAGACGTGAAAACAATGAACAAGAAACAAAACCCAAACCCCACTTTACATGTCACCCCCCACCCCCACCATGGCGGATCAGGCGGGACTGGAACAGAGAGCATAGACAGGATAACCACGGCCTCAGCAGCTGTAACAGGACAGGCAGACAGTTCAGAAATGGCATGTTTGGCCATAACAGGGCAAGTGATGAGCTCAGATACGGCCTCCATGGCCGTTATAGGACAGGCAGAGAGTTCATGAACAGTCTCCTTGGCCGTGACAGGACAGTCTGTGAGTTCGTGAACGGCCTCCAAGGCTGTGACAAGGCAGACAGTGAGTTCATGAACGGCCTCCAAGGCCGTGACAGGACAGACAGTGAGTTCATGAGTGGGCGCCACTGCCTTGGGAGGTTCTGCAGCAGAAGCCGCCACCTCTAGAGGTTCTGCAGCAGACGCCGCCACCTCTGGAGGCATTGGAGCAGATTCGTGGAAATGAGAGGCCTCTGGGGCAGACTCGTGGACAGGAGAGGCCTCTGGGACAGACTCGTGGACAGGAGAGGCCTCTGGGACAGACTCGTGGACAGAAGAGGCCTCTGGGACAGACTCGTGGACTCAGGTAACAGAGCAGTAAGTAGTCCAAACACACAGGATGGCTACCGCCATAACAGGAAGCACCGAGGATAGGGGAACAGTCTCTGTTATAGCCAGTGCTGAGGCCCTGGGGATGTCAGCTGCTCTCACTGACAACAGAGGTGGGTCCATCGCACTGGCAATCAGTCCTTTCAGCCCTGTCCCAAGCTCCGCATCTGCAGGAGCTTGAGTACTATAGCCCCCCAAAAACATCCTTAGGTGAAACTTGCATGATATCTGTGGCATGACGAGACTCTGGCATGGTGACTGTGGCGTTACAAGACTCAGGCGTGGTGGCCATCTTGTGACGAGGCTCTTGAGTGGTCGACATGACATGAGCAGGCTCTGGCTTGGGAGACGTGACGTGAACAGGCTTTGGTGTAGCAGACGTGATGTGATCAGGCCCTGGAGCAGCAGACATGATGTTAGCAGGCCCAGGAGTAGCTGGCTTTGGCTTGGCAGGCATGACGTGAGCAACTCCAGACATGACGGTTGGGACATGGTAGCACTCTGATGTGGTGGGTACTGTAGGAATGCAGGGTTCCTCATCCGCAAACCCCACAGTAAACGAGGAACCACTCAAACAGAGTGCAAAGTCAATATATTTAGCCAGAGTCCAGTGAAGCGTGTGACGTGGCATTAACAAAGATATTTCATTTGTGAGGCCAAAACGGAAAATGTCTTTGAGGGCCACGTCATTGAAGTCCACTCAGTGGCACAAATAACAGAAATCCTCCACATAATCCTCAATGGGATGATTCCAACTGCTGGGTTCATTTTTGTAGCGATGTGACGTTCGAAGCTTGTATCAAAAAAACTAAACATTTCACATTGAAGCGCTGTATCGGAGCTTGCTTCGTTTTGCCAAAAGCATGTGATCTATGACGTCCGAAGCTTCATTCGCCTGAAAACTACGTGACTGCTTCAGTATCAGGTTCAAACAAAGCGAACCTCAGCGCCGTTTCCTTTACATTACATTACATTATAATGCGTTAGCATTGGTTTCTTTTTATCCTAATTTATATATTAAGGTCAAATGAACTTTGCCCATGAAATAACAGTCTAAGGACTGAGGCAGAGTTAACATTGACAGAACACAGATTTAATTCACGAGTTTATGTTTGATTTATTTGAATTATTTTTGTGGCAGTACACCGACACAAATGAATGACTTTGACAATGGCCATTATGTTTATACAATAAATTAAAACAAGGAATCAGTAGTAGAACCAGATGTGAAACCAGCCGCTGTAATGAATCACAGCACTTTGGAAGATGTTATTCATTTTTATGACCACAAGATGGCTACAGCATGAACCATTTTAAAAAGCTTCAAGTAATTAACCTTTTTCCGATACAATTGGGTTGAAAGCCTCATTGTTTCAGAACGCTTCACTTCGCCATCACTACATTTTTGTGGTCTAGCTTTCTGTAACGAATGGTCCACTGAAGGCGAGTTGAAGTGAGAACCCAAGTGCAGTTTGTTTACACAAAGGCAAAACATAATCCAAAAGACTTGACTTGACTTGACTTGACTTGACTTGACTTGACTTGACTTGACTTGACTTGACTTGACTTGACTCACGGACAGCAGAGTTACAACATAAAAGCTAGACAAATAACAAAGGCAACATGAGGGCTATTTATATCAAACAATGAGGGTCACATGACAAGAACTAACCAATGAGAATCAAGACACATGACTAAGACAACCAATGAGAACATAACACATAACACATGAACCAAGGAACCAATCAGAACATAACACACAGACAGGGAATCACATGACAGAACATGACTGTGGCCAAACTACAAAATAAAAGACATGAAAACAAGGAACAAGAAACAAAACCCAAACCCCACATTACACTTTTCACACATATATAGTGTAGATATACACATAAAAGAATGTCTTGGTGATCATAGGACTATATATATATATATATATATATATATATATATGTGTGTGTGTGTGTGTGTGTGTGTGTGTGTGTAACAATTTACTTGCAAATTTGCAACACACACACACACATATATACAGTGTATATATACTGTATGTATATATATATATATATATATATATGTGTGTGTGTGTGTGTGTGTGTGTGTATGTATGCATATATATATATATACAGTATACATACTGTATATGTGTGTGTGTGTGTGTGTGTGTATGTGTGTGTGTGTGTGTGTGTGTGTTGCAAATTTGCAAGTAAATTACTTTTCATCACTTTAATGATAAAGGAAAGAAATTGCAAATTATATCTCTTTAATATCATTTGCGTAAACTTATTATTTCTCAGATTTTTCATAAGAGACCTTGTTTTGTGTTGTTTCTTTTTTATGGATAAAATTTAAAAAAAAACAACAACAACAACAACAACAACAACTTCTCTCTCTAATTTGACAAAATACCAAAGTCTAAAATCAAAATCCCTTCACCGTGGTAGAATTCGACGGTGATATGTAACCCATAATAGCAATAAATAAATAAATAAAAAGACAGGATTTAGCTGTTTGGAAAAGTTTGAGCCTCTTGCTGTGATAAAATTGCTGTGTCTCATTTCGGAGGCTGTGTTCTCCTGAGGTTGCATTTGTTGGGCACATACATCATTTAGGTGGTCTCATTTGAGAAAAGTAACCGTTAGATTGAAAAGTAAGGAAGAAATTACAGGATTTTACACCTCACAAGGAATAAAAGTCAGTTGTATTACCTGTACTTTTCTTGAATGAGACCACCTCAATGATGTATGCAAACAACAAATGCGACCTTCGGAGGACACAGCCTCCGAAATTAGACTCAGCTAATCTGACTAACCTCAAACTGGTAAAATGCCTGTTTCAATTACAACAGTGACTATGATATCTATTCAGCTGCTTCAGGTCCAAATAGGAAGCCACTAAGCAAGCCTTCATGTCTCATGGCACTTTCCTCATGTGATCCTGCCAGTGTGAGGCTCAGCCTGGCTGAATGTGAAGGTCCAAGGTGTTGAGTACAAAATGGTCATATAAAGATAGAGAAAAAGAGGGTCCCCCTGGCTCAAGCTTTTCACCGGGATGTATCTGCTGACCCGTGAAGACCCCTCCTTTCTGACCTAGACAAAAGTGGGAGTGAAAGACAAATGAGATCACAGCGCTCTGAATTAACTCAGAGAGTGCTCACTTTGGGTAGGGTTTGCTGGGCCACAGGCTGTAGAACGTTTCAGTGTAGTTTTGTTGGCCAACCCAGAAGTTAGCATCACCCTATGTGAAATGCATCATATTACTACAATGAGGCATATTACTGATATAAAATGTTAAAATATCTTGAGCTTATGTTAATCACACTGCCTTCGGGATGACTGAACTGAAAGTGCCAAATGCTAACTTGTTTCTGGGTTTTGGCCTACAAAAATGTCAGTCTTTCCTCACAGAGTTGGAGCACCATTCTGTGCTCAGAAGTTTTCTGAATGTTTTAGTTTACAACAGTAACATATTGCTGTTTGGACCTCGTTTTTGTTTCAAGTCATGTCCAAATTTATGGAAGTGTAGATTTGTGTGTTTCTCATCAAGAGCCAATCCATTCAGACAAAATAAAAATCAATGCACTAAAAAAAAAAAAAAGTTATTGATGTGGCACAATTCTCTCCATAAATGTTTGAATGCTTTATTAGTTGTAATGTTTTTTATGAGAACCTGTGCCATGCATTTTTTCTTTTCTCAGCAAGGGAGTGCTTTTAAAGCAATGACTCTGCATGGCATTGGGCGTTAGCTGAAAGAAAGGTCATCGGTCTTCGCGTGGTGCCAGCTGAAAGGGCTTCCAGTGCGACTCCGTAAGCCCTGAGTCACCTCTGAACCTCACTGGATTACGTGGCGCTCTACGCCGGCAGATGAGACCCAAGACCCTTCTTCTTCTTGCTCACTAAGGGGGATCAAATGACCAGTGAGAACTCAATTAGCAACATGTCTCCCTCGATGGGAGTCGATGTCGGACGCTCGCCCTTGTGATGCAAAGTGAGGTGCCAAGTGAGGTCGAGCTTTGATTTGCTTATTTGGGATCGACTTGTACAATTACAGGGTGATAAAGGCTTTTGACCGGGAGCAGGGACGTGGCTCGGGTTTGTTGACTGTACTCTGTGTCTGGGTTAACTGAAGCTGAATGGACATAGGAGGCTGGTTAAGCACTGCTTATTGAGTCGCTCATAGGACCCCATGAGACCTCAGAAACAACAATGGCAGAATTAATGGGTAAAGCGCAATGAGAATGTCAACGCGACGGGGAGCGTGCTCAGAGCAGAGCCGGCTCTTAAGGTGATTGTGTTTCCAAACGCCCGCGTTGGATCTTTTGCATTTGCATTTGTTTGTGTGTTTGAATGTTTGAAAGCATCTGTTTTGTTGTTTTGGTGTGAAGTCAAATGCCCTTTATTTGATTTGACTCTAAACAGTTGCACAGGAAGCAGTCAAAGTATATGCTGCCATGCAATGTATAGGTATATGCATATATTAACACTATAAAGCCTACTGTATCACATTTGATACACATTTCTAAGGCCTGTAAATTATCAGCATGATCAAAACATTTATTAAAAATCTGTTGAACACAATTTACTACATGCCTTTTGTTGTCAGATTGGTAGTTTACACGTTTTTAGCAAGTAAAAGGCCCTGTAGTATATTTCTAAAAATGTCCCCCTTCAGGTCGTGATACACGTGTCTTTTTGCTGTTATTATTATAAGAATAAGTATTTAAATATCATCTTATTGGGAGATATCAGATTGACAACTGATATTTGTATGCATTTTAAGTAATCTGTTATACTATTAGGCTAAGATCTCATTGATTTGTGTTTTAAATGTAAAGCTATAATGTAAATCTAAAGCAATCAGAATTTCAGCTTACATTTTGGCCATTCAAATATCAGCAACTGCATCAAATTGTATACTGTTCAGTTTGGGCCTCTATTTTTTTTTTTTTTTTTCAAATATGATACTGAAAAAAGCACATACTGAGTTTCTTTAGATTATAAATATTTTGTCTAAGGTTAAATAAACTGTTCCATTTTTTTAGAAAAGGGTTTGCATGGTAAAGTAATTAAAATAGACTTAAATAGATTTAAATTTACTTTCTAAAAGGTATAGTGCATCCAAAAATAAGAATTCTATCTTCATATACTCGTCGTCTTATTGTGAATGAAGCATCTGTGTTATTCTATGGAATAAAAATGTTTGTCTTTGTAATATTTCATTAAAATATAATTCCTTGCTTTTCCACTGAAACAACCTTTCTTTTCTGCTGAGGTCACTTAGGCCATGCAGTTAATTAAATTAGGCTAAACAAGAACCAAATATCTATTTAGGCATTTAGCATTCTGTATGTAAAAAATGGATTGGTATGTAACAAGTGGATGTAATCAAGTAATAGTATATATATAGAATTTTTTTTTTTTTTTTTTGAAAGGTGTTGATCTAATTGGTTCGGCAGGCCTACACAAGCTCCTGAGATGTCCATTTACGAGATGATTCCATAACACTCTGCCTCTCTCCAGAGCTGAAAACTTGGCAGACTCTGGAGAACTTCTGAGGAGAACCATCCATCAGTCATATTTAGGTCTAATGATGTGTCCATTTTGACACTTCAGAATCGGTCACGGCAAATTGCTCTGTCGGGAGGGAAAACATTGAGAGAGATAGCCTCGCCCTGATATAATTTGTCGCTGCAAATGACAAAACAGAGCAGAGAATAATATGTGAAGTCAAGTTTAGTGAGAGAGAAAATGGAAAAATTTAGGGTTGTGAGGCACCTTAATGGATATCCTTGCAGCTGGATGAAAATGGGCTCGAGTAATGTGTCCTTAATGTGAGCCAGCCGGGTTTCTCGGAGTGTATCAAGAGAAAGGTGCCCTGTCATTTCAGCTAGCAATCACTTAATGGGGACGGTAAATCTCAACAAAATGGACATGCACTGTGCTATTTCTGGCTTCAGGAGATGGAGTGAGTGATTGGCTCTGGTGAAAAGGAAAAAAATCAAAACAGCAGAGGGGAAAAGTAACTTGAAAAAAAACAACAACAAAGAGGAGGACGCAAAGAGCAAAAAAAGCAATCTCTTCCGTCTAGGGTCTGTGTGCTGTTTGTGTTTTGCAAAAGTGCAGAGACAGTGACAGGAATTTCAATTATCTAATTACGGCAAAATGAAAAGACATAAATGTTGTGATTTCTGCTGTCTTTCATAGATCAATCTAATGTGTGCTCAGATTGAAAATCTAGCAAAATGGAAGAGGCAAAGTGAGGCAGCGTCTCTTCAAATCATGCAATTAAAATGACAAATTAGTTTCTTGATATATTCATCTAAGTGGTTAAGTGGAAGGGTTTTATTCCATACTCAGTGCCGTGGAGCAGGGATGGGAGGGAGAATCGTCGGCATGCTCTTTTGATTAAGGCAGCCGCTTAAATGCCGGGAAAATGTTGAAAGCACTTGCCATACAAATTAGCCAACCGAAGGCTGCGAAATTAAATTCTAAAGAGTTGATTTAGGCATTTAGGGGGATGCGCCTGGCAGCTTAAAGGATTCAAAGACATTCTCAGGCAGTGTGCATTATGTTGAAGGGGTCAGGGCTGAACACTGGTTTGTGTTTTCTACCATTATGAAAGGGCAAGCTACTGAAAGAGAGACACTGGAAACACAAATTATTTTAAATTTCCTTTTGACCCAAGAGTAACCAGAGTATGCATCTATCTATCTATCTATCTATCTATCTATCTATCTATCTATCTATCTATCTATCTATCTATCTATCTATCTGCCCATCTGTCCTATGTCTATCTGTCTGTTTGTCGGTCTATCCATCCATCCATCCAAACAGTTCATCAGTCCTATATCTGTCTGACTGTCTGTGCATTTGTCTGTCCATTTATTTTGTATTTATATCCAGTCTATATCTATCCGTCTATACATGCTGTTTTCTATAGTAAAGACAGCAGTAAAAAATAAATCCATACAATTTGATAGGACTGGGCTTGAGTTTAGCATTAGTGGCATTGCGTTTTTGCCATCTGTCATGCAACTGCATGTAACCGGCCCACAAAGGTACTGAAAATCCTCTGAAGGTCTGTTAGGATTATTCTTTATTTCCGTGCATCCACAGAGTAGCTAGAGATTTGTTATCGTTAATGTTTGCTTTAATACACATATGTCATAACAAATTCATCCTCTGAAAAGCCAGCTGCATTTGAGAAAGAAATGCTTCACTCTCACTGAGACATATTGTCCACTTTGATAGCTCAGAATGATATCAAATACCCCTCTGCTGCCTCAGTTGAAATGGAACAAAATAGGCGGTGGTCTATAAAAATGAAGTTAGACGTAAGTACGGCACTCACATCTTTGAAAAAAACCCTTTCCTGCTGCATTTTGTAGTCGTCAATTGGTCTGAGCAACTTGCTCTAATGCAGGTAATGGATCCACGGTGGTCCTTTCATCTTCGGGACCATGTGCGGGAGATGGGAGAGGAACCCTTCTGGAGGAGAAAACAACTCTAACACACATAAGGGCGAGGGAAAGCAAAGCTAAGCTAATTCTCAATAGAGCGGTTGTAAGTTTGACTCAAATGTTGAAGAAATCGGAGGTGTTTTAGCATATTGCGTAAATCTGTGAAAGGCTCAGACAGCAAACAGAGGAATGAATAACGGTTTGGTTATTCATATTTTATTTATAATACCTGAGTATTTGACATTTACATTTATTCATTTAACAGTTGCTTTTATAGCAGCTTACAGAACAATGCTGTTGTTAATTGTATTTTATTTGATCACTTTAATTAGACAGTGAAGAACTCCTCAAACTCGCACTGTGGGTGTTTTTAAAAGCTTTGCATGGAAATCCTCTAGTATAACCTGAAATTGGAAATTGATATAAAACAGAGCACACTTTCATATGTCTAGATTGTAGCAGAACATGAAAACACACACTAAAATTGAAATTTTGTTTTGAAAATTTAATTGTTCCATGCTAGGCCCAACAGCAATCCGGATTTTCCGCTCGGCCTCTTCCCAACTATAGGGCGGTTAGCGGCGCCCGCTCAATGGAAAGCCTCCAGTCATCAGGATTTGTAGATAGTTCTGTTTCTTCAGCAGATTCCAAATTCACAAAACTAGCTCTAGCTGATTGGCTGTGTTTTTGCCTGCTCTTTTGTTTCAGCGCTCCGCTTGGTCTTTCCCCCGTTCTCTCTATTCACCCGCTAAACGCTAGTGCTAAGAGCTGCTGGAAAGCTGCCTGTACAGCCATTATAGGGCCCTGCTGTATTTTATTTAGACTTCATTAAGGGGTTTGATAAAGGTAAGTGTGACTACTTTTAATAGCTAGATTATCGGATTGTTTGATAGAACCATGGACCTCTGATGACTGATTTGTTCGTGTTTGGCTATTGTTTGTTTTCTGTCTTTCTTCAATATTTAACCCTTCAAGAATACACTGATTAAATGAACATCTGTCAGGTATAACTCAATAATGTAGTGTTAACTCTAAGATAGCTGCTCAGAAAGCTGTGTAAAGTTACAAATATTTCCAGATAACAAGATCATTTGAAAATGAGTTGATTTTTTTTTTTTTTTAAAATACACTGAAAAACAAAATTGTAGAGAAATGGATAGGATAGGATAATGTCCTTACAGAAAATGACCAGTACATTTTCCGTCAAGTTTGTGGACATTTGCAGAATGCAAATAACACTTGTAGTAAAAAAAAAAAAAAAAAAAAATCAATATAGAAAATTATTTCATATTAACATAGTACATTGGGGCATGTTTTTATGGACTTTTCTATTGAGTTTTATATTTATATAAAAATATATATATAAATATTTTTTGAAAATTTGATTTTAATGTTTTAAAGTATTATTATTAATTAATGAATGCAAAAGACTCTCAGAACCTTTATGCTGAAACACATTTTACACATTTAGGAAGATTGTTTAAAATGATTTTATACTAATGATGAAATTAATTTCAATTAAAATGTAAGTGTTCCATTCTGAACATATTTTAAAAGAGTGAGTCACCAAATCGTGCACAAAAAAAGTGTTGTTTTTAAACCAATTAGAAGTTGAACTATATGGCGCCCTCTACTGAATGGTAATCAAAAATAGTTTTTACCTAAAATATTTGTCAATATTTTAATGGCAATGAGTCAGTTACACCCCAGCAAATAGAATTTAAAGCACATCAATTCAAAAACTTGATACACTGTACCAATGCTTTTTCTGAATAAGCATTGTCCTATTTACCATAATTGCAATCTCTTCCAGCCAGTTCACCTGAGAGCTCTGTTAGCCTTAACCTGAAAAGAAGAAAGAGAGAGTGAGAGAGAGTAGCCTCCTGATACTGACCTCTCAGCTCACTCCGAGGAAGTAATGTGTTCATTACAATGCAATTACAGACACTTACATGTCTCAATAGTGCAGCACTATTGAGAGAAGTCTGCACCGGTCCTTCGATGCTAACACAACCCTGACCTTTATGTGTGTGTGCATTAATGCACGTGCCCATATATGTGATTCTAGATAGGAGCATAAATATGTGTGTGCTTTTGTTTATAGTCTGTCTGTAGGTGCAGAATGTACAGCTTCATGGGAGGAGGGCTGTTTTGTGCAGGAGTGGGCAATATACTCCTGATTGTTTCCACAGCAACAGATTATTGGATGCAGTACCGTCATTCAAACAACTACATGCATCAGGGGCTGTGGAGATACTGCATGCCCGGAAAATGCTTCACACACACCGACAGCATTGGTGAGATTTACGGTCCAACAGAGCGGCAAGAAATTTGAAGAAATAATTTTGATTGGATTTTCTTTTTTTAATGGAATTTAACATAAATATATATTGGTTGCATCAAATGTGCATTTGATTTTGTGTTTTAAAGTTGATGTTGTTCCCTAGATCTTTGTATTTTATTTTAGTTTTAGCAGTCATGTATGTTCAAACATGACCTTTGACCTTCTGATGTGTATGCATGTGTATGTTTACAGCATACTGGGATGCTACACGAGCTTTCATGATCTTGTCTCTGTTGGCCTGCTTCATTGGCATCATCATTGGTATTATGGCCTTCATTCACTACTCATCCTTTGACAGGTTTGATAAAACCTTTGCTGCAGGCATTATGTTCTTCATCTCATGTAAGTCGCCTTTCTTTTTGTTTTATATATAGCCTTTAAGTATGAAAACTTTTTGAGATCATTTTTCATATCAATGTTTAAAATATGATATTTTACAGAGTGTTTACAACTAGTTGTTGCATGTAATCATAGAGAAATAAAAATGTCACTTATTTTGCGAATATGATGTTATTGTATTTGTTTGCTTTTGTTATTGTGCTAAGTAAATTAACCTGCAATTTGTGGAAAATGGAATTTGTAATGCAGTGTTAAAAGAATAACACAATATTAATATTATTACATTTAAAGGTTAATATTTAACAATAAAAAAGTTTCAAATCATTTTATTATTTTTTAATTATTTTATTTTAGTTTAATCCTGCTTCTTTCCTTTTTCTCCATAAGGCTTTTTTGTGTTTCTGGCCATGGCTGTGTACACTGGAGTTACAATAAATTACTATGGTAAACGCTATGGTAACTGGAGGTTCTCCTGGTCTTACATCATTGGCTGGGTGTCTGTTGTGCTCACTTTCTTTTCAGGTAATGACAGTTTTACAGTCTGAAAACAGCACCTCTAAATGATCTACCTTATTCTTTTGCATTTTACATTCATTTTAAATGTAGTGTACTTATGCATGATCAACTGATATAGGTCTCTTTTTTTCCATTTTTAAAGTTATTTTCTGTAGAAACAGCCTTATCAAGAGAGGTAAATTAGAGGTAAACACAAATGGTTTTTGACTTCATTTATTAATGTGATTGTTTTTGTTTTTCTTTAGGAATTTTCTACATGTGTGCATACCGGATGCATGAATGCCCCAGAATGTCAAATCCTCACTAGAACATTGGGCTTTATTATCATCAATATTAGAAGCCACTTCAGTATCAAACACCATTAGGTCATGAAAATAAGAACAAAGTAAATTTTAAATAAAGAATCATAGATAGTATAACAATGTGTGAACACTTACAGTCTTTATTTCTGTCTATATATTGAAAAGTGTACAACTGGCGGAGAATCTAAACATGATGAAAACGAGTCAAAATAATATTTTTTTTCTCTTTGTTTTGCCTTCATTCATTTTTTCCCTGCCTTTCGTTCAGTCATTCTTTCTATGAAGTAAAGTGGTTCTGCCATACAATTTTATACAAAAAAAGAAAATGAAACATTGATGCTATCAAAAATATAGAATGAATGTGGGTTTTCTTTTGTTTATTTAAGTTATGTATTTTTAGTAGATTATTTAGAGTGAGTAAAGTATCAAAGTATATTTTTGATACTTTTTAAGGACTTGGCATAACACAATAAGCTGGTCGAGCATGTAAACTGCTCTCAGTGTAAGGAGCGCTAGCTAATGCCACAAGCCTCTTTCAGAAACGCACCACTTAGGTGTGACGCAGTGGCGTGCTGTCTCCCAATTTCACTTGATTAAATGGCTATTAAAAGCTGCTTAACTGCCTCTGGGTGGTGGATTCTATCGACTTCTCAAGTAAAGGCGATTCCATCACCATTAGTACATTTACTTTCGCGTTTTGCCATAAAAGCAACTTGTTACCATGATTCGTAGCAGTGTGGAGCGCATAATAAAAGGGTTCAATTACAGTGCTCCAAAATCACAAATTGAAAGAGATGAATTTACTTTGGAATCAAAATTGCATAAGAGGTTATTTTTTGCATAATAATAATTGCATTAAGTTTGTTTTTCGCCATTAGTACGTTTGAGCAAAAACCCCACAAAATAGTGTTCGTTTTATACTTTTTAACTGATTTTTATAGGTAGCCTATACGTATACTTATAAAGTACTTTACAAATATACTACAAACTAATAAATCTGAAAAGATAATTGCATGCGTTCAGGAGTGACAGAGATATTCATTAAATGACTCGAAACTCATTAAAACTGAGAAACTCTGTGATATTTTGTAATTTAGATGGTCTTCAGTTTTCGTGAAATAGGCTACACCAATAAAGCCATGTCTCACATTTGCAGGAATACTGTATTTCCATGAGCAAATGAATCCAGTAATTAATTTGTTCTAACTCATCTGATCAGATGGAAATCCTGCGGTCGAGGATTACTACTTCCGCTCTAACATCCAACCTAATTACCTAATAGCATTGCTGCAAGACTTCTGCCAATAATGAAACACTTTTACCATTAGCCCCCGTGATTGCAGATGTGATGACAACACGATATCAACAAATTACCGCTCCATCAGCTGAGACGGAACTGAAGCACACTTGTATCCTCGCAGATTTCAATATCTACAATTAAATCCTATTTCACGAAAGCCCTGTTGCCTTGTACCGTCATATGGAATAATAAAAAATTATACCAAACAGCCTACATGTTCCCTCACCAATAAATGAAAAAAGAAAACAGTGAAACACCAAGAAATGAGAATCAGTTTAGAAAAGATCGTTTTACTTTTTCCTAATTGGTTATTTTACGTTATTTAAATATTTTCTCGTTATATAGCTATTAAAGCAATCAGGGTTAAATACGGAGCTACCCTTAGATAATTTTTGGTATTATTAGTATAAGTGTAGGCTAGTAACCAAACCATGTTTTTTTTTTTTTTTTTGGTAAATTGATTAGGCCTACCATAGTTTTACCACAAACACCATGGTTAAACTTTGGTTACTGTAGCAAAACAATGGTTAATTTGTGGTTACCTTGGTTTAATTATATTTACCATGTTTTTTTTTTTTTTCGTTGCATTTGTACCAAGAATAATTTTCGTAAAGGTATAGCGAACAAATTTTAAATGGTAACGGTCGTAACTGAAAGCTAAGCGGTATTATATAATTTAAAATGTATAGGCCTAACATTGGGTTAAATTCACACATAATTAATTAGTTGTTTTGTATCTTAAGTTGGTTGTTTTAGTGACGATCCAGCAGGTAGGTGTAAATAGCCTACATAATAGATAGACATTTAGCCTAAATTGTTAGCATTTGTGACTGCATGCTGAAGTTGCGGCTTATTTGTAGTAACCCATCTTAAAATGTATAACAGTTTTTTTTTTGTTTTTAAATTCCAACCACAATAGGCCTAATTTGTTGTTGTGTTGGGTTACTAGCTACACATTTTTAGGTAAGAATCCAACAAACGGAGTTAAATACAGAACTCGCGAAGACGAGTGTAAATGTAACGCTGGTAACGGAAGCTTTAGCTGGATTGTAACAGGTAACAGGTGCGTGCGGTGCATTATTCTGAGTCCTTTAAACGCTGTCAGCCCTTTGTTCAGATTCTTGACTGCTCCACGCGCCTTTTAAGCCAGTGTACAGTGAAAGTGCAGGCTTATTGCGGAGTGACTGTTGCGGGGATAGGGCTCTTGTAGCGAGGCTTTTTCAGCACCACGGGGAGCGACCAGCTCCTCCCGCCGCCTGCATAATTAATCCATAAAGAAGTCGTTCAATCCTCCGCCCAGCCGTCGCGCCATTGGTTGAGTGCTAATCTACTTCCTGATTTGCTGCTGTCAGTCTCGATCCAAATAAATAGTAATGTACCTGTACCAGCGTGCACAGGTTGCCAACGAGACTACGTTCCAGCTTTTAATGTCCTGAAGACTGGGACCAACTGAGTGATTTTGTTTGCGACACAGACATCAAAAGCCGCACGGATTGTCCCCGTTTCTTTTTTTCTTCTTTTTTTTTTAAGTTTTGAGATGAATCTGAACTACACTTCTCCGGTCCCCCAGATGCCAGCTCAAAGGTCAACGTCGTTCTTCATTGAAGATATTTTACTACATAAACCTAAACCTTTGCGAGAGGTGTTTCCCTCGCCCTTTTCAAACTCTCTTGCCTCCCGGATGCCTCTTATAGAGTATGGATATCCACTCATGCCTACACCGATACTGGCTCCTCATCCGCATCATCCGCTACACAAACCTGAACACCATCCGTACTTTTTCACCTCCGGTAAGCAGCCAACCCTAAAGTCAGGCCTTTGCGTGAAGAAAATTGTGCAATTTATACGCATTTAATGGATGTATGCTTACAAAGTGGCGTATTTTATTTTATTTTATTTTATTTTTGTCTTTGTGGCTAATGGAAGATATCAAACAGGCCTGCGTTATTCCATTTAATATTTTAGACATAATTCCGTAAACTAAACATTATTATACTGTAAATTGGTACAGTGGAAATAATACGCTTCAAATATGATAGCCTATGATGTCAATTAACCTAAAATTTGCTTCGTGTGGTAGCCTAAAATTTAAATCAATTGGTTTTATTCAAGTCAAAATATCATTTAATATGGTTCCATCACTGTTACTATATTGCACGACTCTATTTTTAAGGGTTTGAATTTGTCAATTCAAAATTTGTGAATTATCCTTAGTAACCACTTTTAGTGTGATCTTCATAGAGCATCTCTGGGTAAAATAATAATAATAATAATAATAATAATAAACTATCGACTATCTGAAATCACCTGTAGATTAAAACAGCATCTGTATTTTTTATTTATTTTTTTCTCTAATCGATTTTATTATTTACGGAAAACAAAACAAAATAAAACAATCAGCTAGATTAAAACAAGAAATAGACTAGGCTATATTTTTTTCTGACTTATATTGTAGGCTACATGTTTTTCGCATTTCGTTTTGAATTCACCTGCGCTGTTAATTTTAAAACGCGATTGAAATATAAACATGGAAAGTTTTCTGCAAGGCTGCAAGCTTAATCTGAATTCGAAAAAAATGTATTAATGATTACCATTATGTTTCCATTGCAAAAGGAATGCAGATGCCTGCGTTATTTCAGCATCATCCCGAATTACCAGGGAAGCACTGCAGACGCAGAAAGGCCAGAACAGTGTTCTCAGACTCACAGTTATCCGGACTCGAGAAAAGGTTCGAGATCCAGAGATATCTGTCCACACCTGAGCGCGTGGAACTGGCTACGGCGCTCAGTCTATCGGAAACACAGGTAATAACGCTAAATATTGTTGGATTTAGATAACATTTTTAAGATGTTACATGTGTTAGCAAATCTTTTATGAAAACGAATCAGGAGTTCACTAAGGCTTATAATTCGTTTACCTTATACGCAGGTAAAGACGTGGTTTCAAAACCGGAGGATGAAGCATAAAAAACAACTGAGGAAAACACAAGATGACCAGAAAAACCCAAATGATGTAGACAGATCGCTGGAGAACACTAGCGAGAGCGAAATGCACGAGAAAAGTACAGACGGTAAAAACGGCATGAGTCCGGACAGATACACGCTGGACGACAATGAAGATGATATCGATATTGAAGATGACATTTGCTCTCCTGAACATTTACTCTAGTATTATCACCCCATGAACAAAAAATGTACATATGAATTACAGTCTTTTAGATAGGAAATTATATATAGTTTTTTTATTTTTATTTTGAGAGCATTGGTCTAATGTTATACTGTTCAAGCGCTTAAGAAAATTGTGGACAGCTGAAGGACTTGATACGGAAATGATACGTGTGTATTCTACATTATTATTATTATTATTATTATTATTATTATTATTATTACAATAGTCATGGCTTTGTGTCTGACGACTCTGACCATTTTTGTAAATGTGGAATGAATGATAAATAATGTACTGACAGTCTGTACATAGATTTATGATATGTACTTGATAAATAATCATTCGAGATATGTAACAATTCATTTTCATTCCAATTGAAGTGTAACATTTAACATTTTCAGCACTTTCGCGGGACGATGATATTGGTTGGCATGTTGTGCACTGACATATTTATGAACTCTAAAACTGTGACTTGTCATTTGTTAAAACAAATGATGTATATAAACAAATGTTCATTGAGTGAATTATCTAAGATAATTCTTAAACAAGCAGCGTCTTTTTTTGTGCTTTGAAAGCTTATGAATTCATCATTTCCTCAATTGCATGAAAGCTGCGGGATATCACAATTTCGAACATTATTAGAAAAACGAATAATAGTCCAGATTATTACATAACAACAGTATTAATAACATTAACTCTAAAAATAGCCTATATAAGTAATATTAGACTAAGTATTAAATAGAAATCACATGGAAAAATCAATTGATTTGTCAATAAAAACTACTGGCATCTAGCTACATATGCACGAGTGCTTGAGAATGCATGATTTAGCTCTGCTCCTTGTTTGTCATTTTCCCCCTATTCTTCCTTATTTATACAAACTGGATACATAAATATAAATAAATGGGACTAACTCACTTTAAGGATTAGAAAATTGAGAATCAAGAATATTAGAATCAAACCCTGTTCTCAAATCAACCGCGCAGATCTGAGTCTGAATGAACATATTTTCGAAATCGGATGGGTGGAACATATTTAGCTATATGTGAGAATGGCGTGAGAATATTGGAATTGTTTTTGGACAATCGATAGACACCAATTTGTCCTTTATAAACTCAAATTAATTTATTAACTATTACATTATTCCTATGCCATAGGTCTATGTTAAATTCAGTTTTATATGCCTGCTGACTCACTTGGCCATTTGTTCTGTTAATATCGTTTTAGTTTTACGCGACTTACAAAAAGACTTGGCCTGCATTTTATTAATCTGATACCGGTGCAGTTATTGCAGTTTAGTTAGTTTCGGAGTGTGAATTACTCGATACATTTTACGTATGTTTAAACGGAATTTCCGTCGGGCCTATTTTTTACATTTTAGAGTTCCTAGCAATCAATTGTTTTACAACCGATTTATTTGTTATATTTCTGATGTGTAAATCTATAATAACGTGATGTGTAAATCTATAATAACATTTTTTGAGGTCGCTACAGTCCGATACAGAGAGCGATTGCGCAGCCGTTGCTATGGTCACCACCTATCAAGCGACAATTTCTGTTCTGTTAGCGCGCTCTGAAAACTTGTCAACTTTTGTTGTGGCTGAAACGTTATTTGAAGACCCTGTTGACACGTGTATATACTTACATAGCTTAAACCTTTTTTGACTTCCGGTGAGAGGGTTTAGTTCTTAACTGGAGGCCATAAAGTTTTAATACAATTTAATTAGACTCGTCTAAAAGCATCTTTTGCGACGCAACAGGTGTCCTAAAAATAAATTATTTTTTTTTTTTAGTTTTTTTTTTATTAATAATTCTAAAACTGAACTTTTTGAATCAATTATTAATGTTAACACGTGTAGCAAGGGGTAGCTCGCATTCATTTGCGGCAAAAGCCCTTTTTTTACTCTAACAGGGTATGTGGCACACTTCCACCCTTTGAAAAGCAATTCATGTCGTTTTCAAAACGTGATTCTAATTTAGCCGCGGAAAATAAAACACTGCAAGAGAATAGGCCGTGCGGAAGGTGATCAATTAAAAGATTAAGCGTTTTGCAACACATGGACGCATCTGCATGTTGCTCTAATAGCAGAGCCATCAGCTCATTTTCAGGGGCCTGCCGCCTCCTTCAGCACTGTCCACAGATCAAAGCCTGCCTCAGTCTCCCAATCCGTAAAAAGGGATGCTAATTCAACCTCCTTCATGTGCGGTTTAGAGAGACCCCTTCAATTAACTGATTTCAATGGCAGGATAGAGAGAGAGAGAGAGAGAAAAAAAAGATGCAAAGAGAGTCGGTCTGGAAAGGCAGCATTTCTCATTAATTCAAAAGGTCCAGCATTTATTAGCCTCGCCTCTGAGGCTTAACACTGAAAACACAGAGTATCAAAGCAGACATGATGGGTTAAATAGAGGCTATAATCTAATTAAAATATTACATAGGAGTAAATAGCTCTTTGATAACGATCTAAAGCTTCCATTAAAGAAATAGGTGCTTGAGCTTGTTTTAGGGGGAAAATTATCACTTTAAAATACAGAAAACAAGTTTGTGGGCTCTAATAAGGTAGGCTTCAAAGTGTCATCATTATTTGACCTATTTTTTTCTCTCCCTGAAAGAAAGGGGCAGGCGAAAGTGGACATAATCAGACTAATAGCCGGGAACTGACAGAAAACGGCACGTTACATTGGGTTAACGGTGCATCCAGGTGTGCTTGAAGAGATTGACGCTCTTGTGCACAGACCTATTGAACAAGGGGAAAATAGCAGGATAATGCAAAGCCAAGCAACAAAACCCCACAGTATTCCATTCGAGATTTCTTTATATCGAAAAATTGAGTAAAAACGAGTACGCAGTGGATTACGTGCTACGTATCTCTTCCACTTCCAGTGCTTTGCAACTGAGCAGGATTATAATGAGTATTACACATATATACAGTACACACAAAGTTAAAGCAAGGAAAAATGAGGATTCTATAGAAGTGCAATTGATAAAACTCATGAATGTGTGGTGCTTTTTAGAATTAAATGGCATGAATGGTTCTGAAGCGAGCCACGGCACGTTTCTCTTCCTCATGCCGTCTCAACATCTCCAGAGTGGCCAGATGGAATGGGTCCATTTCCTGCAGATATTGAGGCCGCATGCTCACGTTCTGCTCTCTGGGTCTATCCTTTGGCTTTGGAGGGGGTTTGGGCTTTGCAATAGTTTTGGCATATTCTAAAGCCTGGTCAAAAAAAAAAAAAAACATTAAATAAAATTATGATAACATATACACATATAAACCACTTTGGATGAAAGACATACAATATATGATTTAGAGATTAAGTAAAGCTCATGTTTTCAGAATGAGATTCTCTTACCTTCCTCCTGGGAACGGTGTCCTTGTTGTCACTGCCCACTGGGTCCTTGGCCGCCAGAGAGGGAATCCTACTTATCTTCTTGTTCTGTTCGCGGATCACATTTGAATACAGCTTCTGTCGTCTAATTTTCTCTGCCTGACAGCAGTGAAAGAAAGAGCAGCAAGATTACAAAAGGGAGCTTTAATTACCTAAGCCATTTCTCCTCTGAGGCCCCTCTGTTTCTTTGTACATCCCTCCATGAAGCTACTCAACAGCAGCAAACAAAGCCAAATAAAACTCATCATCCCTTTCAGAATCAGTGTTAACACCTCTCTCAGGCTGTGAGCGGAGCGAAAACAGTTATTTTATGTGAATTTTTTACATCAGCCGAGCTGGAAAATGTCTGTTTGCTTTTTGAGGGCTATGCTCATTAGATTAGTTGGTCCATTTCTATTGTGTTCAGAAACACAAGTCTTTTAAATTCATGAGGAAATGAAAAGAGGGGGTTATTGAGACACGGCCCTCACTTGACAATTGGACGTAGCAATTAGGGATTAGCTAAATCAATATTCAACAAGGAGATCACCAATTATCCATTGAGTCTTTCTCCTAAATCTCCACACACACAAATTATTCTGATTAAACAACATTATTTATGAATATCGTCAGATGCTTAAGTCTTTGTACAATCTGAAGTGAGTATTTACCACAGCTTCTGGTATTGTGTTCATTGGTCCAAGACCTCCAAGCTTCACCTCCTGTTTCATGTTTTTGTAGTCCTTCAGTGTATAAGCCTGAGAAGACATTTTGTAATGCGTATATATTTATTCATTATCCACATGGATGTTTAAATAGTGAAGATACTGAGAAAAACGGTCTTAATCCTAAAGTGCCCTCATGCAACAATCTGCAAACAAAAGCACTAATCAGGTCAGGCTCCTTCAGGTTCTCAGGATTCAGCCATTGGTCATGGACACTGCAGGACAGCTGTTTTCCACTCTGATCTGCTTCCCCTTGGTCTGCCACACTAGCTGTTTTACAAATTTATCCCATAATCCTATGAGACATTATGGCGGGCACATCAAGGTGAGGAGAGCAAGCTTCTCCCAGGAAAGCAATTGGTTTTATGGTGTAAGAACCGCATAATCCAGATCCAGCATCAAGTGGATGTGTTCCATGACATAATGACCCTTAAATTGTGACTTGTTCATGCAGCACTAAGAATTTTACTGATCTAGAAGCATAATAATACAGATACTACAATTATTTAAAGGAAGAGTTCACCTAAAAATGAAAATTTGCTGAAAATTTACTCATCCTCAGGCCATCCGAGATGTAGATGAGTTTGTTTCTTCATCAGAAGAGATTCAGTGATTCACTCTGCAGTGAATGGGTGCCGTGAGTCCAAACAGCTGATAAAAACATCACAATAATCCACAAGTAATCCGCAAGACTCCGGTCCATCAGTTAACATCTTGTGAAATGAATAGCTGCATGTTTGTTAGAAACAAATCCACCATTGAGGCATCTTAACTTTGAACCATTGCTTCTGGCCAAAATTCAAGTCCATAATCCATAATTCCTCCAGCGAAAAGTCCATCCCCTGTTGTCCTCTCACATCAAAATCCACAAACATATTTGTGAAGAACTGTTTTGGATGCTTGTAAATGATGCTTGATCTCTGCATAAAGCAATATTATGGATAGAGAACTTGCATTGTAGCCGGAAGCAATGGTTTAAAGTTAAAAACGTCTTAATTAAGAATGTGTTTATTTTAAACACATAGAGCTTTTCACTTCACAAGACATTAATTCATGGACCGGAGTCTTGTGGATTATTGTGGTGTTTTTATCAGCTGTTTGGACTGTCGTATTGACAGAGGCGGACAAAGTACACAACTCAATTACTTGAGTGAAAGTACAGATACAGCAGGTCAAATATTACTCCATTACAAGTGAAAGTTGTAAAGACAGATCTTAAGTACAGAAGTACTTGCTTTTAAAAGTACTTAAGTACCAAAAGTAAATTTCTTTTTTTTATGTCAATGCACTGTTTTATTATTGTTGTATGTAATACTTGCAATACCTCTGAAGCACCTTACAATACATTATACCTACTGAATACACTAACTAGCTTGTAGTATCTTTGGAATAAAGAGCTTTTAGAATGTTAAAAACCTATGGGGAAAAAAATAAAACAAACACACAAACAAAAATTATGTAACACCCCTACCCACCCCCACAAAAGCAGGATGGTAGTGATCTCACACAGCTCCGACAGTGTGTGCACACATCTATGTGTAGTCATTCATCCGCATTTAAACAGAGTGGACAGTGAAATTGCTGTAAATACAGAGTGATAAGAAAGGGGAAAAAAAATCAAACCTGCTTTAAAACCCAGCAACACAACTGTAGCTGTATAACTTTACAACAGCAACACTGCTTTAACAAAAAAGAAAACCAGCAAGACTTATTTGACATCAAAACAAAAAAATTTAAAAATGCTGTCTAACCGTGCTTGCAGTACTTTGATGTCACACACAGAACAGTCTGTGCAGAACTGCTTCAAGTCCAACACCTATTGTGTTTTATTAGGAGACGTACAACCGTTCTTCTGTGGCTGTATAGGTAATATTTTCACTTACACAGTTTAGCAAAATCAGACAATATTGTGTCTAATATATACCACAATATTAACTTCTTCTTATTGAATTGTTGTAAATAAATATCACATCTGCAACTGGTCAGTGTTCAAAAAATGCTGGGAAATCACTTCATGTAGCCCTACAAGAGTGATTACTGATAAACTGTCTGAAAAAAAAAAAGAAAGTCACGTTTTAGAGAAGAAAAAAAAAAAAATCACCCAGACTTTCAAAGCTGCTAACGACTTTCTACTTCGAGGACCTTGATAGAATTGTAGTGGAGTGAAAAGTACAATATTTGTCTTTCAAATGCAGTGAAGTTAAAGTAATAAGTTTTCTGAAAAAATAATACTCAAGTAAAGTACAGTTACTCAAAAAGTGTACTTAAGTACAATACTCAAGTAAATGTACTTAGTTACTGTCCGCCTCTGCATACTGATGGCACCCATTCACTGAAGAGGATCCATTTGTGAGCAAGTGATGTAATGCTACAAATCTTTAAGATGAAGAAACAAACTAATCTACATTGTGGATGGCCTGAAGGTGAGTACATTTTCAGCAAATTTTCCAACTGTGTGTGTGTGTGTGTGTGTGTGTATATATATAAAAAAAAAAAAAAAAAAATATATATATATATATATATATATATATATATATAGATAGATAGATAGATAGATAGATAGATAGATATATGTTTTTTTTTTTCTGTACAGTGATAGTTCCACAGTAGAAGGTAAGTCATACATGAATGACATGAGGTTAAGTAAGTGATGCTATAATTTAAATTTTTGGGTGAACTTTCCTTCACTCCTTCAACTGAACAGACACAACTGTTGAGTAAACATAAATATCCACTCTGTGTTAATGGCAGCAGTTATTGAGTACATCTGTTCTTGAGAGGGACTTTCCTGCAGAACTCAAGGTGCTAGAGGACAAAGAGGCCATCATTAAATGCAAATCACCATCTTACCAGCCCTGCTCCGCACAGACGGGGGTGCTGCTTAATCACCTTATCCTCTAACGCTTTTCAATGTTGTCTTTGTGACCGTGCCTTATATCATCATCTCACTGCAATTTAGAGTGTCTTCAATTACTTATACAATTAACCTGCTGTCTGAATTGGCCCACACAATAATCGTTACATCTGCAACAGGCCCCATTGAGATACTGGCAAGGCAATTTAAAAATGGTTACTAAGTATAAACTGGGTGTTGTAGTTATTATGCTATTTTTTTTGCTATATTGCTTATTATTATTATATGAATGGGTTTAAATCAGGGGGTTTTATACTTTTTGATGCCATGGACCCCTAAATATGATTCCTTACAAGATTCTCCCTTCTTTTAATAAAATTAATATTCAATTATAATTTAATTTATACTGTGAAAAAATCTCTATATTATACATAACATATTATATTTAAAATTTATTTTAAAGACTGAAAACTTATTTGCAGCCCAGTAGTAGCAGGCTGTAAAGTAAAAGTACTATACTAGATAAGATATAATCTTAACTAAACACACATATACACACCTTATAATTTGATTGTGCCTTCAGCTGTCTCTGTTTTTCCATCTGTGAAAGGTAACCTTCTGAGCTGCTTCTGTGAACTGGATTCAGATGCTGCTCTGATTCAGTGTCGGTGCAGTTAACTTGGGCTATAGGGGGCAGCACTGTGTAAGGACCAGAGATATGTGTTGGGGGCGCACAGGGTCCCACGCTCTCCTCATCACTGGGCAAAAGCTCAGATGGATAGTGGCTGGCCTCCACTTGAGGAGACGTGGGCAATTTTAGCATTGGTATCCTATGAAAACATGGAGCATAACATGAATGTCAAGACCTAAGGAACATGTAAAATATGTTAAATATGCTTTTAGCATGTAAAGCATGCTAAAACGTTTTTGTTCTAAGAAAGAATAATAAAACATCTCGCCAAAATACTTAATAAGGTTTTCTTTTTAAGAATTTATGGTAATTAGAACTTTTTTTATTATGCCATCATGACAGTTGTATTACGTAATACTACCCAAAAATATTAATATGAATTTTAATTCAAAAATTTAGAACATTCTCTTTACAGAAGCGGTGTGAATTGCATGTTTTAGAAAATTAACATGTAGGGCAAAATATGAGCGTCAATGACCCACAATAAGCTGATTGAAAAACACCGCAGCTTTAAAACAATATAGTAGTGTGCGATGTATGTAAATGTATACTAAATATTTGCATAAAGTATGTTTCTGGACTTGCCTGAGTCTACTGTGATTTTTGAATGATGCATTCTCAAATGTATTGGGAGTAGGTTTCCCAGTATGCCTCTGAGGAACACTTTTGTCCACAGCTTGTACCACTCCAGACTTGGGAGCTGGTGAAGATACAACAGCTTTTGGAGCCAATCCCATCTGCCCTACTGAATTAGGAGGCACATACTGGTAAAATGGATAACCTTGTTGTAAAAAGGGTGGGTTAAACAGATCAGGCCTATCCCATTGCAGCGCTTGAGAAACAAGAGTAAAAATGGTCTCTTTCTGGGAAAGATTCAGTGGCTGTGTATGATTGGCAGGTGTGTGGAGGTTTATGTTAAGGTTGACGGTCGGTGGAGCATGAGTGTGAGATGGAAGTCCAGAATGTTGTTGTGGTGGGTCATGGGTGTAAACTTCCTCAGAGTCCTGCGGTGGGAGATCATCGCTGATGACCTGTCTCTCTGTAAGGGGTTTAAGGTGTGCTTTGGGTTTGGATTCAGGAACTTGAGGCTTGAGCTGATCTGGGTGGTTGCTGGTTCGTTCCCTTCTCTTCGGTTCCTTTTTTTCCTTATGGCTCTGCAGTAAGTAGGAGATAAAAAAGGAAAATATGACCAAAGCATTTAAGATGTATTCTGTGTTAAAATGACATGAAGCTAATTTCTAGATGTTGTTTTACAAAGTCTGAAAGCACAAAAGGATGATATTAACATAAATGAAATCATTTCCCCAAGTATGACAAGGGCTCTTTGGGCAAAATCGATTTTCACAAAATAATGCCCCTTAAAAATTAAATTTCAAATTCAAGTCATGACAAAGATTTTGGAAATAGCGCCCCACACACTCTAATTGGCTAAAAGAATACATCCCATTGAGCAGAGACATGTCCTTATATAACTGTGGCTTCATGACCGAGAAGAAAGAAAGACGAAGAAGAAAGAAGCATTTATATAATTTTTCTTTGTGGTGAGCCTGGCATTCACGTGGGACCGATGGACATTATTCTTGTGAGGTCTGAGGCTGTGCCTCAGCATGTAATGCTTCTGATTTAGCCAACACCGGCTTGCACCATTCTTAATGGGAAAATATTTACACTCCTCTGCTTGCTGGCATTAAGGTGACCGTTCAAGTGCTCAAAATAATGATGCTTCTCCATTCCCCCTCTTTCCTCGGCACAGGCTCCTTTTCAAGACATTTCAGAGGCTCCATTGTGCCTGAACAACTCTATCAGAAATTGCGTCCATCACAGCAGAAATGAAATCCCGGGTGACAGTGCGCCCACTGTGCAGACATTTTCATCTTGAGAGGAAGCCCTTGCAGACTGTTATGCATTAGGGCAATGGATTGTGCCAAGCAGCCCCACCTACGTCTGCACAGATAGAGATGGATGGAATCAATAAAGTGAGCTCTACCTTCAGTTTTTGTGTTTTTTTGAGCCACATCAGCTCGGGATCCTGGACATTGTCTTGACTCTCCGGGCTATGAGTGTTGATAGTCTCATAGGAGGTTTGCCTGGGCTGTGAGAAGAGAAGAAAGAAGGGAGAGGGGAGTGAAAGGGTTGACTGCTTGATAAGCCTCCTTTTAACAATTCACCTGTTGCCTCGTCGATGAAATGCTATTATTTTGCTTCACATTTATATTCAACTATTGACCACAAACAACAGGGGCAAACTATGCACCGTGAGAGCGAAACAAAGACATCCATGAGTATGAGAAGAAATGTCTGGGCGATAAATTACACACTAGGTTTGGCGTAAATGTATGCTGACAGCTGCAATAAATCGTCCACCTACTCAAAAACGGAGCTGACAGACAATCAGGTTTGACTATAAAATAATTCGCCCCTGAGCGTCTGGCAAGCCAACCAATTCAACTGACTTCTTCTGATCTTCTGAACTTTTTATTCTTAATTACTAACCACTGCTCCTCTGAGCTGACCTACATGTGTCTAGAAGAGTGTTTTATTGATTCTCTTTAAAATGATTCTCTCGAAGCAGTTCGGAGATAAGTGTCTAGATACGGCCACATTACATCAGTGCACTCTCTCAATTTTTCTTAATGTACCCGTTCAGAGGCGGAATAGCTACAGCTAATGCTGTAATGAAAATCATTTAGTAAACTTCCAGTCACTTTGGCTGCTGAGGACAATTCTTGCCGATCGATGGTATTGACAGCTTGCGGCGTCCCTGAATGCATGTGGCTAATTCTGAAAGCGTGAATAGAGGAAGGTCAAAGAGACACATGCAGCAGTGAGTGGATTGAGTTGTAACATATCCATCAATAAACAGGCAGCCATGCTGGTCTATCTATTTAGCGAAAGGCCATGTGTGCAAGGAACTGATTTGTGAACAGCCTTCAACGTTACTGGGCCAGAGACACTGAGTGGACAGTTATTTATCTGTATCTGTATATTTGAGAAAACCAAGGGTCTTCAGCAGTGGTTCCGAAAAGATGGATGGATGAATAATGTAGATGGACTGATTGATAGACAGATAGATAGATAGATAGATAGATAGATAGATAGATAGATAGATAGATAGATAGATAGATAGATAGATAGATAGATAGATAGATAGAATAGTTCTTAAGACACTGTCTTAACATAGAGGCTAAGTTTATGCAACTGGCCCCTGGTTCTGATATGGTTGACACTTCATATTTTTTTATAAAGCAACTGGTACTTCAATTTCACACAGTCCAGAATTGAAAATTGTAAATTTATAAACTGCACCAAAAACAATACAAGAGCAAAAGAGCAAACAGGCAATGCGCGGACGTTCATAGTAGTGGTCCTCATTATAAATTAAAATATCTTTTAGAGCAAAACCATATTGTAATACGCGTTGTTTGCTATGCTGTGCGGTTAAAAGGAGGCTGCGCATCCAAGCTCATTTTCCTGTATCGGGCAAGTATCATTTCAAGTAGAGAGATTGAGTTCTGCTGTAACAGGTGTGTGAGTAGCAGACATCACAGACCTGCCCTTCATGTCCTCTTAGCCGCAGCAGACCACAACCTCTGCCCCATCCACGACCACTGCCTTTTGACCGCCATTTTAATAATCTCAATCAAATTGAAGAAATGATCAAACAAAATTGCATTTTGAGCTTCATAAGCTGTGTAACATCTATTCTGTTAAATTGGGGCCCATAATTGCCTCTTGGGCCAAGACGTAGCACAACAAAGTCAGGCGATTGGAGCTTGCCATTTTCCTCAAGACTGGGAAACACAGCTTTTGCGATGAAGACTTCAAAGGGCCACAATTCTTGAATTGCATTTGGTTGCTATTGTGACCGCCCAGGCAATCTTGATTAGGTGTTTACACTGAGGTAGGGTATACAGTGGCAGAGAGCCGCGGAGCCTTGGTCTAGAGCTATTAAGAGATTGTACATTATGTTCCTGGCTTTGAAGTGAGGGTCTGGGGGATGACGAGGGATTGGGGCTGAGTGCAATGGCAGAAGATTGCACTGCTACTTCTGTCTTTATCAAAGGGGTCTCTGCTGGAGCTCATCATCACTCCCACACACGCCGGTTGGAAGTTGGTGCATTATGAGATTGTGTACATTTAATAACACAGCTAATTATTGGGAGTTAGGGGTTTGTGAAAGAGTAAATAGTGGCTTTTTAAAAGCCCAACACACACACCTCGATAATGATGCCATAAACTGATGGGAGCTGAGGGGCTTTTTATTCCCTTTGAAGGTAACGGGGCCACAGAATAACAAATAAAAGGGCAAAAGTGTAGGCCGTGAATCAAATTTACCAACAGATGCTTAGCTACATAACGAACGTAAGGTATGAGGGTTTTGTGCTCTCTCTCACAGTAAGCAAATGACAAAAAAGCAAAACTTTAACCGAGTGGCAGAAGTATTTTGATTGCTCTTTATGTGTTGTTATACTGCAAAAGCCTTGTTGAATGATAGTTTGCCACATGTAACTGATTTCCTGAAGGAATTTAGACTTTTTTGAGATTTTAGAACTTCCAAATATATCATTCTATTTCAACATAATTTTAAAAATCAACATCAATGTGTTGTGCATTAAAAAATACATTTTTTTGCGCCCAGGTTGGTTTACTGATCATATTTAAGTATGTTCCACTCATCCTTACCTGGGATAAAAATGGATCTGATAGATATTTTTCATAAACAACAACAAAAAAAAGGCCTAAATATTTGTTTATTCTCTTGGAATAATACATGGAATCAACCTGTTCATAGTCCCCTGTCTGTCAGTCCCCTTCAATGGCTTTAAAAAAAAATGTACAGGTTTAAGAGCATTTCTTAATCTTTTAAAAATTATCTTGACTGATATTCACTCTCCTCCAGACTGAAATGGATATTATTATAATATTTTCTTGGGGACATCCTGGAGTGGCCACTCCATTGGTTTCCTTTTCAAGAGACGAGAAAATAACTCAAAATAAAATATGTTTCAGTGACGCATTATAAATGGAACTTGACAGCGCACCATATTTCTCAGAAAGACAATGCTCTGAATTCATACCAGGGCACTGCTGGCGCATTCGGGGCACCGTCTAAAGCAGGGAACACTTTGCTTCGTTTACCGAGTCACAATGCTAACGGCTCTTCACTATGCTAATGCAGCTGATGTGAGACATTAAGGTGGGACTGGGCTCAGATGGGCCGGGTAAGGTCTTAAATGTAGCAGATACACATGGGCCACAGTGTGCAGACAAGCCAACCCTGCCAATTATACCATGGACCAGGTGCACTGATAACTAAGAGCCTATTGGTAACCATGCCCCTCTGATGTTCTTAACAGCCACTGTTGTGCAGATCAACTCATAATAGGCACTACATAGACAGACATGGTTCATTCTCTTCTCTCTGTTCCATCTGAAGACTCTGTGTGTTTGCCAAATTAATTTCCGTGACAGAGGCAGTGTAGTCTCCTTCAAACCAGAGCAATGAAAACACCAAGGTCACTTATTCAGATTAAAAAAGAGCATAAAGGTCAGGTCATGCTAGACATGATATGGCCTGTCTTGTGCCTAAAAAGGAAAATGTGAACCTGCACACAACTGAATACATAAAACAAAAAAAGAATGTATCTAGACTAAATACATAGATTACATAAGAAATACAAAATTTCATACTAAATCACAATTGGACTTAAGACAAATGTGGTTAATTAGAATACTGAAGTACTATTAAAAAACATATAAATATAAAAATGAACAAAATGAGATTTATAACATAGGTCTACTACTGACAGCAACAGCCATTAGTAACTATGTTTTTTTAGCAATAACAATACTTGAGTTATGAGATTGGGAAATTGGAAATAATTATACAAATGAAATAAAAATGAAAATGTCTATGGAATAACCCTAGCCTTGGGCTTAAACTACCCTAATATCTGACATTGAGGAAACTGACTGTATGCTGTGTTAGTTCACCCCCTAGTGGTCAACCATGGGGCTTCAATTCGGTCACCAATGCGTCCAGCCAATTAGTTTAACGTGTTAAGGTTTACATAAACTGAGGCGTAACAGAAAAACAGAACACTTATATTATTTTTCCTGAGGGAACATTCTTACCTGATTTGTTTCCTCTGTTTTATCTTTCTGCTGGTGAACTTTTAGGTAAGACCCCTGCTTATGTGTGTTGATACCAAGAGTTGCCTTGTTACGTTCCACAATGTCTTCTCTAGCTCTCACTGGCCTTGGATTAGAAAGATGTTGTGAGCTTTGCTTCCAGGGAGATACTAATTTGACATTCAGATGCTCTCCATTATACCGTGGTGTACCTTCAGAGGACATGCAAGAACTTTTTGATTCGGGGGGATCGAGAATGTCTTCCTTTTGTGGGTGCAGGTGGAAAGGAGATGAAGGTGGCGGGGATAAAATATTGTCCATCTGAACTGTGGGTGGATTACTGACAACAACATATTCTTGCCTGCTACCTAGAGGCACATTCTTCAAAGGTTCAAGACTATCTTCAGACTCCTCAAACGAGTCGAGAGAAAGTCTTGCATTTAGCTGGTTGAGAAAATGAGCCCCTTCTAGATTCTTTCTCCAGTTTGGGTCGTAGCGCAAGTCGGCGTATTCATCTTCAGGAGGAGCTTGCCTGAAATATTTCAAAAAGAGTTGAGAAGAAATAAGTCATAAACACTTAGGACGAGCTTTCAACTGAAGAGCAGGCTAGCTACATCTCATTTAGTGCTTTCGGCATTGTCAGTAAGGCAGTCTTAATGCCTCAAACAGGCACCAAAACACAAGGAAAAAAATCGGCTACACTTCTCAGCCGAAGCGAAATGATAATAGCGTGTTGTAGTCGCTCCCCCCCACCACTGCCTTCCCTTACCCCTAATGACTATAGGTCTGAAGAACACAATTTGGGGATAGTTTTGCAAATGGCTAATTCAAACATATGAAATAGGTTCAAACTACAACCTAATGTGCTCCTAGCATCATTGGATGAAAAGATCTCATTAAAATAATTAGAAGAGTGCCTCTTTGTTGTGAGCCTCTGAATAGTACAAGATGCTCTTCACATCCCATGATGCCAAATACGAGGCTGTCTGGATGCATGGCACTTCAGCCAATGAGGGCAAAAGGGCAAGGAATGGCTCTGTAATGATTCCACAGACATGGTCTTGAGAATGCGCCGTGGGTTTGCAGCTGTGACGGGGCCTTTAACATGCAAAGTCTCTCTTGTGCTAATATAAATGTGTCAGAATTAAATCCAATAATAGGCAACACGGACAATTGTTTTCAGCTCATTTCATTCTGAATGCGAGACTTCAGTCTCTTTAAAGACAATGTGTGCAGTAAAGAGGATGTATTGAAATGGGTAGTTATTAGCTACAATGATATTATGCCAAATATTGCTGCACACCATTCATTCGCAGGGTTTCATTCTTGAGCAGGAAAATATGATGAGAGAGCTGCTTCGTTTCAACAATAAAGTCTTTGTCAATGTTCGCCATAACCATTATGAACAAACTATGCATGGGGTTAAGTACCTCTTCAGCGCATCAGCTATCAGCCTGCAAAAAATTAAAACAAACGCCTCCCGTTTTTATCCCGAGGCAGATTTTGAGTGGAGGACACAACGGTTAGGCTGGAGATGAAGAAGTGGAGACAGATGCGGTGATCCACACTTCAGATTCCAGCAATCTGTGTTTCAGCAGCGCAGAGAGCTCGTCCATTCATTGGTAACAAAGCAAATACTTTTTAACAGACTGCTGAATGAGACCTTATTGTGGTAACGTCCTGCAAACTAAAATCTAATTTCCCCTAAATGAGGGTACTTGCTTGGAAAGTACAAAAATGAGTGGGTATTTCGGCTCAATTAAAATCCAAGCACAAACATCATTTTCAAAGACTGTCGTTATCTATTAGGTGTGATTAAAAGCTGTCAGTCATCTAGGTTGTTTGCAGAGCAGATAAACACAAAAAGCTCATAGTCATTTTGTTGGTGATGTATTTAATTTAGTGTTTTCAGGTATTGCCATTGTTTATTCAGTCTATTTCAGGAACAGAAGCAAAACCTGAAATACAAAACAGAGGGACATTCAAAAGGAATAGGAAAACATTCAATGAATGCTTGCCTGTATTACCTTTTTAGTTAGTTTAATACATTTTACTTAAATTTCACATGTGAAAAAATATAAATGATGTACTTAAATTAAAAGACAAATAGTTATGTAGCAGATGACAGACACGCCATAAATAGGACAGTTATGATCCTGGTATGTTTATTGCTTGGCTTATTCTTCTGTAATTCAACCTCTGGGTAACACCTAGATACAAGTGTTTACTTTAAAGCATCTGATAGTAAATATTAGATATGCAAGTTAAGCTAAAGGAAACTTCATTATGATCATAGACTGAATCGACCATACAGATGTTATTAGCCTGCACTCTGAACTGTTTCTGCTTGTGAACTGAAAAAAAGAAAGAACTTAACACATTCTTTAATTTTGTCATAACCACCACATATGAGCTTGACAGAGAGTTGTGCTTGACAGATAGTTCATTATAAACAGACTTGGGATGTATGACACCTCTACAAAAGCCTTTAGGAGTCATAAGGATGTTGTATATTAAAATACAGCCCCGATTTGAGAAAGAACCACCTGCATTGTGTAGCTGAAAAATGACATGGATATTTAACATTTAATGGGTCATCATTCCTTTTCATCATTTTGTAATCACTAAGAGAGTTCAGCAAAAAAGTACTGTCATCATTTACTCAGCCTCGTGGTTCAAAACTGGTATGACTTTTTTTTTTTTCTTAAGAGGTTGTTTTGAAGAATGTAAAAAGCAGTTTTGGTTACTATATGGACAAAAAAAGTACTAAGACATTTCTCAAAATTTCTGCATTTGTGTTCCACAGAAGAAAAATTAAAGTCATACAGGTTTTGGGACGACATAGGGGTGAGTAAATGATGACAGAATTTTAAAAAGTGGCAAATATTCAATGTTGCCTTGCAATTATTATGAAGACATAAGACCGTCTGTCTGTCTGTGTGTGTGTGTGTGTGTGTGTGTGTGTGTGTGTATATAATATATACAGGTACATCTCAATAAATTAGAATGTTGTGGAAAAGTTCATTTCAGTAATTCAACTCAAATTGTGAAACTCGTGTATTAAATAAATTCAATGCACACAGACTGAAGTCTTTGGTTCTTTTGATTGTGATGATTTTGGCTCACATTTAACAAAAACCCACCAATTCACTATCTCAACAAATTGGAATACTTCATAAGACCAATAAAAAAAAACAAAAAACATTTTTAGTGAATTGTTGGCCTTCTGGAAAGTATGTTCATTTACTGTATATGTACTCAATACTTGGTAAAGGCTCCTTTTGCTTTAATTACTGCCTCAATTCGGCGTGGCATGGAGGTGATCAGTTTGTGGCACTGCTGAGGTGGTATGGAAGCCCAGGTTTCTTTGCCCAGGTTTTTTTTTGGTCTCTTGTTTCTCATTTTCCTCTTGACAGTACCCCATAGATTCTCTATGGGGTTCAGGTCTGGTGAGTTTGCTGGCCAGTCAAGCACACCAACACCATGGTCATTTAACCAACTTTTGGTGCTTTTGGCAGTGTGGGCAGGTGCCAAATCCTGCTGGAAAATGAAATCAGCATCTTTAAAAAGCTGGTTAGCAGAAGGAAGCATGAAGTGCTCCAAATTTCTTGGTAAGCGGGTGCAGTGACTTTGGTTTTCAAAAAACACAATGGACCAACACCAGCAGATGACATTGCACCCCAAATCATCACAGACTGTGGAAACTTAACACTGGACTTCAAGCAACTTGGGCTATGAGCTTCTCCACCCTTCCTCCAGACTCTAGGACCTTGGTTTCCAAATGAAATACAAAACTTGCTCTCATCTGAAAAGAGGACTTTGGACCACTGGGCAACAGTCCAGTTCTTCTTCTCCTTAGCCCAGGTAAGACACCTCTGACGTTGTCTGTGGTTCAGGAGCGGCTTAATAAGAGGAATACGACAACTGTAGCCAAATTTCTTGACGCAAAGAAAGGGGATTTAAGAGACTTTGAATGTGGAATGGTTGTTGGTGCCAGACGGGCTGGTCTGAGTATTTCAAAAACTGCTGATCTACTGGGATTTTCACGCACAACCATCTCTAGAGTTTACAGAGAATGGTCCGAAAAAGAAAAAATATCCAGTGAGCGGCAGTTGTGTGGACAAAAATGCTTTGTTGATGTCAGAGGTCAGAGGAGAATGGGCAGACTGGTTAGAGATGATAGAAAGGCAACAGTAAGTCAAATAACCACTCGTTACAACCAAGGTATACAGAATACCATCTCTGAATGCACAATACGTTGAACCCTGAAGCAGATGGGCTACAGCAGCAGAAGACCACAGCGGGTGCCGCTCCTGTCAGCTAAGAACAGGAAACGGAGGCTACAATTCACACAGGCTCACCAAAATTGGACAATGGAAGATTGGAAAAATGTTGCCTGGTCCGATGAGTCTCGATTTCTGCTGCGACATTCAGATGGTAGGGTGAGAATTTGGCGTAAAGAACATGAAAGCATGGATCCATCCTGCCTTGTCTCAACGGTTCAGGCTGCTGGTGGTGGTGTAACGGTGTGGGGGATATTTTCTTGGCACACTTTGGGGCCTCTTAGTACCAACTGAGCATCGTTTAAATGCCACAGCCTACCTGAGTATTGTTGCTGACCATGTCCATCCCTTTATGACTATAGTGTACCCATCTTCTGATGGCTACTTCCAGCAGGATAATGCACCATGTCACAAAGCTCAAATCATCTCAAGACTGGTTTCGTGAACATGACAATGAGTTCACTTTACTCAAACGGCCTCCACAGTCACCAGATCTCAATCCAGTAGAGCACCTTTGGGATGTGGTGGAACGGGAGATTCGCATCATGGATGTGCAGCCGACAAATCTGGAGCAACTGCGTGATGCTATCATGTCAATATGGACTAAAATCTCTGAGGAATGTTTCCAACACCTTGTTGAATCTATGCCACGAAGAATTAAGGCAGTTCTGAAGGCAAGAGGGGGTCCAACCCGGTACTAGCAGGGTGTACCTAATAAAGTAGCCAGTGAGTGTGTGTGTGTGTGTGTATATATATATATATATATAAAATTTTTTTTTTTTTTTTTAAAGGAGACTTATGTCACTGACTGAAATGTCATGTCAATTACTGTTGATAGCAGGAGTGTATCGTTATATTCGTCTCGTATATCGTTGGGAAATAGCCAACTGTTGTCTTACCTCAGTGGCTCATGTGGTCCTTTGACCTGTCTTGGTTTCAGATCCAGACTATCATAAACATTAAGATGCTCTGGTTCTTCACTGTCAGTCTTGGCATCGTGTTGTTTGGGGTTCTCAGCAGAGAGGAGGTCAATGCGCATCTGGAGCTCTCGCTGGTACTCCTTCTCTTGCACCAAACTCTCAGTATCTGACTCTAAGGAGTCCCACGTTAGCGGTAAAGCGGGCACATTATTCCTTGGACTATCGTTAGAGTCATTGTTGATGTTGAATTTGACTTTTGTCTGTTCTAGCGCATCAGGCCCGTTGAGCTCGTGATGGCGTCCTTGCTCTGAGGCGATCGTTTTCATGGCTAATATCACAGAATCAGCATTAAGGAGTGGTGAAAACACATTTAAGCTTAATTTAGCTATGCGTTTACTTTAAATGGTTGATAGTTCACTCGGTTGTTGCCTGACTTTACAGATTTGCTGTGTGTAACGTAGAAAAGGCACCTTAAACGCCGAAATAATTATCGCTTCTACACGCATTAAAACTTTACCCCGCATAGAAATCCATTGATGTGCTCCAGATTTAATGTTTCCTTTTTTTTTTACCTGCTATCTTCATCGAAAGATGAGACGTTCATTGTCAGGGAACGTTTCGTTTGCTAAACTGTTGCCGTGGAAACATAGACGCCATGGTTGTCCACGCATGCGCAGGATAATTCCTCGCCCCTCTGTGACGGACACACACAGAAGCTTAGAACAGCTGCAGAAGACTTTAGGGTTGCAGCCAGCCACTACGTAATTCTCAATTATGTTCAGTAACAAAATCATGATTGTACGTAAATCAGGTGCACATATATAAGGGAAAAACTATTTGTCATGGAGCAGTGAAACGTCAAGTAACGTCATGACCTATAGTGGAGAAAACAAGCTTTATGAAAGCAATTTTAGCCATCCGTGGTTAGGTTTACATTAAAAATACAGGGGATGATTAAATTTGACACTTATTTTATACAACCTCAGTCATTAAAGACAAAATGGCTGACGCAAAAGGTAAGATTGATGCACTGGATAGAGGAAACTTCCTCAAAAGCATTTACGGGTTTCCTGTACCCTTATGACTTTAATGCTAAGAATTCACCAAGAGCTTAAGGCCATTTTATCAGTCAAAGACCTTTTAAATATTATTGAATACAGCACAATGTGACACTTATCTTTTATATTTATAGGTTAAGGAAAATTAAGGATTTTTTGTACTCAAATTTATTAAGAGTATTTCAGGTAAAAATGTGAATTACAAACAAGCAACTGAGGTGTTTCAAGACAAAATACCAGACAGAGGCAGCATTGGGAATAAGTCACCATTTTATTCATTCACTTTAAAGCATTGAGGCAGTTGGAAAAGGCTTATGAAACTCACGTTTCACAAGCCGATAAATAGGTTGTGCAATCTATGTAGAAAATCTGTTCCCTGTGATCTGGAAATGTGATCCCTTAATTCCCCTTATTTTAAATTGCAACAATCTCTCTGCAAGTTGAAGTCATCCAAAACTTAAGATAGCAAGAACAATTTTAGAGGAGTCCAACTACAGAGGGCAACAGTAAACATTGCTATGGAGGTAGCGCAGTGGCTTTGGAATGGGTTAGTCGACCTCCTCAATGGTTGGGCCGGAGGATCCACCTCCTGGAGCAGAGCCGGCTCCTGGGAAGCCACCGGGCATACCGTCAGGCATTCCACCTGGCATGCCTCCAGCACTCTGGTACAGCTTGGTGATGATGGGGTTGCATACCTTCTCCAGCTCCTTCTGCTGGTGCTCAAACTCTTCCTTCTCAGCAGTCTGGTTTAAACACAGATGTTAAGGTCATTTTAAGTTTGCCAGTGCAAGCTTAGAAAAGAAATCCAAAAAGCCACGTAATTGACCAATTGTCTCAACTAGTAGCAAACTTACCTGGTTCTTGTCAAGCCAACTGATGACTTCATTGCACTTGTCAAGGATCTTCTGCTTATCCTCATCACTGATCTTGCCCTTTAGTTTCTCATCCTCAACAGTGGACTTCATGTTGAAGGCATAGGATTCCAGACCATTCTTGGCAGACACCTTGTCGCGCTGCACATCATCCTCAACCTTGTACTTCTCTGCCTCCTGCACCATGCGCTCAATGTCCTCCTTGCTGAGACGACCTGAAATGGACTTTCAGTTAACCTCTGAAGTGGCTGCCAAAGTCATTAAATATTTAGGTAGAGAGGAAAGAGGAGTGAAGACTTACCCTTATCGTTGGTGATGGTGATTTTGTTCTCCTTGCCAGTGCTCTTATCAACAGCTGAAACATTCATGATGCCATTGGCATCAATGTCAAAGGTGACCTCAATCTGGGGAACACCACGAGGTGCAGGGGGGATTCCAGTCAGCTCAAACTTGCCCAGCAAGTTGTTATCCTTGGTCATTGCACGCTCACCCTCATAGACCTGAGACGGGGTAATTAAAATAAGATAGCATCGTTAAAGGTGATCCAAGGAGACCTTGGGTGGGATAAAAGACTAAACTCCTAACAGAAGCACTTGGCACCCACCTGAATGAGTACACCTGGCTGGTTGTCGGAATAGGTGGTGAAAGTCTGAGTCTGTTTGGTTGGGATAGTGGTATTACGCTTGATGAGGACAGTCATGACTCCACCCGCGGTCTCAATTCCAAGGGACAGAGGAGTGACATCTAGCAGCAGCAAGTCCTGAACATTCTCAGACTTGTCACCAGAGAGGATGGCAGCCTGAACAGCTGAAACAGAAGAGTGAGAAATAAGAACCTTGGGCAATTTGAGATGGCCAGATAGCAATGACAATAGTCGCTCAGACATCCAAGGAAGGTACTTCAGCCATCTTTGGTCTTTCAACCTCTGGTGGAAACTACGAATGATTAGGAATCAACTTCATCATAGCGAACGACAAACCACAGGAATAAGACTCAGTCACCCACCTGCTCCGTAGGCCACAGCCTCATCGGGGTTGATGCTCTTATTAAGCTCCTTGCCGTTGAAGTAATCTTGGAGCAGTTTCTGGATTTTGGGAATGCGAGTGGAGCCACCAACCAGGACAATGTCGTGGATCTGAGCCTTGTCCATCTTGGCGTCACGAAGGGACTTCTCAACTGGGTCCAAGGTGCCACGGAAGAGGTCAGCGTTGAGCTCCTCAAAACGGGCCCTGGTGATGGAGGTATAGAAATCGATACCCTCATAGAGGGAGTCGATCTCAATACTGGCCTGAGTGCTGGAGGATAGGGTACGCTTGGCCCTCTCGCAGGCGGTGCGGAGACGGCGAACGGCTCTCTTGTTGTCGCTGATGTCCTTCTTGTGCTTCCGCTTGAACTCTGTGATAAAGTGGTTCACCATGCGGTTGTCAAAGTCTTCTCCACCCAAGTGAGTGTCTCCAGCAGTGGATTTTACCTCGAAGATGCCATCCTCAATGGTGAGGATAGACACATCGAAAGTGCCACCACCAAGATCGAAGATGAGGACATTCCTCTCAGCACCAACCTGAAAAGCAGAAATAAGAGCAGAAATAAGTATTTGTATGTACACTTATGAATTGTATGACACTCAAAATTTCGCTCAGACATCCAAGGAAGGTGCTTGGGCCATCTTTGGTTTTTCAACCTCTGGTGGAAACTACGAATGTTGAGGAATCAACTTCATCATAGCGGAACTAAAGCTTTATATTTAAAATATATAAATTAAAAAAAAAAAAGCTACCTTTTTGTCCAGACCATAAGCAATAGCAGCAGCAGTTGGTTCATTGATGATACGCAGAACATTCAAGCCAGAGATGGTTCCAGCATCCTTGGTGGCCTGTCGCTGAGAATCGTTGAAGTAGGCAGGCACTGTGACAACAGCGTTGGAAACAGTCTGCAAAGAGTGTGAAAATTAGATAACTGCCACTTGGAACTAAATGCAACAATACAGTTAAACTACAGCATAGTGCATGTCGCTCAGACATCCAAGGAAGGTGCTTGGGCCATCTTTGGTTTTTCAACCTCTGGTGGAAACTACGAATGATTAGGAATCAACTTCATCATAGCGAAGCACATCAAGTCAAAGGGGATTTCAATAGAGCCACCCCACAAACAGCTGAATGATCACTCACCTTTCCCAGGTAGGCCTCAGCGATTTCCTTCATCTTGGTGAGAACCATGGAGGAAATCTCTTCAGGGTAGAAAGTCTTGGTCTCACCCTTGTATTCAACCTGGACCTTGGGACGGGAATTGTCATTGATGACATTAAAAGGCCAGTGCTTCATATCAGACTGAACAACGCCATCATCAAATCTGCGGCCAATCAGACGCTTGGCATCTATTGAAGGAGAGAAAAAATTTAAAAAAAAAAGTTATGTAGAGGTTGAGAAGAAAAAGGAGAGGAAAACATTTTTTTTTTAAAAACGAGTCATGTCAAGAGTCGCTCAGACATCCAAGGAAGGTGCTTGGGCCATCTTTGGTTTTTCAACCTCTGGTGGAAACTACGAATGTTAAGGAAATCAACTTCATCACAGCGAATCATTTTTGGAATGAAAATGAATTAAAATAACCACTTACCAAAGACCGTGTTGGTGGGGTTCATGGCGACCTGGTTTTTTGCAGCATCTCCAATCAATCTCTCAGTATCTGTGAAAGCTACATAGCTTGGAGTGGTCCTGTTTCCTTGGTCATTAGCGATGATTTCAACTTTTCCATGTTGGAAAACACCTACACAGGAGTAGGTGGTCCCGAGATCAATACCAACAGCTGGTCCCTTGGACATTGTCTCTAAAGGGAAAGGAAAAAAATTGTTAATTGAACCCTGTACACTGGCAAACAAAAGGAAAGAGATCAGGATCCCTTTCATAAACTAGCTAACATTCGGTTGTGAAACCACAGAACACCAAGCCCCAACCAACACCAAGCACGTGCGGAAATGCGTCATACCACGTGGTTCGGATTTCTAGAAGATTCTATGGTCAAATACTGAATTCAAAATCACTCTGATCAAAACCGGTCTTAAATTCAGCTTTCATGTTATTGTGCGAAATGTATCAATGTACAATTTAAAAATAAAGGGGTATAAGGGTTATTATTTGACCAAGAAAAACTGATCAACGCTTAAGGTCGGGTGAGGCGCGTGATAAGATTACACGAGGTGCCGGTTGCGGCTTAAATTTAACCTACTGTTTTCTCAGGCATTTTGATTGTAGTAACGTTAACTATAATATTAAACTTAACCTTTCAGGGGTTTTCGACAAAAGCAAAAGTGAGAACTCAAATGGTTTTTTTTTTAAAAAAGTTAAACAGTTGTTTTATACGTTATTCAACAATAAATATCTATAATGGAATCATTAATGATTCAGCACGTCCGGAAAATATTCCATATGTTCATAAGAATAAAAAATTAAAGAAAAAAAAATAAAATTCAGCTCTCTTTGCATTTAATAAAGCAGTGATATACTACACGCAAGCAGAGAAGCAGATATTTAATATGAGATTGTAAAGCCAACATAACCAAAAACGATAGAACAAAGACCTTACCAAGCTGTAGATAACCGAGATGAGTGAAGATGCCGGTTGGAAAGCTGGAATGACGACAAACCGCCTCGCCTTGCTTAGAAAAGAGAGCGATCGAATGTTCTAGAACACTATATATTGCCGGCAGCCGAGCCAATGAGATTTCAGATGACTCAACTTCAACTCGTAAGAACCAATGTAAAACCGGAATATTTCATTTAGCCACGCCCATTGTGGGAAGAAGCAAGGATATAACTTGTTGAAAAAAATCCAGCCCATCCCCCTCAGGTTTGCCGCAACCGCTGTTAATGCGGAACAGTTTGTCCTTTACATGTGAATGAAATCAGCTTTCACATTCACTGGAAATGCATCGGTGATACAGCAAAACAGAAATGTTTGATAAAAATAAATTAAACCATCGCTTAGTAGATTACGCCATGATAAGCACATGTACAACAAATGTAGCCCAAAGAACTCAGTGACCTTGGTTTGAAACTGTAAGGTCTTGCCTAGCGAAGAATATCAGTCATTACACGAAAGAAATACCATTAGTAATTCAGATCGAGTAGGATATAGGCTTTTTGTACAATTCGTATAAAGCACATGTTTGAATTGAATAGTGGTTATAGAATAAGGCGATGATACTCTGCTCCATTGTGCAACATGAAGGGCTTTGTTGAAGCACGAGGAGCTTATCACGCAAATAATGCTACCTATCAGATTATGCTACAAATGTATTTTTAATATTGTAAGGTTAGGTTTAGGTTAGGCTGACACCTTTGGGGCAGAGTATTTTTTATTTTTATATAATTTATCTTGTTATGGAGGAAGGAGATTCATAAGAAAAGAACCAGGAACCAGGAAATAAACTATGATTGCACAAACGCCCAGAAGGTGGCGATATGTTTACAGAATACGATTCTTGCAAAAAATAAGGAAGTTGAAAATGTGTCCACGAGTCACTTAAGACAAAGGTCATTTATCGCATACTACATAAGTAGGTACTACATTTGAATTTGAACGTACTTCTCGACCGTTAAAACAGTACGTTCTATATAGTATGGATGTGGGTAGTATGAATAAAATTCGGACGTACTACATCCGCCATGTTGATATTGTCACGTGACATGCGTCATCACAACAGCGCGAAAATTTAAAGAGCCCACTCTGCTGAACAAACATTGGCGATGTTTTACTTTTTTTTTTTTTTTGCTATTCTTACCGCTTTCGTCGGCGTTTTTGCGTCGGTTAGCTGCTCACCGATCACCCCTTCGTCGACAGCTTGTCTACCATTTACTAAATATATAGCAAGTATAATTTACCTCAGAATAAAAGCAGCCACAGCTGTAAACCTGCTGATTTTGAGTCATTTATTGTAATAAATGAATGCAAATAAAAATACACAGGAGAAACAAAAGGAAACATGAATCAATGAATAAACTTGAATGAATTATTTTATATAATATTTTACATAATACATATACATGATAAATAGATAAACATACGCACACACACAAATTCATATATATATATATATATATATATATATATATATATATATATATATATATACATACACACACACATACAGTATAAACAATACATAATATAAAACAAAACATAAAACAGGTGTCATCGCCTATTTATCTAGTAAGTACCTCAGAATAAAAAAAAAGCCACAGCCAGAATGACAGAGGCTAATATAGATAAAACTGTATAAATATATAAATAGCCTACACACACCCAATATATACATATACAATGTTGTGAAGGTTACTTTGCAAATGTAACAGGTTACAGATTATAAATTATCCTATCTAAAATGTAACAAGTAGTGTAACTATTTCAATTACTTTACTAATGTAACTGATTACATTTGATTACTTTTCTGAATTTCTAATGTTTTCAACTGTTAATCATTTTCAAAATGCAAACCAGGCAGGGTTAATTTCACAGTACTCAACACTGATTAGTCCTTATTCACTTGAATTAAGATTATAATAATTTAATTTTAAAGCACAGCTACCACAAAATTAGACTTACTCTGAGATAATTCTGCGGTTAAGTACAGATTTAAAACCATAACAAGAAACAGTTTAGTAGCTACTATACTGTTTGTTTGTTTTTAATTAGATCTTTGCATACAGCAGTTATGACAGGAAACACTGGCATCTAACAATGCCTTGGAAAAAACAGTTAATCTTAAAAAAATTAAGCATATGCATGAATCCAAATAGTAAATAAAACAGTTATCGACTAAGCATGCCCTATTCTGTGTCCTAAACTCCTGAAACATTGGTGTCTCATATTTTACAGCAGTCGCTGCAATTTATGAAAGAAATCAATTAAATCTGCATGTGTGAGTAAATATTCAGATGTAACCCCCTTTGCAATCATTAACATTTTCATAAGTAGCTGTAATTTAATTACACTTTTTTTTTTTATCACTAACTGTAACTGATTACAATTACATTTATTTTGTAATTAAATTACATAATAACTTTATAGACAATATGCACACACAGCAGCATCACACTGGGTGCTGTCACTGGCCTTCGACATCCCCAAGTCCTCTGTGCATGACATTGTGCACAGAATGAGCAGAGCAGTCTTCAGGATTTTGAGGAGGCTGATTGTTTTCTCCACCGCGGATGACCTGGAGACAGTGGGAGCAGGTTTTGCTCAGATGGCTGGGTCTCCAACTTTGTGGTAACTGGAACAATAGATACAGTGGAAGAAAAAATATTTTGATGTTTTGTAGTTATACTTATGTATTTTAAGTTTTTTGAAACCTGTCTGTGATTACCTAACTGAAGCTGCTGAAGTTCATTTGCCTGACACTATTATAAAAATGTTTTAAGAAATTTCCTTTTGGTGTTGATTTAAGCTCTATTATACTACTTTATGCTATGCTAAAAATTATGTTGTTTTGTCTGAAGCTTTGTGCTCTTATCCATATAGAAATTAAATAATAATAATAATAATAATAATAACAAATAAAGAGAATACATTTTAAAGGTGACTTGGTGTATGGGTATTTCTCTAAAGTGTGGCACCAATTCTTAAGATAACAGCTGGAAACTGCTACAAAATCAGTGAGTACACAAGTGCTTTAAAATAGTTTCTCAATGTCACATAATAAGCACTTTGCAACTGACAAAATATAGCTACTGCAGATACCTGGCAAATAAATGTTGTAATAAAACTTGCTAAAAAAAAAACAAAAAAAAAAAACACATAAATCAATGAAGAGCCCAACATAAATAAATGTAAAGCGAGTGTGTAGTTAAGTTTAATACTCATTTGTATAACTTACTCTATCCCTTTGATTGCAGCATTATGTTTCCAGTGAAGAGGGCTTCATTAGCCTCTCTCTCCTGGATGAGAACACGAGTGTATTCATCAGTCCCTGTAACATCAAAACAGGATTTTAACATTTAAACTTTAGTGATAATTATTGATCAATCTATCAATGCTAACATTACATTGACAAGCTGAAGCACTTATTAAGAGTATTTTCTCTCAAAATATCAGCACTGGTAAAAGAGAAATGGCTTTAATTCTCCTAAGTTTTGTAACTTTATCTCATTAAAGTACTAAACGAACCGTCTGTTCAAGGAAAGCAGCGATAACAAACTAATGTAAGTTACTGCACTGATGTTTGCTCAATCTGATCCGTAATAATGATTAAACATCTTTTAAAAGCAATTCACAAAATCGTCTCATCGGCTTACATTGTTTGAACCTTCAACAGGTAAGCCGTTTACTTGGATGATTTTAAACAAGTACAATTTAACCACAATGAACAAGGTTTTTTTCTGAGATACTTACACTTGAAATCAGCCGCGTCGCCGCTTTCCGCCATGTTCCGGATCTGACGCCTCCTCTCCCGCGGCCTCATGGGATAGTAAAGTGTCCATCGTATGCCTACTACGGAATTCGGCTGGAAGCAGTAGGTCATCCGGGTACTTCTCGCCTACTGTTTTTCGAATACTATGAATTCGGACATACTACTCGCCTCGCATACTATATAGTAGGGAAGTATGCGATTTCGGACGCAGTAAGTGTTTTAAGGCTTAAATACGTTCATATTTTAAGAGCCTTTATGCGTTTTCGTTAAGCCCAAAACAATATTGAAGAGGAAGTGACATCCAAAAAGTGCGCTTGGTTTAAGTCTTAACATTTTTATTTTTTTTCATGCTTTAGAAGAATCACCAAGCATATCATCCACACGTTACATAAAATAGTTTATTAATTTTCTGCACTATTTATAAAAAAGGCATACTGCCTTTTGAATGTCAGAAGACCAAACCTTGATAATAGGGAAAGCAGCAACCATTTCAGGTTAAAAAGACACATTTTTAATGTAATGATGAAATGCCATGGCAGTCTATTCCAATTTTATCAAGGGAGTTCTTGAGTATCTTCAAAGTTATAAACACATTATAATAAATCACGTTATAATGTGTAACTTCTTATACATAACATCTTTACATTCAGTATAAAAATAATGTAAACCAGCAACGACTGAAAAAAGTAAAAACTGTACATACAGTATATACAAAAACTGGCAGCTATATTCATCATCTTTTAGTGAGCACCATTGTTCATAACAGAACTGCAAAATCAGTTCAGTCTTTTATGAGGATTCAGAACCTGCTGAATTTTCCTCTAAAGTTCATCTCTAACCAGTCTATGTAGAAAATCTGTTCCCTGTGATCTGGAAATGTGATCCCTTAATTCCCCTTATTTTAAATTGCAACAATCTCTCTGCAAGTTGAAGTCATCCAAAACTTAAGATAGCAAGAACAATTTTAGAGGAGTCCAACTACAGAGGGCAACAGTAAACATTGCTATGGAGGTAGCGCAGTGGCTTTGGAATGGGTTAGTCGACCTCCTCAATGGTTGGGCCAGAGGATCCACCTCCTGGAGCAGAGCCGGCTCCTGGGAAGCCACCGGGCATACCGTCAGGCATTCCACCTGGCATGCCTCCAGCACTCTGGTACAGCTTGGTGATGATGGGGTTGCATACCTTCTCCAGCTCCTTCTGCTGGTGCTCAAACTCTTCCTTCTCAGCAGTCTGGTTTAAACACAGATGTTAAGGTCATTTTAAGTTTGCCAGTGCAAGCTTAGAAAAGAAATCCAAAAAGCCACGTAATTGACCAATTGTCTCAACTAATAGCAAACTTACCTGGTTCTTGTCAAGCCAACTGATGACTTCATTGCACTTGTCAAGGATCTTCTGCTTGTCCTCATCACTGATCTTGCCCTTTAGTTTCTCATCCTCAACAGTGGACTTCATGTTGAAGGCATAGGATTCCAGACCATTCTTGACAGACACCTTGTCGCGCTGCACATCATCCTCAACCTTGTACTTCTCTGCCTCCTGCACCATGCGCTCAATGTCCTCCTTGCTGAGACGACCTGAAATGGACTTTCAGTTAACCTCTGAAGTGGCTGCCACAAAGTCATTAAATATTTAGGTAGAGAGGAAAGAGGAGTGAAGACTTACCCTTATCGTTGGTGATGGTGATTTTGTTCTCCTTGCCAGTGCTCTTATCAACAGCTGAAACATTCATGATGCCATTGGCATCAATGTCAAAGGTGACCTCAATCTGGGGAACACCACGAGGTGCAGGGGGGATTCCAGTCAGCTCAAACTTGCCCAGCAAGTTGTTATCCTTGGTCATTGCACGCTCACCCTCATAGACCTGAGACGGGGTAATTAAAATAAGATAGCATCGTTAAAGGTGATCCAAGGAGACCTTGGGTGGGATAAAAGACTAAACTCCTAACAGAAGCACTTGGCACCCACCTGAATGAGTACACCTGGCTGGTTGTCGGAATAGGTGGTGAAAGTCTGAGTCTGTTTGGTTGGGATAGTGGTATTACGCTTGATGAGGACAGTCATGACTCCACCCGCGGTCTCAATTCCAAGGGACAGAGGAGTGACATCTAGCAGCAGCAAGTCCTGAACATTCTCAGACTTGTCACCAGAGAGGATGGCAGCCTGAACAGCTGAAACAGAAGAGTGAGAAATAAGAACCTTGGGCAATTTGAGATGGCCAGATAGCAATGACAATAGTCGCTCAGACATCCAAGGAAGGTACTTCAGCCATCTTTGGTCTTTCAACCTCTGGTGGAAACTACGAATGATTAGGAATCAACTTCATCATAGCGAACGACAAACCACAGGAATAAGACTCAGTCACCCACCTGCTCCGTAGGCCACAGCCTCATCGGGGTTGATGCTCTTATTAAGCTCCTTGCCGTTGAAGTAATCTTGGAGCAGCTTCTGGATTTTGGGAATGCGAGTGGAGCCACCAACCAGGACAATGTCGTGGATCTGAGCCTTGTCCATCTTGGCGTCACGAAGGGACTTCTCAACTGGGTCCAAGGTGCCACGGAAGAGGTCAGCGTTGAGCTCCTCAAAACGGGCCCTGGTGATGGAGGTATAGAAATCGATACCCTCATAGAGGGAGTCGATCTCAATACTGGCCTGAGTGCTGGAGGATAGGGTACGCTTGGCCCTCTCGCAGGCGGTGCGGAGACGGCGAACGGCTCTCTTGTTGTCGCTGATGTCCTTCTTGTGCTTCCGCTTGAACTCTGTGATAAAGTGGTTCACCATGCGGTTGTCAAAGTCTTCTCCACCCAAGTGAGTGTCTCCAGCTGTGGATTTTACCTCGAAGATGCCATCCTCAATGGTGAGGATAGACACATCGAAAGTGCCACCACCAAGATCGAAGATGAGGACATTCCTCTCAGCACCAACCTGAAAAGCAGAAATAAGAGCAGAAATAAGTATTTGTATGTACACTTATGAATTGTATGACACTCAAAATTTCGCTCAGACATCCAAGGAAGGTGCTTGGGCCATCTTTGGTTTTTCAACCTCTGGTGGAAACTACGAATGTTGAGGAATCAACTTCATCATAGCGGAACTAAAGCTTTATTTTTAAAATATATAAATTAAAAAAAAAATAAAAAAAATAACGCTACCTTTTTGTCCAGACCATAAGCAATAGCAGCAGCAGTTGGTTCATTGATGATACGCAGAACATTCAAGCCAGAGATGGTTCCAGCATCCTTGGTGGCCTGTCGCTGAGAATCGTTGAAGTAGGCAGGCACTGTGACAACAGCGTTGGAAACAGTCTGCAAAGAGTGTGAAAATTAGATCTCAACTGCCACTTGGAACTAAATGAAACAATACAGTTAAACTACAGCATAGTGCATGTCGCTCAGACATCCAAGGAAGGTGCTTGGGCCATCTTTGGTTTTTCAACCTCTGGTGGAAACTACGAATGATTAGGAATCAACTTCATCATAGCGAAGCACATCAAGTCAAAGGGGATTTCAATAGAGCCACCCCACAAACAGCTGAATGATCACTCACCTTTCCCAGGTAGGCCTCAGCGATTTCCTTCATCTTGGTGAGAACCATGGAGGAAATCTCTTCAGGGTAGAAAGTCTTGGTCTCACCCTTGTATTCAACCTGGACCTTGGGACGGGAATTGTCATTGATGACATTAAAAGGCCAGTGCTTCATATCAGACTGAACAACGCCATCATCAAATCTGCGGCCAATCAGACGCTTGGCATCTATTGAAGGAGAGAAAAAATTTAAAAAAAAAAAAAAGTTATGTAGAGGTTGAGAAGAAAAAGGAGAGGAAAACATTTTTTTTTAAAAACGAGTCATGTCAAGAGTCGCTCAGACATCCAAGGAAGGTGCTTGGGCCATCTTTGGTTTTTCAACCTCTGGTGGAAACTACGAATGTTAAGGAATCAACTTCATCACAGCGAATCATTTTTGGAATGAAAATGAATTAAAATAACCACTTACCAAAGACCGTGTTGGTGGGGTTCATGGCGACCTGGTTTTTTGCAGCATCTCCAATCAATCTCTCAGTATCTGTGAAAGCTACATAGCTTGGAGTGGTCCTGTTTCCTTGGTCATTAGCGATGATTTCAACTTTTCCATGTTGGAAAACACCTACACAGGAGTAGGTGGTCCCGAGATCAATACCAACAGCTGGTCCCTTGGACATTGTCTCTAAAGGGAAAGGAAAAAAAAAAAAATTATTAATTGAACCCTGTACACTGGCAAACAAAAGGAAAGAGATCAGGATCCCTTTCATAAACTAGCTAACATTCGGTTGTGAAACCACAGAACACCAAGCCCCAACCAACACCAAGCACGTGCGGAAATGCGTCATACCACGTGGTTCGGATTTCTAGAAGATTCTATGGTCAAATACTGAATTCAAAATCACTCTGATCAAAACCGGTCTTAAATTCAGCTTTCATGTTATTGTGCGAAATGTATCAATGTACAATTTAAAAATAAAGGGGTATAAGGGTTATTATTTGACCAAGAAAAACTGATCAACGCTTAAGGTCGGGTGAGGCGCGTGATAAGATTACACGAGGTGCCGGTTGCGGCTTAAAATTTAACCTACTGTTTTCTCAGGCATTTTGATTGTAGTAACGTTAACTATAATATTAAACTTAACCTTTCAGGGGTTTTCGACAAAAGCAAAAGTGAGAACTGAAATGTTTTTTTTTTTTTTTTTTTTAAAAGTTAAACAGTTGTTTTATACGTTATTCAACACAATAAATATCTATAATGGAATCATTAATGATTCAGCACGTCCGGAAAATATTCCATATGTTCATAAAAAGAAAAAATTAAAGAAAAAAAAATAAAATTCAGCTCTCTTTGCATTTAATAAAGCAGTGATATACTACACGCAAGCAGAGAAGCAGATATTTAATATGAGATTGTAAAGCCAACATAACCAAAAACGATAGAACAAAGACCTTACCAAGCTGTAGATAACCGAGATGAGTGAAGATGCCGGTTGGAAAGCTGGAATGACGACAAACCGCCTCGCCTTGCTTAGAAAAGAGAGCGATCGAATGTTCTAGAACACTATATATTGCCGGCAGCCGAGCCAATGAGATTTCAGATGACTCAACTTCAACTCGTAAGAACCAATGTAAAACCGGAATATTTCATTTAGCCACGCCCATTGTGGGAAGAAGCAAGGATATAACTTGTTGAAAAAAATCCAGCCCATCCCCCTCAGGTTTGCCGCAACCGCTGTTAATGCGGAACAGTTTGTCCTTTACATGTGAATGAAATCAGCTTTCACATTCACTGGAAATGCATCGGTGATACAGCAAAACAGAAATGTTTGATAAAAATAAATTAAACCATCGCTTAGTAGATTACGCCATGATAAGCACATGTACAACAAATGTAGCCCAAAGAACTCAGTGACCTTGGTTTGAAACTGTAAGGTCTTGCCTAGCGAAGAATATCAGTCATTACACGAAAGAAATACCATTAGTAATTCAGATCGAGTAGGATATAGGCTTTTTTTTCAATTCGTATAAAGCACATGTTTGAATTGAATAGTGGTTATAGAATAAGGCGATGATACTCTGCTCCATTGTGCAACATGAAGGGCTTTGTTGAAGCACGAGGAGCTTATCACGCAAATAATGCTACCTATCAGATTATGCTACAAATGTATTTTTAATATTGTAAGGTTAGGTTTAGGGTAGGCTGACACCTTTGGGGCAGAGTATTTTTTATTTTTATATAATTTATCTTGTTATGGAAGAAGGAGATTCATAAGAAAAGAACCAGGAACCAGGAAATAAACTATGATTGCACAAACGCCCAGAAGGTGGCGATGTGTTTACAGAATACGATTCTTGCAAAAAATAAGGAAGTAGAAAATGTGTCCACGAGTCACTTAAGACAAAGGTCATTTAGTAAGTGTTTTAAGGCTTAAATACGTTCATATTTTAAGAGCCTTTATGCGTTTTCGTTAAGCCCAAAACAATATTGAAGAGGAAGTGACATCCAAAAAGTGCGCTTGGTTTAAGTCTTAACATTTTTATTTTTTTTTCATGCTTTAGAAGAATCACCAAGCATAACATCCACACGTTACATAAAAGAGTTTAATTTTCTGCACCATTTATAAAAAAAAAAAAAAAAAAGGCATACTGACTTTTGAATGTCAGAAGACCAAACCTTGATAATAGGGAAAGCAGCAACCATTTCAGGTTAAAAATACACATTTTTAATGTAATGATGAAATGCCATGGCAGTCTATTCCAATTTTATCAAGGCAGTTGATAAAATGACTAATTTTGTCTTCAAAGTTATAAACACATAATAAATCACACGTTATAATGTGTAACTTCTTATACATTATAATAACATCTTTACATTCAGTATAAAAATAATGTAAACCAGCAACGACTGAAAAAAGTAAAAAAAAAACTACATACAGTATATACAAAAACTGGCAGCTATATTCATCATCTTTTAGTGAGCACCATTGTTCATAACAGAACTGCAAAATCAGTTCAGTCTTTTATGAGGATTCAGAACCTGCTGAATTTTCCTCTAAAGTTCATCTCTAACCAGTCTATGTAGAAAATCTGTTCCCTGTGATCTGGAAATGTGATCCCTTAATTCCCCTTATTTTAAATTGCAACAATCTCTCTGCAAGTTGAAGTCATCCAAAACTTAAGATAGCAAGAACAATTTTAGAGGAGTCCAACTACAGAGGGCAACAGTAAACATTGCTATGGAGGTAGCGCAGTGGCTTTGGAATGGGTTAGTCGACCTCCTCAATGGTTGGGCCAGAGGATCCACCTCCTGGAGCAGAGCCGGCTCCTGGGAAGCCACCGGGCATACCGTCAGGCATTCCACCTGGCATGCCTCCAGCACTCTGGTACAGCTTGGTGATGATGGGGTTGCATACCTTCTCCAGCTCCTTCTGCTGGTGCTCAAACTCTTCCTTCTCAGCAGTCTGGTTTAAACACAGATGTTAAGGTCATTTTAAGTTTGCCAGTGCAAGCTTAGAAAAGAAATCCAAAAAGCCACGTAATTGACCAATTGTCTCAACTAATAGCAAACTTACCTGGTTCTTGTCAAGCCAACTGATGACTTCATTGCACTTGTCAAGGATCTTCTGCTTGTCCTCATCACTGATCTTGCCCTTTAGTTTCTCATCCTCAACAGTGGACTTCATGTTGAAGGCATAGGATTCCAGACCATTCTTGACAGACACCTTGTCGCGCTGCACATCATCCTCAACCTTGTACTTCTCTGCCTCCTGCACCATGCGCTCAATGTCCTCCTTGCTGAGACGACCTGAAATGGACTTTCAGTTAACCTCTGAAGTGGCTGCCACAAAGTCATTAAATATTTAGGTAGAGAGGAAAGAGGAGTGAAGACTTACCCTTATCGTTGGTGATGGTGATTTTGTTCTCCTTGCCAGTGCTCTTATCAACAGCTGAAACATTCATGATGCCATTGGCATCAATGTCAAAGGTGACCTCAATCTGGGGAACACCACGAGGTGCAGGGGGGATTCCAGTCAGCTCAAACTTGCCCAGCAAGTTGTTATCCTTGGTCATTGCACGCTCACCCTCATAGACCTGAGACGGGGTAATTAAAATAAGATAGCATCGTTAAAGGTGATCCAAGGAGACCTTGGGTGGGATAAAAGACTAAACTCCTAACAGAAGCACTTGGCACCCACCTGAATGAGTACACCTGGCTGGTTGTCGGAATAGGTGGTGAAAGTCTGAGTCTGTTTGGTTGGGATAGTGGTATTACGCTTGATGAGGACAGTCATGACTCCACCCGCGGTCTCAATTCCAAGGGACAGAGGAGTGACATCTAGCAGCAGCAAGTCCTGAACATTCTCAGACTTGTCACCAGAGAGGATGGCAGCCTGAACAGCTGAAACAGAAGAGTGAGAAATAAGAACCTTGGGCAATTTGAGATGGCCAGATAGCAATGACAATAGTCGCTCAGACATCCAAGGAAGGTACTTCAGCCATCTTTGGTCTTTCAACCTCTGGTGGAAACTACGAATGATTAGGAATCAACTTCATCATAGCGAACGACAAACCACAGGAATAAGACTCAGTCACCCACCTGCTCCGTAGGCCACAGCCTCATCGGGGTTGATGCTCTTATTAAGCTCCTTGCCGTTGAAGTAATCTTGGAGCAGCTTCTGGATTTTGGGAATGCGAGTGGAGCCACCAACCAGGACAATGTCGTGGATCTGAGCCTTGTCCATCTTGGCGTCACGAAGGGACTTCTCAACTGGGTCCAAGGTGCCACGGAAGAGGTCAGCGTTGAGCTCCTCAAAACGGGCCCTGGTGATGGAGGTATAGAAATCGATACCCTCATAGAGGGAGTCGATCTCAATACTGGCCTGAGTGCTGGAGGATAGGGTACGCTTGGCCCTCTCGCAGGCGGTGCGGAGACGGCGAACGGCTCTCTTGTTGTCGCTGATGTCCTTCTTGTGCTTCCGCTTGAACTCTGTGATAAAGTGGTTCACCATGCGGTTGTCAAAGTCTTCTCCACCCAAGTGAGTGTCTCCAGCAGTGGATTTTACCTCGAAGATGCCATCCTCAATGGTGAGGATAGACACATCGAAAGTGCCACCACCAAGATCGAAGATGAGGACATTCCTCTCAGCACCAACCTGAAAAGCAGAAATAAGAGCAGAAATAAGTATTTGTATGTACACTTATGAATTGTATGACACTCAAAATTTCGCTCAGACATCCAAGGAAGGTGCTTGGGCCATCTTTGGTTTTTCAACCTCTGGTGGAAACTACGAATGATTAGGAATCAACTTCATCATAGCGGAACTAAAGCTTTATATTTAAAATATATAAATTAAAAAAAATAAATAACGCTACCTTTTTGTCCAGACCATAAGCAATAGCAGCAGCAGTTGGTTCATTGATGATACGCAGAACATTCAAGCCAGAGATGGTTCCAGCATCCTTGGTGGCCTGTCGCTGAGAATCGTTGAAGTAGGCAGGCACTGTGACAACAGCGTTGGAAACAGTCTGCAAAGAGTGTGAAAATTAGATCTCAACTGCCACTTGGAACTAAATGAAACAATACAGTTAAACTACAGCATAGTGCATGTCGCTCAGACATCCAAGGAAGGTGCTTGGGCCATCTTTGGTTTTTCAACCTCTGGTGGAAACTACGAATGATTAGGAATCAACTTCATCATAGCGAAGCACATCAAGTCAAAGGGGATTTCAATAGAGCCACCCCACAAACAGCTGAATGATCACTCACCTTTCCCAGGTAGGCCTCAGCGATTTCCTTCATCTTGGTGAGAACCATGGAGGAAATCTCTTCAGGGTAGAAAGTCTTGGTCTCACCCTTGTATTCAACCTGGACCTTGGGACGGGAATTGTCATTGATGACATTAAAAGGCCAGTGCTTCATATCAGACTGAACAACGCCATCATCAAATCTGCGGCCAATCAGACGCTTGGCATCTATTGAAGGAGAGAAAAAATTAAAAAAAAAAAGTTATGTAGAGGTTGAGAAGAAAAAGGAGAGGAAAACTTTTTTTTAAAAACGAGTCATGTCAAGAGTCGCTCAGACATCCAAGGAAGGTGCTTGGGCCATCTTTGGTTTTTCAACCTCTGGTGGAAACTACGAATGTTAAGGAATCAACTTCATCACAGCGAATCATTTTTGGAATGAAAATGAATTAAAATAACCACTTACCAAAGACCGTGTTGGTGGGGTTCATGGCGACCTGGTTTTTTGCAGCATCTCCAATCAATCTCTCAGTATCTGTGAAAGCTACATAGCTTGGAGTGGTCCTGTTTCCTTGGTCATTAGCGATGATTTCAACTTTTCCATGTTGGAAAACACCTACACAGGAGTAGGTGGTCCCGAGATCAATACCAACAGCTGGTCCCTTGGACATTGTCTCTAAAGGGAAAGGAAAAAAAAAAAAATTATTAATTGAACCCTGTACACTGGCAAACAAAAGGAAAGAGATCAGGATCCCTTTCATAAACTAGCTAACATTCGGTTGTGAAACCACAGAACACCAAGCCCCAACCAACACCAAGCACGTGCGGAAATGCGTCATACCACGTGGTTCGGATTTCTAGAAGATTCTATGGTCAAATACTGAATTCAAAATCACTCTGATCAAAACCGGTCTTAAATTCAGCTTTCATGTTATTGTGCGAAATGTATCAATGTACAATTTAAAAATAAAGGGGTATAAGGGTTATTATTTGACCAAGAAAAACTGATCAACGCTTAAGGTCGGGTGAGGCGCGTGATAAGATTACACGAGGTGCCGGTTGCGGCTTAAATTTAACCTACTGTTTTCTCAGGCATTTTGATTGTAGTAACGTTAACTATAATATTAAACTTAACCTTTCAGGGGTTTTCGACAAAAGCAAAAGTGAGAACTCAAATGGTTTTTTTTTTTTTTTTAAAAGTTAAACAGTTGTTTTATACGTTATTCAACACAATAAATATCTATAATGGAATCATTAATGATTCAGCACGTCCGGAAAATATTCCATATGTTCATAAAAATAAAAAATTAAAAAAAAATAAAATTCAGCTCTCTTTGCATTTAATAAAGCAGTGATATACTACACGCAAGCAGAGAAGCAGATATTTAATATGAGATTGTAAAGCCAACATAACCAAAAACGATAGAACAAAGACCTTACCAAGCTGTAGATAACCGAGATGAGTGAAGATGCCGGTTGGAAAGCTGGAATGACGACAAACCGCCTCGCCTTGCTTAGAAAAGAGAGCGATCGAATGTTCTAGAACACTATATATTGCCGGCAGCCGAGCCAATGAGATTTCAGATGACTCAACTTCAACTCGTAAGAACCAATGTAAAACCGGAATATTTCATTTAGCCACGCCCATTGTGGGAAGAAGCAAGGATATAACTTGTTGAAAAAAATCCAGCCCATCCCCCTCAGGTTTGCCGCAACCGCTGTTAATGCGGAACAGTTTGTCCTTTACATGTGAATGAAATCAGCTTTCACATTCACTGGAAATGCATCGGTGATACAGCAAAACAGAAATGTTTGATAAAAATAAATTAAACCATCGCTTAGTAGATTACGCCATGATAAGCACATGTACAACAAATGTAGCCCAAAGAACTCAGTGACCTTGGTTTGAAACTGTAAGGTCTTGCCTAGCGAAGAATATCAGTCATTACACGAAAGAAATACCATTAGTAATTCAGATCGAGTAGGATATAGGCTTTTTGTACAATTCGTATAAAGCACATGTTTGAATTGAATAGTGGTTATAGAATAAGGCGATGATACTCTGCTCCATTGTGCAACATGAAGGGCTTTGTTGAAGCACGAGGAGCTTATCACGCAAATAATGCTACCTATCAGATTATGCTACAAATGTATTTTTAATATTGTAAGGTTAGGTTTAGGGTAGGCTGACACCTTTGGGGCAGAGTATTTTTTATTTTTATATAATTTATCTTGTTATGGAGGAAGGAGATTCATAAGAAAAGAACCAGGAACCAGGAAATAAACTATGATTGCACAAACGCCCAGAAGGTGGCGATGTGTTTACAGAATACGATTCTTGCAAAAAATAAGGAAGTTGAAAATGTGTCCACGAGTCACTTAAGACAAAGGTCATTTAGTAAGTGTTTTAAGGCTTAAATACGTTCATATTTAAACAGCATTTATGCGTTTACGTTAAGCCCAAAATCATATTGAAGAGGAAGTGACATCCAAAAAGTGCGCTTGGTTTAAGTCTTATTTAACATTTTTATTTTTTTTCATGCTTTAGAAGAATCACCAAGCATAACATCCACACGTTACATAAAATAGTTTATTAATTTTCTGCACTGTTTATAAAAAAGGCATACTGACTTTTGAATGTCAGAAGACCAAACCTTGATAATAGGGAAAGCAGCAACCATTTCAGGTTAAAAAGACACAATTTTAATGTAATGATGAAATGCCATGGCAGTCTATTCCAATTTTATCAAGGGAGTTCTTGAGTATCTTCAAAGTTATAAACACATTATAATAAATCACACGTTATAATGTGTAACTTCTTATACATTATAATAACTTCTTTACATTCAGTATAAAAATAATGTAAACCAGCAACGACTGAAAAAAGTAAAAAACTGTACATACAGTATATACAAAAATTGGCAGCTATATTCATCATCTTTTAGTGAGCACCATTGTTCATAACAGAACTGCAAAATCAGTTCAGTCTTTTATGAGGATTCAGAACCTGCTGAATTTTCCTCTAAAGTTCAGTCTCCTTGACACAAGCTCTGTCAAGTTTGTTACACGCTTCTGTTGAATTGTCTTGTGTTTCAGTGATCACATCTACTGTAGCTACTGAATTTGCTGTATTCTGTGGAGTTTCTTCCACTTTGTATTCGGTGAAATTTGAGTTCCAAAAACCTAGACAGAAAATCAAGAGAAACGCAAAATATTAATTGTTTGTAAAGACACAATAGCTTGTATGTTTGATCTACAAGATTAGGTGGTTTAAGCAGTTATACCTTGTCTTCTCCTTTCCTGGGCATGCTTTTCTTCATGATGACTGGATTTTGATTTGCTGCTTTCCACAGACTGGTCTGATTCTTCATTCTCTGAACAGATTAAAATTGAATCCAGAATTAAATCTCACCCAAACTCTAGAATAGAATTGAAACTTGAAGTATAAACATATAAATAATCTTATATTACCTTTTTTCCAGGCTAGATGTGCCTTTCGCAGTCTGATCACAAAGAAGATGACGACAATAAGCAAACATATAACAAGGCATGTGACCAGCAGGATCAGCAGAGGTGAGCTTTCCTTTAGATCGTGTCGTTTGTCACCAAAACCTGCAAAGTAATACTGCAATCAGTAATTCCTTTACATGTTGGTTTGATTTTTATAGACATTTATGTGAGCGCAAGCTAGAAATTAGCATTTTGTTTTTCATGAGCTTCTCACCTTGTAAGTTGGTGGCATTTTTGGTCAGGAATTCATCAGGTGAGTTTGATTCTGAAGAGTTTATGTTGTGTGCTGAAATGCAAAGATAGATCTGAGATCAACTTCACTGCATAAAATAAGCAAGATTAATGATATATTATGTTCAGTATATTATGTTGCATATTAAACAATGAAATTTAATAACACTTACTTATCAAGCTTATATCTATTGCTGTGGAATGTTCCTCTACTAAAAGAGATCACAAAGCAAATCGATTAGTCAGAAAACAAACACTGAAATTGAAAAACAATTACTAACTTTTAGGTGAAATGTAAATATTGTCTAAGTATTTTGTCATGCATAATTGCATATTTATACCTTGTATGCTGTTTGAGGTAGTGACGTCTTTGATGACAGTTGATGACAGTTCCATGTGTGCTGTAATCAGATGGTATATTTGTTAAACAGCTGTAACCAAATTTAAAAGAACTAAAAAGAAAAGATAAGCAGAATGACCATAAACAAGAAAACAGACTAAAATGCCTTTTAAATGACTGTGTGCAGTGTTCAAAAGTTACCAGAAGATGGAGGCAGAGAGATATAAAGAGCAAAAGTAGTTTCCCTTCTGTGGTTTTATGTGAAGCCATTCCATAAAAGGGGGTTCTGCTTTCACTCTTATGTGAGCTATATTTAAAGTATTCAGTCATGCTCAGACTTTTTTGAAATATCTAGTTTATTTAGTGTAACTGGTGCGGCCATTAAGAAATGACCTATCCTAATACATGAAATGAAGAGAAACACTCACCTGTACTGCTAATGGCAGGAGCAGAGGTGGCTGTGATCATTGTGTCAGTTTTTAGCTCATCTCTAGTACTGGAGTGCCTTGTCGTGGAGGCCTTAACAGCTATATGAAAAAAAAAAAAAACATCCAACTACTCAGAAACCCCATCAGAGAACTGTTTGACTGTTTTCTTATAAGAATCTGACTTAGTGTTTGTTATATTTTACATATAAGTGCATCTATTCTGGATGGGGAACACAGCTGTTTTTGTTCAGAGAAATAGTTGACTTCCCTGACATCATGTGATTGACCACTATACTGAGAACCACACATTCACTTAAATAGGAAACTACCAAAACCTCCAAAGTGTAGATACACTTTCCCTGTGCAGCACAGCCAGACAAAATCCCCAAATCTTTCGGTTCCCTTTTCTGATACTGGCTAATGTCATTTATGGCAAATTGCCACTGTTTTTGGTCACATGCTTGGAACATCAGTGGTGGTGTTGGCGAGATGGGCGCAAATATGAATTCTAGTTAGTGGTCTCTGCTAATCCTGCAATTGATTATATGTAGTTGCTTACTATTTATGTATACTTACAGTGATTTTCAATAGTGATGAAATGTTTCAGTTGTTTTGGGAGAGCGCTATGCTTTGCCAGGCACATCACCGTTGCTGTCCTGATATGAGTTTTGACTGTTATGACGCTAACTGCAAGTGACCTGTTGGATCTTTCCTCCCGCAAGGTATTGGGTAGAGCTGTTAGGACAAAACAAGGTGTATATATTTATTTATCCATGATTTATTATTCATATAGTCTTAGAAACACCCTATTGATTGTACTATTGTTTGCATTTGTCCTTAGCTGATCCCTGTGTTTCAGAATATCATGGTTCCTCTATTTTCACAAGGTATTTGTTTCATAGTAAGAGAAATGTCAGAAGTCATGGGAATTTGTTTGTCAGTATAACAGTTTGCACAGTATGTCTTTCAGTAATATATTTTTTTTTAATTTTAGATAGAATTCTTTTATGCTCGCCAAGCATTTATCTAATGAAATATATTACTGACCCCAAACGCACACATATATATGTGCCCCCCTAACTGTCTGCCCACTCAGACGCTTCTCGTAACTTACCTTCGATTTCAACCCCATTGATTTGCCATGAGAGTTCAGGTGGTTGGCCATTCACTTCTGCTGAACACTTGATGATTGTTTTATCTTTATACTCGGCCATTTCTATTTTTGGCATTCCTGTGATCCGATCAAAAATAGTTTAATTACATATTCATCAGCAAATCTTTAATAGTCATATTTTATGCATGTTTCCAGAAAAGATGAGAAATAAAATATTTATACTTACCAAATACTTTGACTTTGAATCTTTTTGAAATGACATGATTGTCATACAGTAGACATTTATAAAGCCCTTCATCTTTTAACGTAACGTTGGACAGGTGTAATGTATATTCAGAGTTGTTTAAAGTAAAAATGCTGCTTCTTGGGTCTCTTAGCGCTGTAGGGGAACATGAAATACATTTTTAGTGTTAATCAGATACAATAAAGAGGAAATGTAAAAGTGTCTGAAATATATTCTTCAGTGGTTCTCATATACTATACAGTGTTCTCGGCTTCACCTTTTTCGTTGTTAAAGAACAAAAGATGGCCTTGTGGATTTCTCCACTCCATGTGTTCATTCTCACTGAAGTTTTTTCGAGGACATTTCAATACCATTGTTTCTCCTTCTGCCACTGTAAGATACTTTATTGCCAGACATTCTCTTATGCCTGTTCAGAATGAAGAGAAGTAAGTCAGTATAATCATGTTTTAACAAAGCTTCTCACATAATTCAACAACCTAAAACATTAATGAATGCTAAATACAGTCAAGTGTAGGCTATTGAATGGAAGAACAGTAGGTTGATAGGGGGCAGATAAGACCACAGACACCCTACGCTCTGCTCTGACTCATTTGTTTTCTCTCACCACTTTTAGGTGCTGAAACTGAGAGGGGGCTACATTTTGCATTAGAGAGAAAAAGTGACTGCTGTAAGTGGTCTTATTTTCTTGTGTGGTTCGATCTTGCAGCGAGAGAACTTGCCACTATGACACATAAAGAGACATTCTCGCACTGGAACAGGAAACAGTGGTATTAAAACGCTACTCACAGAGGTGTACACATATAAAACAGATGTAGCTCTGAATCAGGCAACATGGAGGAGTGATTTTTTTAGTCATATGTAAAAATGACCCTAACGCCTTTTGCCTCATGTGAATTTGTATGTGGGAGTTATAGCACAGTAAAGCTCTTAAAGTGCAGTACTTAATTTTATTCAGTTAATTTGTTTTTCCGTTATTCACCTTTGCATTTATTTTCATATAATAATGTAAATTATTTGCAATTTTTAAATATGTGCAAAATGTCCACTGCTACTGACAATTATTGAAAATCTTAACATCATCTGCTGTGTTGATACTGTGTGCATCTTTGCAAAAATATTTTCCTGTTTCTAAAACAACAAGGTGAGCAAACGTACACGGAAAAAGAAATGGTAACCTAAAAATGCTGATATCTAAATGAACTGGTTTTATTCAAGTCAAAACAACTATTAAATATCACTGAATCAACCTGTATACATTTATTTATATCAGCAAAACTACATTTTAAAAGTTGTATAAGGTATAAACAGCTCTTTGAGAGAACAGCTGCAGGTTACCACTTTAGTTTATGTACAGCGTATAAACCACAGTTATATCATTCAACCAATCCAATAAGAATAATAAAATTAGTTAAAGAAATGTTCAAATCATGTAAAAATCTATCATACGCAATCATGCAATAAAGCATTTAATGCATTGACTTACATCTGACACCTTCTCTTACGATGTAACCTACCCAAACATAACTACATACCCATGCAAACTAACCTGAAGGTAAATACGTACACAAACTCAACCACAATGCTACTTTAAAAGTCAGAGATGTAGCCTAAACAGTTGTAAATAAGAAATAAGTCTGTCTTACCTCCTACGATCAACATCAAAGCGTGAATAACTAAGGCTGTTTTGATCTCCATGCTGCACACTCTTGAATCTGAAGCTCACTTCCTCTGTTTAGACTCTTTTAAAGAGAGCGGCTTCCATGACATCATAAAATGTCATGGTCTTTCCCCTGTGCAAACTTATGTGTGAAGTTTCAGGGGCATTTCGGCCAGTCGTTGGTTCTCTTTTAGCAAATTTACACTTGCCACCTTTTGACCTGTTATGTTCTCATTTATTTAATCAAATGACGTGTCTAATTCAGACTTCAGTTCTGACTGGCATCAGTTTTCCTAAAAAGTCCACTGTATATGAATGCTGTATATATGCTGTAAAATATAATATAATAATATATAATTCTTTAAATGATAAGACTATGTTTATTTCAAAATCTTTAACTTATAGGCAGTTTCAAAAGTCTACTGAATGTTTCAATGTAATAACTCTCCTCCTACAGTTGATGAATATATATAACCTTCCTCCAGTTGTAATGAATCATCCAGTATCTAATTTAATCCTGGTAATAAGGACTTTTAAAAATTTCTACATTTTTTTTTTTTAATCAAACAGAAACCATTCTATTTACTGATATTATTTTTATATTCATTTATGTTTAATTAGGCAGATTTATTCTCTAAATCCTGTATTTTGATATTTATGTCAAGATTTTATAGGTTCTCATTAACATAACCCTCTAATGGTGTTTTATAATCAAATAAAAATTATTTTCAGCATCTCTATGACAGCCCCCTGGCAGCGTCACTGTAACAAAAGTGTCATAACTGTCTGGTATCATTACACAAAAATGCTAAACATCTCAGCAGGAACAGGAAGGTCTTTTTTAGGTTTGTGAGGAAAAAAACATCACATGGTTAAATTTCACACTACCCACTGACCACTTCAACTCTGGGGGCAAAAAAAAAAAAACTTCCCCATTACGATACGTAGCTAACACAATTGAGTATTAATACAGATGTAACTGTGTAATGGATAAGCCTGTTAATTTCTATCTGTTCATCAGGAGTATTATAAACCATATTCTATATTTTATTATAGTCAGTAGTTTTGTTCTGGCACCAAGGGTCAGTTTGCACAATGCTGGTTAATTCTGAGTAAAATATGAATCTGTGATATTTTCTGGCTTGGACATGGCATGCCATCAAGGACAACATATGATACAATGTACGTCCACTGCAGTGAATGAGATGCTGAAGGCCAAGAAGATTGTCATAGTTTACCACAAGTTTCATTTTGAGATGCTTCACAGAAATTATGTGGTCAGAACAATGTAAAATCCTGAAAGCCTTGTTTAGTAAATGTCAGATGTGGTTACTACTCAAAATAAAGGATTTGTATATTTGCAGAATCTTACCAGCTTTATTACAAATCAAGTCTTTAGCAGAACTGAAGGCATGAGCCAAACGTACAGAAGCTGATGGAGCGCCATCTAGTGGCTGTGGATTCGAAACAAACATTAATGACAGGGAATTACTTTAAATATTTAACAAATTATAGTCAAATTTTTGTCAAATAGTTATTATGAGTGTGCGAATGCATAGGCCTACTATATGCATTATATGCTTTGCATAGAGCACTGGAAAACCTATGAGGAGAAATGCCAGATTGAATAGTAAATGAATAAAACATTTAATAAGAACACACACAGGCCTAAATCAAACGAAAGAAATGTAATTGTGTGTTGATACCGCCATTATGTTTAACTAGCGTTACTCGCCACTGTTGTTTGCTGTACTGTAGTGTGTTTGCATGCATTATCAATATAGGCCTATGAAACCAAATAAAGCATATTAATGCACTAATCATGTACGACTGAATTAGTGTTATTTGCTCCATCACAAATATTTAGTCGAGACTTTTATTTTGACAGGTTTTGTGAACTTGACCTGACCCGGTGATGATTCTAGCGGAACAGAAACGTCTGAAAGCCGCTGGAAACTTCTAGCAGAACGCCCTCATTAATAACTCACCGCTTCTACCAGTAATACAGAGAGTGTAAATCATTTTAATCTTCAGTACCTGACACGATGTCAGTTATTGAGGAGGAACGAGTCCGCGGCGGTGTTTTTAAGGACATTAATGCAGAAGATGAAGATCAGCAACCTACAGTGATCGAGAGTTTGTGCATGAACTGTTATGAAAATGTAAATATACAGATTATTATTATCATTAAATTAATACATACATTATTTACTACTAATAAAAAATTGAAATAATGTCAATCTCACGTTTTGTCCAGGGAAGTACTCGTCTACTGCTTACTAAGATCCCTTTCTTCAAAGAAATGATCATCAGCTCCTTCACATGTCCTCAGTGTAACTGGACCAACACTGAAATCCAGTCTGCTGGTCGGATACAAGAGCAGGGTGTGCTGTACACCTTACAAGTGAAGACCAAAGAGGTATGGATCTGCTCTTGAAGTGTTTTAGACAGTCATTATCTGATCATTTATGTCATGTTGTCACATTTGAAGTTTATTTCAGGAATTAGAAAATATATTTTCATTTGTGCAGGACATGAACCGAGAGGTTGTGAAGTCTGACAGCGCGTCCACCAGAATTACACAACTTGATTTTGAAATTCCTGCTTTCACACAGAAGGGCTGTAAGTTTTTCCGTTGTGGCCTCTAACTTAAAGGGATAGTTCACCCAAAAATTTAAATTCTGTCATCATTTACTCGCCCTCTAGTAGTTCTAAACCTGTATGAGTTTATTTGTTCTGCTGAACACAAAGGAAGATATTCTGAAGAATGTGGGAAACAGAGCAGTACTGGGGCACCATTGACTTCCATAGTATTTTTTTTTCCTGCTATGGAAGTCAATGGTGCCCCAAAATGGCCTGGTTATAGACTTTCTTCAAAATATCTTCCTTTGTGTTCGGCAGAACAAATAAATTCATACAGGTTGGGAACTACTTGAGGGTGAGTAAATGATAACAGAATTTTCATTTTTGGTTGAACTATCCCTTTAAGTACAAGTCTGAAAATCTATAGAAAGATATTTTGGAAAGTTGCGCTTTGATCAGTTATTTTTCTTCTTTCTGATTGTTTAGCTTTGTCAACAATTGAGGGCCTTCTGGACAGAGCAGTGGCGGGTTTAGAACAAGACCAACCTATGAGAAAGGTGTGTTTTACCTGTGCACCTCAGTGAGTTTCACAAATCTGAGATCGATTGTGTTACAACAGAAACCCATAATTTATGTTGCAAGAGCATACATTATATAGGCATATGGGTCAAAGATGAGTCCCATTTTGGTGCCTCCATCAAATTAAATTGTAAATGCACAGATAAACCTTTAAAAAATTGATCATAAAAAATTGTTGCTTACAAATGGGTTAAACGGTGGTTTGAAGGTTAGTGGTAAAGATTTAAAATTACATTTAATTAGTTTTTGGCTACACTGTGAACTTCAAATCAAATGTTTCTTGTTCTAAATATCCCTGACAATATTCTTTGGTGTATGAACTATTGTTACATTGAATGACATTTTAGTGGGTGTCTTTTGTAAATAATGGTAAAAATGTGAGATAGTCTTTATGCTCAGAAAAAAAAATCCTTTTCTACCTTGACCCATATGCCAATATTATGCAATTGTGTTATCTACAATGCTGACTTTATCAAAATAATTCCACAAGTCCATAATAGATTTATTCATTTTGTAGTTTTCATTAGATGTGAAGGATTTGTTATGCGAAGAGTTCTGTTTATGTGACTCTGTTCCTTTCCACATTTCAGGCAACGGATCCAGCTGTAGCTGAAAAAATAGAGGAATTCATCGAGAAGTTGAAAAAACTTAAAGAAGTCGAAGAGGAATTCACATTAGTAGGTCTTGCAGATAGTAAACTACAGAAAAATTCTATTCAACTGACAAAAGATTAAACACTATTGCTTGATTCTTATCATGAAGTTAGAACTAATGAATACCTCATTTGATTTCTATTTACAGATTATCGATGATCCATCAGGGAACAGTTTTATTGAGAACCCATTTGCGCCTCAGAAAGACACGGGTCTCACTGTCACGCATTACAAAAGGACGCCTGAACACAACGCCGCGCTGGGAATAGAGGTGAGAAGCTGCTACAGCATCTGCAAGATCTACAAGATTTCGGTTTATTCAACTTTTTTCGTCTCTTTTTAAAGACAGAGGAAGAAGAAGATGAAGAAAAGCCTAGCAATGATCTAGACACAATGAGAAATGAGGTATTAGTGTTCAACACAAACTGCCCAGAATGCAACGCCCCGGCCAATACAAACATGAAGCTTGTTCGTATCCTTTAAAGTATGCTAGAAAATTACATACATTTTCAAATGATTCTTTATGTGGTAAATTGCTAAAAAAAAAAATACTTTGTGAAAATGGCACTGCATGACAATGCTGCTTGGAGAAATGGTACATAAAAGTAGTTTATTAGTCCCTTAACCCAATTGCAGAAATTCCACACTTTAAAGAGGTCATTATAATGGCCACTAATTGTGACAGCTGCGGACATCGCACTAATGAGGTGGGGATAATATACTGTAGAATTATACTTCTGTTAAGCTTATTTATTTATATATTTTTTACATGCTGTTTCCATAGCATATGTTGTTTTTTACTGGCATTGTGAAATAGGTGAAATCAGGAGGAGCCACAGAAGAGCTGGGAACCAGAATAACACTCCACTTAACCGACCCTTCAGATATGTCCAGAGACCTGCTGAAGGTGGGTTCATACTATGTGAACATAATTTACATGTAAAAAGTATCGTCATGAATATATGTATGTGTGTTACAGTCGGAGACATGTAGCGTGTTGATTCCAGAGCTGGAGTTTGAGTTAGGGATGGCGGCTCTCGGAGGGAAGTTCACTACGCTGGAAGGACTTCTCAAGGACATCAAAGACCTGGTAGGAATCAAAGCCCTGCTAACAGTGTTGGCTGTTATCAACAGACAGCTCCTATCATGCTTATTTTATGCATTTATGCTTATTTTAGATTGTTTCGAAAAACCCCTTCATGTGTGGAGACAGCTCTACAGCAGATAGAGCTGAGAAACTGGAGCTCTTTGGGCGAAAGATTGACAAGGTTTGAAATATATTGCTTGCATTTCTGTTATTGTTCCTCACTGTTAAATGTTCTGAGAGTATTCTCAATATGGTGTTTAAAGAGGAGCTTGTTTATAGTCTTCAAAAAATAAATACATATAGAACTACTGAAAAAAATACATATAGAATTAGTAGTTTTTACAAATATAAAAAGTTTTGAATATTTTGAATACTTTGCATATATGCATATACATTTTTTTAATACTTATATATAATTATATATGTATAATATACACACTTTTCTGGAGTATTAATGTGTTGTATTTATAAAATGTTTCTTAGATAACAGCAGGGGAAATGGATGTGCACATTATCCTGGATGATCCTACTGGAAATAGTTATCTTCAGGTGAGCTAGGAGTTACATTTTCTTTCTTTTTTTACTATATTTCTCTTATTATAACATCAATCATAAGATTTATTGTTTTGAATCTCTTTTATTTAAAATATTTTATATATGTTTTCCTTTTATCTGAAGGCTAACTATTCCACCTTTTTGCAGAATGTTTATGCGCCAGATCCAGATCCAGAAATGAAGATCGAGAAGTACACCAGGACCTTTGAGCAGAATGAAGACTTGGGGCTGAATGACATGAAAACAGAAGGGTACGCAGAGAAATAGGCTTAAAGTCAGAGAAAAATGGAGATTATATGTTATTACATGCCAAATTCTGTCAGAGCCGCTGTATAACATTATTTAATTCACTTTTACATTTATTGTAATATCTCATGTAATTACCACTTCTGAAAACCATAATGTCTTTTAAAGGCAGCGTTATGATTTGAAGAGGAGAAAACATTATTTTGGCTTGAATAAGTGCAAGGCGCTGAATTTTCCTTGCTGTCTATAACATAATTTTTAAGTTATAAGTTTTGGTCATCTTGGCTATGAAGCCCTTGTGTTAATTACTAGTGTAACAACACAATTGTTACAAAGTTTTTTGAAGTACTTAAAACTACAGACACTTAATAAAGTAGTCTTAAGCACACTGGATGTGAATTCTGTGGACGCATTATTTCTTTTCCATGTAATTGGACTGACTCCTAAAGGCTGTAATATAATAAGAGTTATGTTTGTACAATAAAACAGTATGTAACAATATAGTGCTGATCTGTTTATGCTTAACTTCCAGTTGAGTGAGATATCTAATTAAAAATGGCTTCATCACGGCATTGAAACTGAATGCAATGTTGTTACTAATAATTATGACCATATTGGAACATGCAGTCACACTGCTGACTATGCATTCAGAGTTTAAGTTATCTGGCTCTTTAGCGTGTGTATTGACTAATTAGTCAATTATTCATTCTTTAATATTGTTAATACTGATAAATGGCACCAGAAGAGTCTCAGAAGAATAGCACCCAGCAAAGCCATTACAGCACAGTCCTTTAAGCAGCAAACAGTGTTCACAGGGCATTGTTTGCATAACTTTTTTTTAAGGGTTTTTCAGTTGTTTATTTTTGTAGATTTCTCCTTTTTGACACAATAATGACTCATTTGTTCTGCATATTGGTTATTAAAATTTTGTAAATTTAACATTCTGTGACGTATGCTTCTTAGACACTTTTGTTAGTATATTTTATTAACGTAAATATTACTAACTCGATGTGACATGGCGTGTCATGTGATATCAACATGATGGAGGTGGCTATGAGAGGGGCCCTCCACCATGTACAATTTAATTATTCTATGTTCCAATATTTAGCTTATGAAATTGTCATTTTAATGTTTTTCTACTTTTAAAAAGGAAGCGCTATTCATTTCTTAATGTAAAAAATACTGAGTGCTCCTTTAATGTGGCACACTTCTAATTAGAGCTTCTTTTTTAGACCATTCAAGTCATGCAAATTCGAGAAAAACAATGCATCACGAGTTCTTTGTGCCTTCCACTGGCCCTTAACATTTATTGAAACAACATAATCACTTGAACAGCAGATAAATGACATGACTTGCATGTAATTTAAAGCAGTGACAAATAAACTGTAACCAACATTGGTCCATGTACGATGAAATACTGATGTTCATTCATCCCACGAATGGAGTTATTTTTATTTATTTATTTTTTCAGTAAGGATAGTCCACCGTGATTGCAGGTTAAATGTCCCTTGGCCATTTATAGCCAGTGGTGGTGTAGATCTCTTCTTGTGTGAGGGAATGCATCTGTCCAAAACAGCAATTATCGACACCAAAAAAAGAAATCAAAAGTTTACAAGATGCAGCTGTCATCTTCATTAAAACAAACACAATATAGTGTGAAGTAGGGAACATAACATTATTTGGACTCAAACTAGCCGAGCTGCGTTTGTGTCATTGTCCATGATCGCAAAGCCCCGTTAACGTTACTTGCTCTTGGCTGGCTTCTCGGTTTTCTTGGGCAGCAGCACTGCCTGGATGTTTGGAAGTACTCCGCCCTGGGCGATGGTAACGCCGCCTAAAAGCTTGTTGAGCTCTTCGTCGTTGCGGACAGCCAGTTGCAGGTGACGGGGGATGATTCTTGTCTTCTTGTTGTCTCGGGCTGCGTTCCCTGCCAGCTCGAGGATCTCAGCCGTTAGGTATTCCAGGACTGCGGCCAAATACACGGGGGCTCCTGCGCCTACGCGCTCGGCGTAATTTCCCTTGCGTAATAATCTGTGTACACGTCCGACTGGAAACTGAAGTCCAGCTCTGGATGAACGAGACTTGGCCTTCGCGCGGGCCTTCCCACCGGTTTTACCTCTTCCAGACATGTTTTGACAACAAAGGAACCGTCTATTTGGCTAGAAGCGCCTTGTTTTATGTTGCTAGTCAAACGTACTTTCGTTTATGATGTAAGCAGGGATTGGTATTTATACCCAGACGTGTGCTCTGACTGGTTGGTTTCACTCTAAAGCAAGCAACCAATCGCCGGTCGAGTTTTAGTCCATGACGTTAGAAAGTCATCCTATCAGAACCCACTCTCTGCTCGCTCTAATTTGCATGCCGACTCTATAAATAAGGGGTAAAATGTGCGCAGCGCGTTCGCATACCATAACGATTTTTTGACAGCAAGGCTTTTGTGAAAAACCGACACAATGCCTGAACCTGCGAAATCAGCACCAGCTCCTAAAAAGGGGTCTAAAAAAGCTGTCACCAAGACCCAGAAGAAAGGGGATAAGAAAAGGCGTAAGACCAGGAAAGAGAGTTACGCCATTTACGTGTACAAAGTACTGAAACAAGTCCATCCGGACACTGGTATTTCCTCAAAGGCGATGGGCATTATGAACTCGTTTGTAAACGACATCTTCGAGCGCATTGCCGGAGAAGCGTCGCGCCTGGCGCATTACAACAAGCGCTCCACTATCACATCCCGGGAGATCCAGACGGCCGTGCGCCTGCTCCTGCCGGGAGAGCTGGCCAAACACGCCGTGTCCGAGGGCACTAAGGCCGTGACCAAATACACCAGCTCCAAGTGAAAGTGAACAAACAAGATGGACTGGACTCTATCCCTAATGATGGAAAACGAAAGCCACCCACTGTTGTTTGATGTCCGCATGAGGGACCTCTGGTACATCTTGAGCGAACGCAGCTCTGGAGGAGCACAAACACACCTGAGGCTGTTCCTGTTTGGTCGTATTTGCACGTGTGAACACTTGTACTGTACTATTATGGCATATGGTCGTCATTTGTTAACTCATGTTACCGGAGGAAAACACTGTGCCTTTGGGTTTTATTGATTTCTTGTTGACATCAATTGCTGTACTGTATTCATATTGAAAAAAAAAGTCTTATGCCTGAATGTTTCTTCATAACTACCCTGTCATTTACCACAAATAAATACATTGGTTAATGGTAGCTACAAACAGATTTGCGAGTTTTCCTGTCTTATAATGTGTAGCTTGTTCTTACTATGACATAAAAGAAACACTGGCGCAATAGAGCCGAATATTTAGTACGAAAAAGACGATTTTATTACAGCATTATTTATTCGAAGTATGTAAAATGCGTTTTTAAACAACGTTGCCGTAAAGTTTACAAACGCGCTAATAGACGCTTGGCTCGCCAGCAGAAGTCGGCAGAGGAGGTAACCATAGCAACAGGAAGGAAGGCTGCTCGAGGGTTCATTAATAAAACTAGCACTGTCCTTATGACTTTATTATAGACTTACCATCAAACATAAAGAAA